>JASVEL010008514.1:0-329027 GCA_032618575.1 Nicotiana noctiflora
TTGATTTTTAGTAGGAAGTGAGTAGAAGTAAGAGTCTTCAAGAACAAGATTGACAAGAGTAAGATAGCGTGGGTAAGCATAAAGTAGGAAGTTAACGGAAGAAAACTCATCACCAGGTATGTATGGCTAATTTTGATTCTTGTAAAATCGCCCAAATGTGTGCGAATCGTTTTGGCATGTGTCAAATTGAGAAATTTTACGTAACTCTTTGATTTCCTTGTTGAGCATTTGATTGATGTTGAACTACGTGTGGTGTGGTATGAAATATAAATTGAAAGATAAAAAGGTAATCGAGATTGGTAAAGAATTGGGAACAACCATTGTGATGGCATATTTGGCTTATTGTGGAAGGAATTTGAAACACCTTAATTGTGGTAAATTGTTGAACATGATTATGTGGGCATTTTCGATTTTGGAATACTTGTAACTTGGTTTTGATATTGGCTTGAGAAGAAATTGAGAACATGAACCAATGTGTAAGTTGTTTATTTGAACTTGTTGAAATTGTGTGTAGTACCTTATCTGCTGTTTGAAATTGTTGTGTTTTCAACTGTAAGGCGGGGTCGTGTTGCGCGCCGCAACGTGGGGAAATAAGGTGTGGGTTGGGGTGATAAGGGTGGCCGAGGTAATAAGGGTGGTCGGGGGCAATAAGGATGGAAAGCGATCGAAATCGCTATTGAAAATTGATACAAAAATCAATAAATGTGAAATTGTGAAAGGAGACAGCAGGAGAGTTTGCAACCTGTGGGGCACCGATTGCCCCTTTGTTTGACTACTTGTGCTTTACGTGATTGATTGGTTATTGTTAAATTGGTTGATCGTAGAAAGTGCTTTGTGTGAGAATTATTTGAAATGAGGAAAATGTGGAAACATGGTTGGCTAGCTTAATTAATTGTTGATGTAATTTCATGGCTTGAGTTTACTTGGGACAAAGTTTGTCCATACATACCAGTACAATTCAAGTGTACTGACGTCCCTTTTGCCGGGGGCGCTACATTCGTGTCATGATTGTAGGTGGATCAGTAGCAGGCACTTCAGCTCATCGGCGGTAGTATCCTTCTCCTTCCACTGCCCGTTTTGGTGAGCCCCTTTCTTCCTCGGGGCCTTGTGTGGTTCATGCCACTCGGTTTAGATTTCATTTTGGTTTTGTAAGGTATAGTCGGAGCCTTGTTACCGGCAAGTATTGTATTTCCCTTTTTGTATCCTAGAGGCTCCATAGACATGTAAACTGTGGGATTGTGGCCTATGTATATGTATGGGGCGTTGTAAATATATATTATGAACTTGTTAGTGAATCAAGCACATGGTTATGTTTATGCATTATGAAATCAGTCATTATTGGTAAAATATTTGGTTAATGAGAAACAATCAACACGGGGTTAACGCGTGGGAATGAAAGGCACCCAGGTCCGCTTGACTGGGGCAACCCGGTCAGGCGCCGGTCATGTTCCTCGATTTGGGGCGTGACAAACTTGGTATCAGAGCCTATGGTTTTTAAAGTGTCCTAGGATGTCTCGGAGCCGTGTCTAGTAGTGCCCTTCTTATAGGTGTGTTGTCGACCACATCATATAAGTAGGGGGCTACACGAGCATTTAGGAATTTACCTACTTCTTTGATAATCTATATCGTGCGGTAAAGTGCAATGTGGAGATATCTGTGTCTAATTCGCGCCTTGTTCCCAAATTTTCAGAATATGGCACCTAAGAAGAAGGCTAGACTCGGCCTTAGGGCCAATGCCGACCCAAGTGCGGTTGTTGATCATGTACCCGATGCCGTGGGAGAGAATGACCCACCAGTCCCGAATTTGCCTGACCCATCTGTTCAAAACCCAAGTGTCCCTATCCCAGCTGCGGCAGAGGATGCCACCATTCCTCCTGCCAGTGTTCCTGACTCAAATACAGTTCAGGCTTCGGGCTCCGGTATCTCTAATGAAGATCTTAGGGGAGCCATCCATATGTTAACACAACTAGTGGCCGCCCAGGCCCAGATATCCCATGATGCCCCTGCATCCTCCAGCGGACAGGGAGATTCCTTTGGCTCCAGAGTCCATCAATTCTTGCGATTGGCCCCTCCAGAATTTTCAGGCACCGATCCAGAGGCTGACCCACAAGAATTCCTTGATGAGATATACAAGACCCTCAGAGTGATGAAGGCTACAGATATAGAGGGGGTAGAGTTGGCCTCTTACAGGCTGAAGGGAGCGGCACGTTCATGGTTCGAAATGTGGGAGGATTCCCGTGAGGAAGGGAGCCCTCCGGCCTGATGGGATGAGTTCGTAAATGCATTTATGGACCACTTCTTGCCTGCCGAGGTGATGGCAGCCCGCGCCACGGAGTTCGAGGTCCTCAAGCAGGGCAGTATGAGTGTTTGGGAGTATCACATGGAGTTCGTAAGATTGTCCAAGTATGCTCCTCATTTAGTGTCGACCATGGATGCCCGGGTTCGACGGTTTGTTCGGGGCCTTAGCCCTTTGGTGGTGAATGAGGCCGCCACGGCAGCTTTGCACTCGGACATGAACTATGGGAGGATTGTGGGGTTTGCTCGGGCCACGGAGGCCGGGAAATTGAAGATTCGTGCGAAAAGAAAGAGTGGCAGGGGCCGGTCAATGGGTCGTTCGGGGAGATCACTTCCGGGGAGGGGGTCATCGGGGCCATCCCGGTCATATGCTCGGTCCTCCGCGAGTGCACCGCCATCCGTGCACGGTCATCAGCAGGGCAGTTACTCGAGACCTGGTTCAGACGGCAGGAGGTCTCGTCAGTCTGGTCATCCTGGGGTGAGATCCCAGCAGCGGGGGAGACCTACATGCCCCAAGTGTGGGAGATTTCATACAGAGACTTGCTACCTTGACCTTCCGGTGTGCTTCGGGTGCGAGGTGAGAGGTCACATTCCACGAGACTGTCGTGCACCCCGTCAGGGTATAGGTAGGGGATCTGCTCAGTCATCCGGTTCTTCGGCTGCTACATCATCAGCGCGTACTCCAGCAGCAGCAGGGCGTGGTGCAGCTAGGGGTGGAGCTCAGGGTAGGGGTGGACCTAGCCGATTCTATGCATTGAGTGACCGCCGGAATGCCGAGGCTTCTCCAGATGTTGTTACAGGTATCCTGTCTGTTCAAACTATTGATTGCTATGCCCTTATTGATCCAGGGTCCTCCTTGTCTTATGTTACTCCATTTATTGCTTCAAGCTTTGGGATAGAACCCGAACAACTTCATGAGCCGTTCTCCGTGTCGACTCCTATTGGTGATTCGATTACAGCCTCACGAGTCTATAGAAATTGTGTTGTTATAGTGGGTGGTCGTGATACCACAGCTGATCTTATTAAGCTTGGGATGGTAGATTTTGATGTAATTATGGGGATGGATTGGCTCTATTCGTGCTTTGCCAAGCTTGGCTGTCGGACGAGAGTTATGAGGCTCGAGTTCCCTAACGAGCCAGTCATTGAATGGAGAGGAAATGGTGTGGTGCCAAGGGGTAGGTTTATTTCCTACCTTAAGGCTTCGAAGATGATTAAGAATGGGTGTATCTATCACCTGGTTCGGGTAACGGACACCACCTCAGAGGTGCCTACCCTCGAGTCCGTGCCAATTGTGAATGAATTTCCTGAAGTGTTTCCGGATGAGCTTCCGAGCATTTCGCCGGATAGGGAGATTGACTTTGGGATCGATGTATTGCCGGATACTCAGCCAATATCCATTCCACCATACAGAATGGCGCCAGCAGAGTTAAGGGAGTTAAAGGAGCAGCTGAGGGATTTATTAGAGAAAGGGTTCATACGACCGAGTGTTTCGCCGTGGGGTGCTCCGGTTCTCTTTGTCAGAAAGAAGGATGGGTCACTTCGAATGTGTATTGATTATCGGCAGCTCAACAAAGTCACCATCAAGAATAAATATCCTTTGCCTCGAGTGGATGATCTGTTTGACCAATTGTAGGGAGCGAAGTTCTTCTCAAAGATTGATTTACGGTCTGGGTACCACCAGTTGAAAATCAGGGAGCAGGATATTCCTAAGACCGCCTTCAGAACTCGTTATGGTCACTTCGAGTTTTTGGTCATGTCTTTTGGGCTAACCAATGCCCCAGCAGCTTTCATGGACCTTATGAATCGTGTTTTCAAGCCATTCCTAGATTCCTTTGTGATTGTATTCATTGACGATATTCTCATCTACTCTCGGAGCGGGGAAGATCATGCCGTTCACCTCAGAGCAGCATTGCAGACCCTTCTTGAGCATCAATTGTATGCCAAGTTCTCAAAATGTGAGTTTTGGTTGGAGTCCGTAGCTTTTCTAGGGCATGTTATTTCCGGTGAGGGAATTATGGTGGATCCTCAGAAGATTGCGGCAGTGAAAGATTGGCCTAGACCCACGACCCCGACAGAGATTCGCAGCTTTTTGGGTCTGGCGGGGTACTATCGGAGGTTTGTAGAGGGATTCTCAACCCTCGCCTCCCCATTGACTAAATTGACGCGGAAAGCAGTTAAGTTCCAGTGGTCCGAAGCATGTGAGAAAAGTTTCCAAGAATTGAAGTCAAGATTGACCTCGGCACCAGTATTGGCCTTGCCAGAAGGCACAGAGGGATTTGTAGTCTATTGTGATGCCTCCAGAGTCGGTTTGGGATGTGTATTGATGCAGCACGGAAAGGTTATAGCTTATGCTTCTAGACAACTCAAGAACCATGAGAAGAATTATCCGACGCATGATTTGGAACTTGCAGCTGTTGTGTTTGCCTTGAAAATATGGCGACACTATCTTTATGGGGTTCATGTAGATGTGTTTTCGGACCACAAGAGCCTCCAGTATTTGTTCAAGCAGAAAGAGCTGAATCTGAGACAGCGGCGGTGGTTAGAACTACTCAAGGACTATGATATGGACATATTGTACCATCCAGGGAAGGCAAATGTGGTAGCTGACGCTCTTAGTCGGAAATCCATGGGTAGTTTGGCTCATTTGGGTGTGGACCAGAGACCCCTGGTTCGAGAGGTCTACCAATTAGCCAGCTTGGGGGTTCGTATTTCGGCGTCAGACGAGGGGGATATCTTGGTGCATAATGGAGCAGAATCATCATTGGTCGCGGAAATCAAGGAAAAATAGTTCATGGATCCAACATTGGTTCGGGTGAAGGAAGCAGTCATGAATGACAAGACCTCAGCATTTGTACTCAACAGCGAAGATGGTGTATTGCGGTGTCAAGATAGGCTATGTGTTCCGGATGTGGACGAGCTTCGGGAAAGAGTGATGGCAGAGGCTCATACTTCCAGGTATTCTGTGCACCCTGGTTCAACGAAAATGTATCACGATCTCAAGGAGATTTATTGGTGGAACGGTATGAAAAGGGATGTGGCGGGCTTTGTAGCTAAATGTCCGAACTGTCAACAAGTGAAGGCCGAGCATCAACGGCCTGGTGGATTAACTCAGCTTATAGAAATACCAAGGTGGAAATGGAAGATGATCAATATGGATTTCGTGGTGGGGTTACCTCGCACTCAGCGTAAGTTCGATTCAGTATGGGTGATAGTAGATCGACTCACCAAATCAGCTCACTTCCTGCCTGTCAAGTCCACTGATACCGCGGAGCAATATGCAAGATTGTACATCAAAGAGATAGTAAGGCTTCATGGCACTCCACTTTCTATCGTCTCAGATCGCGGGGCTCAGTTCACCGCTAACTTTTGGAAGAAGTTTCAGCAAGGTTTGGGAACTCAGGTGAATCTCAGCACAGCTTTCCATCCACAGACCGATGGACAGGCCGAGCGGACCATTCGGACGCTTGAAGATATGTTGCGGGCTTGTGTCTTAGATTTTAAAGGTAATTGGGATGAACACTTGCCACTGATAGAATTTGCTTACAATAACGGCTATCATGCTAGCATTCAAATGGCCCCGTTTGAGGCATTGTACGGGAGAAGATGTAGATCGCCAATCGGGTGGTTTGAGGTAGGTGAAGCGGAATTGCTAGGGCCGGATATGGTGTACGAAGCTATGGAAAAAGTTAAGGTTATTCAGGAGAGAATGAAAACAGCACAGAGTCGTCAAAAGTCCTATGCAGACGTTCGTCGAAGGGATTTGGAGTTTCAAGTTGATGATTGGGTGTTCTTGAGGGTATCTCCTATGAAGGGAGTCATGCGATTCGGAAAGAAAGGGAAATTGAGTCCTAGGTATGTCGGGCCATATCGGATCGTTCAAAGGATTGGTCAAGTTGCTTATAGGCTAGAGTTGCCTCTTGAGATGTCATCAGTGCATCCGGTATTCCATGTGTCCATGTTGAAGAAAGTGATTGGAGATCCATCTACCATCATGCCCGTCGAAGCTATGGAGGTTAATGAAAATTTGTCATATGAAGAAGTTCCAGTTGCCATTCTTGATAGGCAAGTCCGTAAGTTGAGAAATAAGGAAGTTGCTTCTGTTAAAGTATTGTGGCGAAGTCAACAAGTTGAGGAGGCCACATGGGAAGCGGAAAAAGAGATGAAGGAAAAGTACCCCCATTTGTTTGGTCAAGCCTAGAAGAAATTAGGTGACCCTTCTACTCCTAGTAACTGCCATTTTGTCCAAGTTGTTTCCCTCTTAGTATTAGTAAAGTCTCCTTCATTTTGTAATGAGTTAAATGTTTTGTTACCTTGGGTCACTTGAACCGTTCTTGACAAATGAAAGCCTTATAAAGATTTACGTGTTTAATAAACAACTAATAGTAAGTGTAGATTGGTAATGGTTTGTTAAGTGTACATGGTGTGTTAAAATGGTTAAATAAGGTAAGAATTCATTGAAGTGACTAGTTTATGTGCAATTGTAACAATGTGATAGAATAAGTGCATTCGTTGAGGTAAGAAAGTGTATACCAGTTGTGAAAAGTGTTGTAGTTGTATATTGTTGTTTGGTAATGTGTTTCGGGGCCCTCTGACAGGTGGATATGTCCATAATACAAAGGAAACTCCGGCGAAATTTTTCTAAAATATAAGAGTTAGTCAAAATTTTGATGGTTGCATATCATGTCTTTCAAAACCAACTCATTTATTTCAAAATCCTCATTCGAGGACGAATGATCTTAAGGGGGAGGATGTAAGGCCCCGTAAAATTTTTGTGCATAAAACCTAGTAGTTGTGGTGTCATGGTCCGAATAATGTGTTAGGAATGCATAGAATTCTTCGCGGCGAGCTTGCTCGCCGCGGTTCGGACCCTTGGTAGTGATTTAAGTGTCAAAAATGTAGAGAATAAAGTTTTCCAGAAAAGTGTCAAATATGCGGTCAAGAATGCGACCGCAAACCTGTTATGCGGACCGCATTCTTGCCGAACCTCATCACGCCCTTCATAGGCGACACCCGGAGCAATACTCGTTCACCAACCATGAAATCTACATCTCGAACCTTACGATCCGCATAAGTCTTCTGCTTGGACTGAGCTGAACGCAATCTCTCCTGAATAGTCTTGACCTTATCCAAGGCCTCCTGAACTAAGTCTGTACCCAACAACCGAGCCTCTCCCGGTTCAAACCATCCAACCGGTGATCGACATCGCCTACCATACAATGCCTCATACGGAGCCATCTGGATGCTAGACTGGTAACTGTTATTGTAGGCGAACTCTGCTAATGGCAGAAACTGGTCCCACAAGCCTCCGAAATCAATAACACAGGCTCGAAGCATGTCCTCTAGAATCTGAATAGTCCTCTCGGACTGGCCATCTGTCCGAGGATGAAAAGCTGTACTCAGCTGAACCTGGGTGCCTAACTCCTGCCGAACCGCTCTCCAGAACCGCGAGGTAAACTGCGTACCCCGATCAGAAATAATAGATACTGGCACCCTATGAAGACGAACAATCTCCCTAATGTAAATCTCCACTAACCTCTCCGACGAGTAGGAGACAGATATCGGAATAAAGTGTGCTGACTTGGTCAGCCTATCAACAATGACCCAAATAGCATCAAATTTCCTCCGAGTCAAAGGAAGTTCCAGTAATGAAGTCCATTATGATCCGCTCCCATTTCCACTCGGGAATTTCAATCCTCCGGAATACACCACCAGGTCTCCGGTGCTCATATTTCACCTGCTGACAATTTAGATACCGAGCGACATACGCAACGATATCTTTCTTCATTCTGCGCCACCAATAGTGTTTCCGTAAGTCCTGGTACATCTTCGCGGCACCTGGGTGAATAGAATACCGCGAACTGTGGGCCTCCGCTAAGATCAACTCTCGAATCCCTTCGACATTGGGTACACAAACTCGACCCTGCAATTTCAATACCCCATCATCTTCTAGGTTTACCTGTGTGGCACCTCCCCGCTGTACTGTATCCTTCTACTCACGCAAATGAGGATCATCAAATTGCCTCTCACGGATATGCTCAAATAAAGAAGAACGAGCGACCGTGCAGGCTAACACCCTGCTAGGATCAGAAATGTCTAATCTCACGAACCGGTTGGCTAAGGCCTGGACATCTAGAGCTAATGGTCTCTGACTGACCGGAATGTATGCAAGACTACCCATGCCGGCATACTTTCTACTCAATGCATCGGCCACCACATTGGCCTTACCTGGGTGATATAAGATAGTAACATCATAGTCTTTTAGCAACTCTAACCATCTCCGCTGTCATAGATTCAACTTGTTTTGCTTGAACAAGTACTGTAGGCTTTTGTGATCAGTGTACACCTCATATGTTACACCATATAGATAATGCATCCAGATCTTTAAGGCATGAATGTAAGGCCCCGTAAAAATTTTGTGCATAAAACCTAGTAGCTGTGGTGTCATGGTCCGAATAATGTGTTAGGAATGCGTAGAATTGCTCGCCGCGGTTCGGACCCTTGGTAGTGATTTAAGTTTAAAAAATGTAGAGAATTAATTTTTCCGAAAAGTGTCCAATATGCGGTCAAGAATGCGATCGCATACCTGACTTGCGGACCACATTCTTGCCGCAAAACGTTCCAGAGAGTTTCCCAATAATCGTGTCAAAAGTGCGGTCGATATGCGATCGCATGTCAAATCTGCGGTGCACTTTGCGACCGCGGATCAAGCATGCGGACCGCATTCTGGCCGCATTCCTTAACAGAACCTGTGTAAAATTTGGGGCAATTCTGCGGTCACCATGCGGACCGCATGTTGATTCTGCGGTCGCATAGTGCCCCGCATAATTGACCCCGGCCCAGATTTTTGTAACATTTTGACTCGATCTCTTCTTTAATATAACACAGTTCTTCTTCATTTTATCATATCATCTTACCAAAATTAGAGAGAGAAGAGAGGGTTTTTAGAGAGAGAAATCTTTCATCTTCAAAGATTGTTCCAACCATCTTAATTCCAAGGGATCTTAGGGCAAGGATTCAACATCCCCAATCTTTTCAAGGTAAAAACCCTAACTATTTTCTTTGATTTTCAGTTTTAATTGGGTAAAGAGAGGTTTGCATATAATAGCTTTTAAAAATAGAATTTTTACACTCATGCATGATTATTGAACTTGATTTTTAGTAGGAAGTGAGTAGAAGTAAGAGTCTTCAAGAACAAGATTGGCAAGAGTAAGATAGCGTGGGTAAGCATAAAGTAGGAAGTTAACGGAAGAAAACTCATCACCAGGTATGTATGGCTAATTTTGATTCTTGTAAAATCGCCCAAATGTGTGCGAATCGTTTTGGCATGTGTCAAATTGAGAAATTTTACGTAACTCTTTGATTTCCTTGTTGAGCATTTGATTGATGTTGAACTACGTGTGGTGTGGTATGAAATATAAATTGAAAGATAAAAAGGTAATCGAGATTGGTAAAGAATTGGGAACAACCATTGTGATGGCATATTTGGCTTATTGTGGAAGGAATTTGAAACACCTTAATTGTGGTAAATTGTTGAACATGATTATGTGGGCATTTTCGATTTTGGAATACTTGTAACTTGGTTTTGATATTGGCTTGAGAAGAAATTGAGAACATGAACCAATGTGTAAGTTGCTTATTTGAACTTGTTGAAATTGTGTGTAGTACCTTATCTCCTGTTTGAAATTGTTGTGTTTTCAACTGTAAGGCGGGGTCGTGTTGCGCGCCGCAACGTGGGGAAATAAGGTGTGGGTTGGGGTGATAAGGGTGGCCGAGGTAATAAGGGTGGTCGGGGGCAATAAGGATGGAAAGCGATCGAAATCGCTATTGAAAATTGATACAAAAATCAATAATGTGAAATTGTGAAAGGAGACAGCAGGAGAGTTTGCAACCTGTGGGGCACCGATTGCCCCTTTGTTTGACTACTTGTGCTTTACGTGATTGATTGGTTATTGTTAAATTGGTTGATCGTAGAAAGTGCTTTGTGTGAGAATTATTTGAAATGAGGAAAATGTGGAAACATGGTTGGCTAGCTTAATTAATTGTTGATGTAATTTCATGGCTTGAGTTTACTTGGGACAAAGTTTGTCCATACATACCAGTACAATTCAAGTGTACTGACGTCCCTTTTGCCGGGGGCGCTACATTCGTGTCATGATTGTAGGTGGATCAGTAGCAGGCACTTCAGCTCGTCGGCAGTAGTATCCTTCTCCTTCCACTGCCCGTTTTGGTGAGCCCCTTTCTTCCTTGGGGCCTTGTGTGGTTCATGCCACTCGGTTTAGATTTCATTTTGGTTTTGTAAGGTATAGCCGGAGCCTTGTTACCGGCAAGTATTGTATTTCCCTTTTTGTATCGTAGAGGCTCCATAGACATGTAAACTGTGGGATTGTGGCCTATGTATATGTATGGGGCATTGTAAATATAAATTATGAACTTGTTAGTGAATCAAGCACATGGTTATGTTTATGCATTATGAAATCAGTCATTATTGGTAAAATATTTGGTTAATGAGAAACAATCAACACGGGGTTAACGCGTGGGAATGAAAGGCACCCAGGTCCGCTTGACTGGGGCAACTCGGTCAGGCGCCGGTCATGTCCCTCGATTTGGGGCGTGACAATGAACCACTGCTGCTAACTCAAGATCATAAACTGGATAATTTTCCCATGTATTTTTAACTGCCTCGAAGCATAAGCGATAACCTTACCATCCTACATCAATACCGCTCCAAGCCCTGTACGAGATGCGTCACAATAAACTGTATAAGGCCCTGCACCTGTAGGTAGTATCAACACTGGTGCGGTGGTCAAAGCTGTCTTGAGCTTCTGAAAGCTCGCCTCACACTCCTCTGACCACTGGAACTGGACACCCTTCTGGGTCAACCTGGTCATCGGGGCTGCAATAGAAAAAAACTCCTCTACAAATCGACGGTAGTAACCTGCTAATCCCAAGAAACTCCGGATCTCAGTCACTGAAGCTGGTCGAGGCCAATTCTGGACTGCCTCAATCTTCTTTGGGTCTACCCGAATACCTTCCACCGATACAATGTGACCCAGAAATGCTACCGAACTCAGCTAGAACTCACATTTAGAAAATTTGGCATATAGCTGGTAATCTTTCAGAGTCTGAAGAACCACTCCGAGGTGCTGCTCGTGCTCTTCCTGGCTGCGGGAGTACACCAGGATGTCATCTATAAACACTATCATGAACAGATCTAAGTAAGGCCTGAATACCCGATTCATCAATTCCATGAATGCTGCTGGGGCATTGGTCAACCCGGAGGACATGACCAAGAACTCATAATGCCCATATCTAGAGCGAAAAGTTGTCTTAGGAATGTCAGCCGTCCTGATCTTCAGCTGATGGTAGCCTGACCTCAAGTCTATCTTAGAGAATACTCTCGCTCCTTGGAGCTGGTCAAACAAATCATCAATCCTCGGCAGTGGATACTTATTTTTGATAGTCACCTTGTTTAACTGCCGGTAACCAATACACATCCGCATCGAGCCATCTTTCTTCTTTACAAATAATACAGGTGCTCCCCAGGGGGAAACACTGGGCCTGATAAAGCCCTTCTCAAGAAGGTCTTGTAACTGATCTTTCAACTCTTTTAGCTACGGCGGGGCCATACGATAAGGTGGAATAGAGATGGGCTGAGTGCCCGGTGCCAGATCAATACAGAAATCAATATCCCTGTCGGGTGGCATGCCCGGCAGGTTTGAAGGAAAAATCTCAGAAAACTCCCGTGCAATAGGGACGGACTCAATGGAAGGAACCTCTGCGCTGGAATCACGAACATAAGCCAGATAAGCTAGACACCCCTTCTCGACCATGCGTCGAGCCTTAACATAGGAAATAACAGTGCGAACAGAGTGGCTTGAGGTACCTTTCCACTCTAGTCAGGGTGATTCTGGCAAGGCTAAGGTCACAGTCTTAGCATGACAATCTAGAATAGCATGGTATGGGGACAACCAGTCCATCCCAAATATGACATCAAAATCCACCATATCCAAAAGCAACAGATCAACACGGGTCTCAAGACCCCCAAATATAACTACGCACGAACGATGCGCCCGATCGACTACAATGGAGTCACCCACCGGTGTAGCCACGTAAACTGGAATATCCAGAGCATAGCTGGGCACGGCCAAATACGGTGCAAAGTAGGAAGACACATAGGAATATGTAGATCTAGGGTCAAATAATACTGAAGCACCTCTGCCACACACAAGAATAGTACCTGTAATCACGGCATCTGATGCCTCTACCTCTGGCCTGGCTGGTAAAGCATAGAATCGGGGATCTGCACCACCCCTCTGAGCTGCGTCTCTAGGACGACCATCAACTGGCTGACCTCTACCTCTGGCTGGACGGTCTCCACCTCTACGGTCTTGACCTCCACCTCTATAATCTCTACCCCCGCCTCTGGCTGGCTGGGCAGGCTGAGGGTCAGCTGGGGCCTGAATCATAGGACGAGGACCTCGCTGCCGAGAGTTGCCCGCTGCTAGAGGGCAATTCCTGATAAAATGACCTGGGTCACCACAACCGTAGCAATTCTTAGATTGATAGGGCTGCTGGCCCTGACGACCTGAATGGCCTCCACGAACACTCTGAAGAGGCTGAGCATTAATAGTAGGCTGGTCTGAATAATGCCCCCGAAAACCGCGATCACCTGGTCTACCCTGTGAAGCCTGAAGGGCGGAATGAAAAGGCCTGGAGGACTGGCCTCTATCAAAGGATTCTCTGCCACTAGAGGAAGAACCACCAAACCTGCCTGAATGACGATGCCTCTTATCTGAAGAATAACCGCCTCCCCTAGCAAGAGCCATCTCAACTCTGCGTGCTGCATTGGCTGCCTCCTGAAATGATATGTCACTCCCCACGCCCATAGCCATCTGGAGTCTAATCGGCTGATTAAGCCCATCTATAAACCTGCGGACCCTCTCCCGCTCCGTGGGAAGTATCACCACTACATGACGAGCCAAATCGACAAATCTCGTCTCATACTGTGTAACTGTCATAGTGCCCTGATGGAGGCGCTCAAACTGCCTCCGAAGTACATCCCGCTGGGTAACAGGGAGAAACTTCTCCAGAAATAACTCTGCAAACTGGTCTCACGTTAAAGCCGGGGACCCTGCAGGTCGAGTCAAAGAGTAATCTCTCCACCAAGTCTTTGCGGATCCTGAAAGCCTGAATGTGTAGAAGTCAACTCTATTAGATTCCACTATTCCCATAGTCTTGAGAATCTCGTGGCAACCGAATAAGAAGTCCTGAGGATCCTCTGATATGGCATCGCTGAAAATAGTGATAAACAGCTTGGAAAACCGATCAAGTCTCCATAGATAATCAGATGTCATGGCTGCTCCATCTCCGGCATGAGCCGTGGTACCTGACTGGGTGGCCACAGCTGGCTGAACTACTGGTGCCTGAGGCTGAGGAGCTACCGGCTCCGGAGTACGAGCAATAGGAGTCTGGGCCCCTCCTCCAGCCTGAGAAGCGGCTGGTGCAACTGATAATAAGCCTGCTCTGGCAATGCTGTCCATGAATCCCGCTATTCTGACCAAGGCATCCCGGAGATCCGGGGTAAATAAAGCCTCTCCTGGGACCTGAGCTGGGCCCACTGGAGCCGCTGGAACCGGAACCTCCTCGTCAATCTCAATATGAGGCTCCACCTCTGGAGTAGCTGCCTGGGGCTGAGCTCTACCCCTACCACGGCCTCTAATACGGCCTTGGCCCCTGCCCCTCACAGGAGCTGCCTGGGGCTCGGGCTGCTGGTCAGCGGATGAAGAAGCGCGTGTCCTCACCATCTGCGAAAGGACAGAATAGAAATTCAATGAGTAATTGAGGAACAAGTCGCACGACAAGAAAGAACAAATGAGAGACTCTTTCTTAACTCAATAGACTCTGGAGGACAAGTACAGACGTCTCCGTACCTACCTCTCATACTCTACTAAGCTTGTTCGTGAGTGGTGATACCTATGTAACCTAGAGCTCTGATACCAACTGTCACGACCCGGATTTTCCCCCAATATCGGGATCGTGATGTCGCCTACTCGTGGTAGCTAGGCAAGCCACTGTATTCATACTATCCTGTTTTTAACACAATTTCATAATTTATTTATCAACAAACCACAACTTTAATTAAATAAATGCGGAGTACTTTATCGAAAAGGAACTAACTAATTACAAGATGAAAATCATAATGAAATCCTCTACCCAAGACGTGGAGTCACCAACTCACGAACTACTATGGAATACTACACATAAAAGTTGGAAGGAAATATAACATAATTCTGTTTGTCTCGGAACAAAGAGACTACAGAGCTAGTAACATAAGTAAAGAGAGAGACGCCGGGCTTGCGGACGTCCGCAAGCTACCTCGGTCTCAAATGTGATAAACTTCCACGCAATCGATTTACTGCTGTTGCTCCTGATCGTAACCTGGACCTGTGCAAAAACGCATAGAAGTGTAGTATCAGCACAACCGACCCCATGTGCTGGTAAGTGCCTGGCCTATCCCGGCGAAGTAGTGACAAGCCTAGGACCAGACACCCACATAAACCTGTGCAATTCAATATATATGTATACCACAGAATAACAAGAAATAACCAAGTAATAACACAATAAGGAATATCTCAAAGAATTCAACAATTAACAACAGTTAATAAGTTCACAAGGAAAACAAAGTATAATGGAAACACATGTAATATCAAGTCAAGTAATAGCAACAATTGCACGGCATCACCCTTCGTGCTTTTACTCTCATCCTCACCAAATAAGCAACTAAATTACACGGCATCACCCTTCGTGCTTTTACTCTCATCCTCACATCCATAGTACGACATGATCCTTCGTACATGGTTCAATAACACGGCACGGCATGATCCTTCGTGCATAATCAATAAAACATGGCACGACATTAACCTTCGTGCATAAATAATAAAACATGGCACGTCATTAACCTTCGTGCATAAATAATAAATCAAGGCACGACATCACCCTTTCTGCATTATCACTCTTTCTCACCCAAATAACAATCACAGTTAAGGGCAAAGAAAGAAGCAGTAATTCATAAACCGTCCCAACAAGGGCAATCAATAATTATCTTCACAACAAGTCCCGACAAGGGAGAACACTAACAATTTTACAACCTGGCAAAGGTTCAACAATTCATCTGTAAATATATCTCAAAATAAGCATTTTCAACGACTCACGGTCATACTAGACGCCAGTGTATGGATGCTCGTCACCACAGCCCATACACCACACTCGATCACATAACACATAGCACATAATCTTATTCCCTCAAGCTAGGATAGAACAAACACTTACCTCGAGTGTTTATGAACAATTCAATCGGCGGAAATGTCTTTTTCTTTCAAATTTGGCTCCAATCCAATCGTATCTATACACAATTGATTTAATATCATCAATACTACTCAACAAACTAATTCCTAAGACCAAATACAACTTTTACAACATTCTGCCCGGAATAGTGAATTTCGACCCCGGGCCCACATGGTCGGAACTCGGGGTTCGGACCAAAATCCGGTTACCCATTCCCCCACGAGTTCATGTATATAATTTGTTTCAAAATCGGACCTCAATTCGAGGTCCAATTTCCTAATTTATGACAAACCCTATATTCTAACAAAAACAAGAAATTCTACCATGAAAACCTTTGATTTCTATTGAAAAACATGTTTAATGATGTTAGGAATTGAAAGAACTAAGTAAAAAGTGACTTACAATTGTTTTGAAGAAGAAAGAATCCGTGAAGAATCGCAAATGGGTGTTTTTGGGTTGTAAAATGTGAAGAAATGAACTGAAAATCGTGTTTTACAGGTCTCTGTGTTCGCATTTGCGAACATGGGTTCGCAATTGCGAACCCCGACCAATTTTCTGGAGTTTGAAAAATAAGCTAAGGCTGGGAAGTTCACATTTGCGAACTTTTGTTCGCATTTGCGAAGCCAAGGTAAACATTCGGATGTCGTTTGAGATGTTTTGGACCTTGAGTTCCAAGTTTGAAAGTTTTGAAAACCAAAAGTATGAAAATTATGAATTTGAGGCTTGATTTGATGAAAACGATGTGATATTGGCGATGTGATCGCACGAACAAGTTCATAATGTGTTTTTGATGTTGTGTACATGTTTGGTTTGGAGCCCGGGGGCTCGGGTAAAGATTTGATAGGCCGTTGGATTAAATTCTGAATTTTTGCACTGCTGGTTTTTCACCCAGCTGTTGTCTTCGCAATTGCGAAGTATTTCTCACAATTGCGAAGGTGGCAGGTCAAGGCAGGGTTCGCAAATGCGAACCCTTGGTCGCAAATGCGAAGGGTGCCCAGGACCATTTGGGTTCGCAAATGTGAACCAAACCTCGCAATTGCGAGGCCTCCTGTGAAAAGGCATGCTTCGCAAATGCGAAGCATACTTCGCAAATGCGAAGGTCCCTCATCCCAGCCTCGTTCGCAAATGCGAACAAATGTTCGCAAATGCGAAGGTCCCTGGAGGCCAGCCTGGTTCGCAAATGCGAACAAATGTTCGCAAATGCGAAGCCCCCAAAACTTTACAAAAATCACATATATAATATTTAAGACTTGTACCGGGCGTCGGAACCAAAATACGAGCCCGATACCAAGGTCAATTAATTCATTTCCTTTAGAAATTACATCAAAAACAATTTCATAGAAAAATTCATAACTTGGGCTCTCGGCCTCAGAATTCGACTCCGGACGCATGTCCAAGTCCCATATTTTCCTACGGACCTCTCGGGACCATCCAATCTCGGGTCCGGATCCGTTTACCAAAAATGTTGACCGAAGTCAACCGTATCAATATTAATATCATTTTTATCCAAATTTCTCATAGAATTTATATTTTCTATCACAAAATCTTTCCGGCTATATGCTCGGATCGTGCACGTAAATCGAGGCAACATGGAATGAGGTTTTCAAGGCCTCAGAAGCTCGAAATGATTAATAAAATAAGTGATGACCCTTTGGATCGTCACAAAAACATGATGTTCAACCTAAAAATATTATTTGAAACATCATTGCAAGTGTTAAAGCAAAGTAACATGGCTGAATTTTGAAAATAGTTGAAAATAATATGACTGAGTTTAAGTATAAAGTCAAAATAGTGAGGAATTATCAACAAAATCCCCGGAGGATTCAAATAGTTGGCACAAAGACCAAATATGGTATTCAGCCCAAATAATGATGATAACAAATAATTTTCAGTCAAATACGCTGTAAAATCATCGATCGGGACGGACCAAGTCATAGTCCCCAATAGTGCACGACCCCACACTAATAATCAAGTTGTGCCTCACCTCAATATAGCACAACGATGTGCAATCGGGTGTTCCAAACCCTCATAACATCATTTACAATCATTACTGATCTAGAACTAGCTAAATCTCTAGCTCGCAATGCATTTTCCCCATGAATCAGCCGGCACGCGCGTCAAATCTATTCAAAATCAGAACGAGGATGTCAATATATGCTAATGGAAAACTCAATCAAAAACAATCAACAAAGGGAACAAATCCCGAAATTACCAAAACCCGACCCCCGGGCCCACTTCTCAAAACTCAAACACTTTCACACCAATAGATTTCGTATCTCCCCACCAGTTCATACATATCAAAAGTTCTCTATTCTGACCCGAAATGGTCCTTCAAATCCCAATTCCAAAGTCCAATATCTAAAGCGCTAGTTCTTCAAGTTTAGGCTTAGCTTTCAAGATTTTCTAGGTGGTGTTCGTATAAAAATTGAGTTTTTAGTCCATGAAACTTACCTCCCAATGACACCCCTTGAATCCCTCTTCAATCTCCTTAAAAAATCTAAAAAAACGAGCAGTTATAGGTGAAGTAAGCCCCAAAATCGCAGACAAGAGGACTTAAAGACATTCTACCCATGCCGTAATTTCCTTCTTCGCGAACGCGGTTAAAGTCTCGCATTCGCGAAGCACAAATTTGCGTTGACCAACTTTTACTCTTCACAAATGCGACATGGCAGACGCGAACTTAATGACTTACGCAGCCCACTCATCGCGAACATGTCCTCAACCTCGCGAATGTGATGCATCACTTTACTAACCTACGCGAACGTGACCCAATCTCATGCGAATGGGATGCTTACCGATCCAGCCCTACACAAACGCGAAGCCTCTCTTGCAAACACGAAGGCTTAGTTCCTGGTCTTCCTCAATCCTTCT
The DNA here is from genome assembly GCA_032618575.1 of Nicotiana noctiflora. NCBI lineage: Eukaryota > Viridiplantae > Streptophyta > Magnoliopsida > Solanales > Solanaceae > Nicotiana > Nicotiana noctiflora. Next base: position 18,511 of record JASVEL010008514.1, read on the forward strand.
TTGCGATAGCGAGACTCCACTAGCGAACGCGAAGAGATAAATCTCTGCAACAGCTGAGCAGATTTTCTGCAATTTTCCAAACATCAAAATGATCCGAATGACCACCCGAAACTCATCCAAGGTCCCTGTGACATCAACCAAAGGCACCAACACATCCTTAAGCCTTATTCAAACTTGTTTCAATCATAAAAACACATCAAACAACATCAAATCACCCAAAATACATCGGATTCAAGCCTAAGTTTCTAAAATCTTCCAAAATATGCTTTTGATAAAAAATCCAACAAAACCACATTCGAACGACATGAAATTTACACACACGACCCAAACGACATAACAAAGCTACTACAATTCTTGAAATTTCATTCTAACCTCCATATCAATATCTCACCTACAACTGGAAAACGCCAAAATCTCAATTCCGCCAATTCAAGTCTAAAGTTTCTGTGGACCTCCAAAATGCATTTCAATTATGCACCTAAGTCCCAAATTGCCTAGCGGAGCTAACCAAATCATAAAATTTCCAATCCGAGATCATATATAAACAAGTCAAAACTTGTTCAAATCAAATTCCAAGTTTCATCTGAGAACTGTTTCTTTAAAATTCATTATGATTCCCCTGGAGACCAAACCAATGATTTACATGAGTCACAATACATCACACGGAGCAAGCCGTGCTCGAGAACTAGCGAGCGAAGTGTAAAATCCCAAAATAACCGGTTGGGTCATTATATCCTCCCCCACTTAAACATACGTTCATCCTCGAACGTGCCCAGAATTATTACAAAGCCAACCAAACACTGAATAACTCTACCATGCACATACTGGAGTTGATCCCACATCACCAAATAACACATTGTAACTAAAATTTTGCAATGAAATATAGCGCATAAACCATAGAACCACATTTCCACTTCTGAAATCTTCAATATGATCAGAATCCCACATTTATAATGTGAATAAGCCCGAAAAAGTTGTAACAACCCATATCTGCAACCTCAAGTGCAATTACATAATATACCACATAACTCAAATGCTTGCAGCGCAAACTTCTAATCACAGCAGCTGCACACAATAACCGAATATCGATAGAAAACCTCTTATCAACTAAGGTCTCATCCCAACACTTTCATATACTACGAATGATAAATAAAACACACAGTAAGCAATAACCATTTCTTAGATCAACCATTCATTAAGCCACTTCTCCTTTGGCAACGACCATAGCTAATTTCTAAGTTGAACCTTGATATTTATCCTTCCAACTTGCTGAAATCGAATCTGTTCCTATTCATAAAAGATCCCAAAGATCTTATCTAATCCAACACAAACACTCTGGTGACATAACACCTCAAAGCAGACTAAAGTTGCAACTTACGTAATCCACGCACCAATAGGAACAATCCAAATATACTCAAATCATGAAAGTGATTCAAATAAAAGAGCTATACCACAAGCTCACCAGTACAACAACAACACCAGGCTGAGAACCCGTCTCACATGATAGAAGCGGAATATATGAATCTAACCCACTAGGTCACAGATCCACATAACTTTGCTGCAATGCGTGACACTATCCAGACGCTAATCCACAAGGAACACCTTAAGTCACTATGCTCGAAATTGAAGACCATGTGCAATTGATGTTTAGAGCCAAAGAAAATCATCACAACCATGGAAAAGTAAATACATAACACTACATAACCCATAAGGACATAACCGATGCGCTATCTATCGAGCAATATCCAATATTCCTCCTGCTCGCTTGATAATAGGTGAATTTGACTATATTTATGCCCTAAATAATCATACTTTATTATTATTTTGATATTGTTTATGATGAAAAAATGCTTTTATTAGTGTTCTTAGTGTGTTATAGGTACACTTGAGCTAATGAAGACTAAAAGAGCAAGTTTTGGAGTCAAAAGATGGTGAAAAAGGCCAAAATGTGGTACAAGTCAAGAACTTATGTTGAAAGTAGCCGGGAAGGTGTGATTCCGAGCTATATGGATGTTATGGAATGAATTTAAGTGATTTGGAGCTTTGAAGTCTGAGTAAAAGCTCAAGGAATTAAGCCGGGATCGAGTTCGGGGGTCAAATTTGATAAGTGTAGAACAAGCAAAGAATGGATGAGGCATATTGTGCACTGTTTAGTACATTGGATATAACGTTTCTCTCAGAACTCTGTTTTGGCTCCATAATATATGGTTGGACAGCTAATTCAAAGGGATACAACTTTCATGTTTTACGTTTTTCCAAATTCGCGACAAAACAGGGTGATAAACCGCGGTTGCACCGCGACTGCGGATGAACCGCGGAAAAACAGGCTCTCTGAAGTTTTACTGTTCGCGGTCCGTCCGCGGCCGCGAACGAACCGCGGAAGTCGCCGCAGTAGCAGTCCTAATTGTACTCAAACATAGATTTTTTAGCCCTAAAACCTCTATATAAACTCCTAGTTTGCCCCATAGAGGCATGTTATCTTTATTTCATTACTTTTGTAAGGTTTTTAGTAAGAGAGATTCCTCTCAAACTCTTTCTTTTATTTTATATCAAGTATTTCTTTATGATTTCAATTATTATTCTTGTTTCATCAAGAATGAGTAGCTAATTCCTTTTCTAAGGTTTTGATGGAACCTATTGGGCGATGAACTTATCGTTTATGTGATTACAAATTGTGACTTAGATTTCTATTTGTTCAACTTCATTCTTATTGTAGTTAATTGGTAGAGCTCCCAATTAACGGCGCCTATTTAGTGTGCATAACTTGGAAAAGAGTGCATATTTAGGTTTATTGTTGAACAACACCACACCTAGGTTATTGGAGGCATCTATAACTTTAGGCGTAAAGACGGGGTTAGGAATAACGAAGTCTTGGGTGCAATCTTAAGTGAACTACTCAAATTAAAGCTAGCTAGGGTAGCTCGGGAGAGTGCACTAGTAAATTATTGTAATTGCTCGGGAGAGGGTTACGATACACATAGCGTTCATGATTGATAGAATATATTTACAATTTGTAAGACCATAACGATAAGGGATTCCATCAATAGGGGAAATCAATACGTTAGTCCTTCTCATAATATTCTTTTTACTCTACATTCAATTCTTTCTTTCAAGCATTCTTAATTATTGCAAGGTAGATATTAGAAAATCACACAAAGATACATTCAAAGTTTGGGAACTTGATTCGGAGGTACTTTTGGGGTTGTGATAGTTGCAATTGGTAGGTTAATTCTCTGTGGGATCGATCTTGGACTTATTAGACCAAGTTATATTGACTACGACCGTTGCTTGGACGTGAATCAATTTTGGCGCCGTTGTCGGGGAATTAACGAAATTATCAATTGCCATTTCCAGAACTTCAAGATTCTTGTGTATTCAGGTTCTTTCTACACTCTACATTGAAGATTTTGATGGTTGTTGAAATTGGGTACTCAGGTGCATGCGTAGAAAATCTGCAAGGACTGGAGAACTAATTGAAGGACTCTCAGACCCAGAGCAAACTTTCCGGGCACGTAACAGGGCAATCAAACAAATTCAGCAATCTCAGCAACCAATTAAACTAGATTTCGACATGGGAGACGTGAACGACCCAAACCGGCAAGCTGGGTTAAACGTGCAGGAGGCGCAGGAAGGTGCACTATATGACTGGGCACAACCAACAGCGGATAATTTGGCAACTGCCATTATTGTGCCAGCGATTCAAGCTGAGTCATTCCAGATTAACAATAACATGCTACACTTGTTGCAAAATAAGGGATTATTCTCCGGGACTCAGGTTGAAGATCCACAACAGCACCTGAAGAACTTTCTCTCAATATGCAAGACACAGAGGCAAACAAATGTGACACTGAAAGCCATAGATTATTACTATTCCCGTTCTCAGTTACAGGGGCTGCGCAGGTATGGCTAAACTCACTCCCCATAAACTCTATTGCAACTTGGGATGAGTTGGTCAAGCAATTCCACAACAAGTTTCATCCACCTAACAAGACAGCTCAGCAAATTGATGAGATCGTGAGCTTCAAGCAGAAACCAATGGAGAAATTACATGAAACTTGGGGCATGTTCAAAGGTATGCTGGTTATGTGTCCTCACCATGGGATTCCTGAGCAGATGTTGGGTCAAAGGTTCTACATGGGGCTTTCAGATAGTATGAAGAATATTGTAGATGCCTTAGTAGGTGGGGCTTTTCCGAGCAAGACTTGGAGAGAAGGCCAAAATTTGCTTGACAAGATGGCTCAAAACTCCGGGTGGACGACCAGGAATGCTCCTATCACTCCAGTGGTACACTCTGTACCTCTGAATCCATCCAGCACTGTGGAGGAGAACATGGCAACCGTACTGACACAAATGAGCATCCTAACAAAGAAAGTGGAAGAATCTGGGGTCAAGCAGCAGGTTCACATTGTAGACACTACCAATGGTGGTTTATGCACATCCTGCATTAGCCAACGCATATGTAATCCATCGGCTGCAGACCAAGAACATCATCACCAGCATGAAGACATGAATTATGTGGCTAATTATGGAGGGCAGCAACAGGATAATCCGAGTTGGGGTCAACAGGCTCCACAACAATACAGGCCTCCACAACTACAGTATAATGCAGCAGGTATGAGGCCACCACACAACATGATCCCATATCCTAGACCTCAGAATTTCGGTAATCAGCAGCAGGGATATCATCCACCTCCACCACCTCATGGGGGTAGACATGATGATGGGTTCGTAGAGTTGAAAGCTATGATGCAACAGGTAATCGGGTCGAATGCCAAAACCAATGAAAGGATAGACGCCCATGAAAAAACCATCAAAAATATTGAAGTACAGGTGGGCCTGATTGCTGTGTCTCTCAACAATCGTCCTCAAGGGACATTGCCTACAGACACACAAACAAACCCAAAAGACCAAGTCCCAAAGCAGATGATGGCAGTGACTCTGAGAAGTGGTAGAGATCTTGATGCTGAGAAAGAAAGTGAGAAAATTGACACACAGGCTGAGACACTCACTCCATTGCCCATGGAACTGGATGACTCCACCGGGTTGACAGAAATTACAGTCCAGCCAGTTGCTGAAAATAAAGAGATGCAGCAGGGAATGGAAAAAGTAGCTGAACAGGTAGAGCAGCAGGTTGAAGAAAAAGTGATAGAGAAAGAAAAGTCCCAAGTCATTGGGAAGAAGAGGCCTCCACCATCATTCCCCCAAAGGTTGGCCAAGCACCAGAAGGAAGAGCAATACAAAAAGTTCTTTGATATGCTTAAGCAAATCCAGGTAAATATTCCTTTAATTGAAGCTTTAAAAGAAATGTCTGGTTATGCTAAGATGATGAAGGATTTGATGTCGCGAAAATTTGATTTCCAAGATTTGGCCACAGTTACACTTACACAGACTTGTAGTGCGGTGGTCTCTAGACCCATTGCTGAGAAGCTATCTAATCCAGGTAGTTTCACCATCCCATGCACTATAGGGAATTATGCCTTTACTAAGGCCTTATGTGATTTGGGGGCAAGCATTAATCTCATGCCCTTAGTTGTCTATAAGAGGTTAGGTATTGGGAGAGCCAGACCCACCTCTATGCTTTTACAGCTTGCTGACAGGACGGTTAAGCGTCCATTTGGTATTATAGATGATGTGCTAATACAGGTTGGGAAGTTCGTGTTTCCCGCCGAATTTGTTATTCTGGATTGCAAGGTCGACGAAGAAATTCCCATAATCCCTGGGAAGACCATTCCTAGCCACTGGGAGAGCCATAATTGATTGTGAAACCGGGGAACTCAAGATGAGGTTGAATGATGAGGAGATCATCTTCAATGTGCAAAAATCCATGAGGCGCCCTAGTGAGTTCGCGAATTGCTCTCTTATTGATGCGGTTGATATGATAGTGGAAACCGACGATGCAGAGTTGACCATTGAAGATCCACTTCAAGCATGCCCGATGAACTTGGAAGAGGTAAATGGTGAAAGTTTAGTAGAATGGGTACTATCTCTAGAAGGCAAGGGGTTTTGGGAGAGAGAGCTTGAATTCGAGCCTCTACACTTAGAGAAAAGAGAGACCCCTCATGCAAAACCATCCATAGAAGAGCCACCAAAGCTTAAGCTTAAGCCACTACCATCTCATATCAGGTATGAATTTCTAAATCCTAACTCCACTTTACCTGTTATTACTTTATCTGGTTTGCTAGATGTGCAGTCTCAAAAGCTATTACAGGTACTCAAGGAATGTAAAGCTGCCAATGGTTGGACCATGGCAGACATAAAGTGGATCAGCCTTGCATACTGCATGCATAAGATTCTCCGGGAAGAGGGGCACAAACCTTCCAGGAAACGCAAAAGAAGGCTGAACTTGAATATGAAGGATAGGGTGAAAAAGAAAGTGATAAAGTGGCTAGACACGGGGTAGATCCCAGGTAAGTTGTCTCACCCTTCTGTACTATACATGTATTATTATGCCATGAGGACATGGCATGATTTTAAGTGTGGGGTGGAAGACTTATCTTGTATTGTATATAGTAGATGTAGCTGTAAATTATATTAGCTGGCTTGGCCCGATGATGGACACTTGGCGATGGGTTTCTTAAGGGTCTAAGTCGGAATAAAAACACAAAAAAAAAATTTGAAAAAATACAAAAATATGAGTAGAGGACTCTTCCTTATGACGGACTATTTAAGACAAGTACTCTTGAGGGAAGTAGTCCACGTAGGAATTTTTCTTTCTTTTATTTTCTTTTTCTAGGTAGTGTATCATCTCCACCTTGGTTTTTCTTTTGACCACGGTTCTTTTCCAAGGGTTTTTATTTGAAGCGGGTTAGGTAGATTTTTTTTCTTTCTTTCTTTCTTTTCTTAGGATTAGAGGTAAAAGAGCAACATGTAACCCCGAATATGCACATTAGCAAAAGCGTAAATTGAACTTGAGAATGTATCTTCTAAGCTTGACTGTAGAATCTCAATATGCCTTAAATTGCACAATAATGCTTGCTTGAACATCGATAGGACGTTGTAGATCAACTGGATTCCAAATGAGTTGCATGCCATGTGTTTGTGAGGTTTTACTTACATTGTATGTTGTACATGATGCCTAGAACTTGCCCTGTGTGTTTGCAAAGCAAAATAGAAGTTGTTTGGTCGTAGAAAGGATAAAGGCATTTCTTTGTGTAACCCCATATACCAATAGACATGAATTCACCCGTACATTATATCTTAGTTAACCCCTTTGAGCCTAAAGCTTATTCTTTGATAACCCTTGAATGTTCATCAAATTATTATATTGTTCTACTTTACCTCCTAGAAGCACTTGTATTGTAATGAATATGCAAAAGTCTAAGTGTGGGGTGAAGGGAAATTGAAAAAGGGAAAATCAAGAATGAATGGTAGAAAATAGTGAATTGGCCAAAATAATGTAAATGTGTTGCAAAGGAATGAGAAACAAAATGAGAAAAAGAGCTATATCAATGTATATATGAAAATTAGAAAGGCCACTTACACCAACAAAAGAAAAGTGGGGATTAAAAGTAAATAACGGTGAAGGAATATTTAGGGAGACATAAGGAAGAAAACTAAAAGGGAAGTTGTAAAAAGGAAAAGAAAAGTGCTTAGGGAGGTTAGTCACTATAACCAAAAGTATCCTACCCGTCCCGTAGCCAACATTACAACCCTTAAAGACCTCTTGATCTATGATTGAATAACTCGATTAGTGGAGTATTACACTAGGGGCAAGCCTATGGTGTGTCTGTATGCATATGAATATTCTTTGTTGAGAGTGAGTGAATTTTTCTGATAATTATAAGTTCCATGTTCTAAATTGTTTATGTGTGGGAAATTCTCTCAATGAACTATATGAGGGTGTGTAACTCAAGAGGAAGAAGGTAAATTTGCAAGTTTTTGGTAATAATTAGAGTAAGCAATAATGTGCTGGCATGAGAGTTTATGGTTAGGTAAGGATTATGCATATCTTAGGTTAATCATGAAAAATAGCTTTTGTGATATAATTTTGGGGAGACATAAATAAAACTGGCCTAAAGTGTGATAAAGGTTGCTCGAGGACGAGCAAAGGTTTAAGTGTGGGGTATTGATAATAGGTGAATTTGACTATATTTATGCCCTAAATAATCACACTTTATTGTTGTTTTGATATTGTTTATGATGAAAAAATGATTTTATTAGTGTTCTTAGTGTGTTATAGGTACACTTGAGCTAATGAAGACTAAAAGAGCAAGTTTTGGAGTCAAAAGATGGTGAAAAAGGCCAAAATGTGGTACAAGTCAAGAACTTATGTTGAAAGTAGCCGGGAAGGTGTGATCCGAGCTATATGGATGTTATGGAATGAATTTAAGTGATTTGGAGCTTTGAAATCTGAGTAAAATCTCAAGGAATTAAGCCGTGATCGAGTTCGGGGGTCAAATTTGATAAGTGTAGAACAAGCAAAGAATGGATGAGGCATATTGTGCACTGTTTCGTAAATTGGACATAACTTTTCTCTGATAACTCCATTTTGGCTCTGTAATATATGGTTGGAAAGCTAATTCAAAGGGATAAAACTTTCATGTTTTGAGTTTTTCCAAATTCGCAACGGAACAGGGTGAACAACCGCGGTTACGCCACGACCGCGGATGAACCGCGAAAAAATAGGCTCTCTGAATTTTTACTGTTCGCGGTCCGTCCGCGGCCGCGAACGAACCGCGGAAGTCGCCGCAGTAGCAGTCCTAATTGTACTCAAACTTAGTTTTTTTAGCACTAAAACCTCTATATAAACTCCTAGTTTGCCCCATAGAGGCATGTTATCTTTATTTCATTACTTTTGCAAGGTTTTTAGTAAGAGAGATTCCTCTCAAACTCTTTCTTTTATTTTATATCAAGTATTTCTTTATGATTTCAATTATTATTCTTGTTTCTTCAAGCATGAGTAGCTAATTCCGTTTCTAAGGTTTTGATGGAACCTATTGGGTGATGAACTTATCATTTATGTGATTACAAATTGTGACTTAGATTTCTATTTGTTCAACTTCATTCTTATTGTAGTTAATTGGTAGAGCTCCCAATTAGCGGTGCCTATTTAGTGTGCATAACTTGGAAAAGAGTGCATATTTAGGTTTATTGTTGAACAACACCACACCAAGGTTATTGGAGGAATCTATAACTTTAGGCGTAAAGACGGGGCTAGGAATAACGAAGTCTTGGGTGCAATCTTAAGTGAACTACTCAAATTAAAGCTAGCTAGGGTAGCTCGGGAGAGTGCACTAGTAAATTATTGTAATTGCTCGGGAGAGGGTTATGATACACATAGCGTTCATGATTGATAGAATATATTAACAATTTGTAAGAGCATAATGATAAGGGATTCCATCAATAGGGGAAATCAATACCTTAGTCCTTCTCATAATATTCTTTTTACTCTACATTCAAGAATTCTTAATTATTGCAAGGAAGATATTAGAAAATCGCACAAAGATATATTCAAAGTTTGGGAAGTTGATTCGGAGGTACTTTCGGGGTTGTGATAGTTGCAATTGGTAGGTTAATTCTCTGTGGGATCGATCTTGGACTTATTAGACCAAGTTATATTGACTACGACCGTTGCTTGGACGTGAATCAATTTTGGCGCCGTGAATCTATCGAGCAATATCCAATATTCCTCCTGCTCGCTCCACTGAGAGAGCCCAATAACACCGCACTATATGTGGCTATAACCAACAAATCCAAATGCCCCACAACATGGAAAGGTAACTCACATTTCGCCCTATAACACTAATAGGCTCATTAACAATAAAATCATACATCCCTCAACAATAAAACTCGGAGCCAACCAAGTTGACTCAAGTTAGAACACAAATCCACATTGGCCTGCCAACGAACCCCTTATCAAGAAAAGCTTGGAACGGATCCCTAAACTCCTTTAACTCTGCCGGTGCCATATAATACGGTGGCTGACATAATAGCAAAATCAACAACCTTGCCCTGTGACATGCCTGACCACCAAAACACTTCCGTAAAGTCCCTCATCGCCGGAAGTGAATCCATGGTAGGAGTCTTTATACTGACATCCATCACGAAAGCCCAAATAAGAAAGATAATCCTTCCCATCCATCCATTGGGTCTTCGAAATATAAAGTTACCCTACTAAAAACATAATCCGTCAAACCTTGCCACTCAATCTGTGGCATTCCCGGCATAGCCAACATCGCCACCTTACCACAATAGCTCAGAATGACACAACACTGTACAACTAGTCTACACCCAATATCACATCAAAAATCTAACATACCAAGCAATAAAAGATCCATTCGGGTCTCCAAACCGCAATAGTCACTAAATAGCGCTAATGCTTCCCACAAGAGATACTCTTATGATTCTTCTGTACCACCAAGCAACCCGAATATTAGAAGTTGATCCAACAAGAAAGTGCTACAATTACTAATAAAGTACCGTTAAATTAATCACGTTTTCTTTTTCTAAAACATATACCTCATCTAATCACCCCAATCAACAATACCATTTCCTTAATCATCTAAAGATCATTCCCATAATCATCTTAAGCTCATTTCTCTAATTATCTGAAACTACCTGTGCTGCAAAGAATTTTTATGACCTTCCGTTCAGAACTTATATCCATACACACGCAAATCTCAATCCTCCCCAACATACCGTATATATCATACCATCCTAGGATAACATGAGAACCTCATCTCCCTTCCGAGCCACAAACATCTACGCACTCAACTAGTCAAGAACTATCTATTGATCCAATCTAGAAAAAAATCACTATACATCCCATGCTCCTAACGCCCATAGAAAAATATACCTCTCTAACCGAGGTAGAAACCATCAAGAACTATCTCAGTTCCAGACCAAACCTACTAGTACTGAATCTTTTCTGACTTGACCAACCTATGCCAACCATCAAAACCTGAGAGCATTGTCGTGAAATACCTTTAGAAACTCATTACCTCATAAGAACCTAAAGAACTAATCATATCCTTACCATATTGATCTGTCCTACTACCAGGCTATCACATCAATCCGAGCTCCATTCTGATTTACCTTCGACTCGATATTCCTCCTTGCTATATTATCACAATTCCTCAACACAAACTCACCACACGAGGCCAAAGCATAATACCTCATAGACTAAGCTTCACAACCTGCTAAATTATCTTTGAAATGTTAGAAAAAGCACCACATTCAAAATACCTACCCTGAAAAGACTTCTTGCAAATCAGAAGGTATTACTTTCGTAATACTGGTACATAGAATCCTATAATTAATGTAGAAGATACCACGAGTCTTGACATTTTCCAATAAAAACTCAGTTTCTAGCTACATATACAACTTGAAGATACCCAATTGTTACATGTAAAATTTTGAACACATTAGGATCATTCTCTAGAGTCATCACTCTACTCAAAGCATAGTTAGATTTATTACATGAACCAAACAACTTGTGTGTTATTAGGACTCTAATACTCCAGAATGTGATCTCATTCCAATATAACCAAGTAACTTCATGCGCTATGCACTGAGCATTCCTTACCAACCACAACTCAAGTCATTCCCCGATTCTCGTATACACATAAAACATATCATAACCTTTAGTGAAATTTCCTTTACTCGAGCCATAACTGATTCACAAATATGCCTCGAACTGGAACCATTAGAGCACATAATCATGCAATCAATTATTCAATAGCGGACTCCGCCACTTGGCTCGAAGCCATAGATCCAAACACGCACCATAACTCATAACACATACGTTATTGCTGCTATAATACCATAGTGATATTAACTCAATCGTTCATAAGCTCGTGGAACACAAACCATCTGTTACTTCATATCTTCTACAAATCTTGCATTTACTCTCGTAACAATTAAACCCACTCTCTTAAGCGACCCAAATTAAATTCATACATATATTTCAACTTATAAATGGGATCTTCTAATAGATAACATAAAGATCACACAACACCAGAACACTTCACATGAGATAATCCACCTGCTTCACCTTAAAGTAACATTTATGTATACCTTCCACCGTCATAACAATTATGCAGTCACTTAGTCTACATGAGTCTGAACTCATAATGCAAGATGAAATTTACTCCACTCCCAACTAGGAGACATGAAAAGATTATTTACACACCCATAACTCGGGGCTATAACTCAAATTAAGACGAAAATCAAGCACCTAATAGTTCTTCTATCCTCCAGCAGATCTCTCTTGTCACTTCCAAATCATACGAATACATCTTGCAGCACTAACATTCTCATTACATAGCCATCCATCTGTCACTTCCATTAATAAGGAAAATACCGAACTTATAAATTCAAAAGCACTTGCTCACACAATCAGCACCTTGGTGCTCAAGATAAAGGTGAAAATTTGGCCTCAAGTCCTCTAAACTGGCTCAACATCAACACACAGAGATCATATCTCGCCCCTTTATCGAGGAATCATAAGCCATCGATCCCATCTGATACGGATTGCTCATGTGCACATACGAATGCGTGGAAGGAATTCAAAGAGTTATATTTCAATCTAAATCAAATACGCCCAACAATAGTTCAAGAATATAAAGTTTTTACTATGTTCTATAATCTCTCAAGGATAAATATAGACGTCTCTGTACCGATCCTTGAGACTCTACTAAACCTCCTCATACCTCATGAGACCTATGTAACTTAGGCTCTGATACAAACTTGTCATGACCCTAAACCTAGACCATGCCGTGATAACGCCTCTCATGAATATAAGGTTAGACAACTAGTTCCAATTCAATTTTTAATACTGTTAAACATAAATAAACAGTCTAAGCATGAGTAAATAAGTCAAAGACTAAGCATAAGATAGTATAATGTGTAGAATACAGCGCAAACACAACCTGATACTGTGGTGTCACAAGTCATGAGCATCTACTAGGGACTAAATACAATGACATTTTGGAAAATATAAAAGAATAATCTAATGACATCAAGAGGGAGTAAAGCTGTGTTGTGGATTGTATTTGGAAAAAAACTTTTTATGATGTGGCAAGACACATGGAATATCAAACAAAATTTTTTTTATTATTTTGAGGAGGAGAAACGAAGAAGTAAATTAGGCACGGGGTGAAATACGATTAAAGAAGTCCCGTACCCATTTAGAACAGGTGAGAATGTAACTACGGAGATGAAGGACATCAACAAAAAATAGACACGAGCTTCGTATCTGTTCAAGACATCTAACAATAACGAACCAAAAAAACATTTAAAGCATGGATCTGAAGGCAGAAAGGAGTCTAAATTCAATCATTAAACATCCTATACGTTAAAGGATCAGCATTTATTGAAAATAATTGTGTAACAACCTATTTAATGTCATTTATTGCTCATTAAAGCTTACGTTTTATTCTTCCATCTAGAGTTAGCTATAAAAGGAGGAAGTTAAACTCATTGTAACACACAAAAATCACTGAAATACAATTTTTTTTACTGTCTCTTCTAATTATTGAAAGCCTATTACATTTTTTTCGGTCTCTTGATTATCGGGAACCCGATTTCTCTATTATTTTCCTGTTTTAATCGAAGTTCAATATTTTGGTTAAACAAATTGGTTCCGTTACCGGAAATCTGATAATCGATTCTTTTTAGAACTTATACGTTTCATCTGTCGTAAACATCATGTCACACAATACATTTGTAACGACCCGACCGGTCGTTTTAGAAAATTACGCCCCTATCCCTAATTTAACTGTTCCCCTAAGTTCATTTCTGCTATTGTGGGTTGCCGGGAGAGTTGGTTCCGAAAATTTGAGCATTTTGGGACACTTAGTCCCCAAATAAGAGCTTTGAAACTAGAAAACGGTCCATAGCCGGAACAGTGTTAAGACGATCTCGGAACGGAAATCCGATGGTTCCATTAGCTCCGTTAGGTGATTTCGGGGTTGGGAGCGCGTTCGGAATATATATTGGAGGTCCGTAGCTCAATTAGGCTTGAAATGCCGAAGGTTGAAATTTTGGTGAATCCGAACGATAGGTGAGATTTTGATCCGGGGGTCGGAATGGAATTCCGACAATTTCTGTAGCTTCATTATGTGATTTTGGATATGTCCGCAAATTTTCAGGACATTTGGACGTCATTTGGCCGGGTTTTGGATTGAATGTTAGTTTTGAAAGTTTTGAAGAAACTTAGGCTTGAATCGATGTGATTTATGGGTTTTGATGTTGTTAGACGTGTTTTTATGATTGGAATAAGTTCGTATCGTGTTTTGGAGTATGTTGGTGGTTTTCGTTGGGGTCCCGGAGGCCTCGGGATGAATTCGGACCATCATCCGGCACTTTGGAACATGTAAAGTCTGCAGAAAAACTGCAGATCACTGGGCAAGATTTAAGCCATCGCGTTCGCGAGGGCCTTGTTCGCGTTCGCGTAGGCTGGGTGCTGCAGAGCATCGCGTTCGCGTCCAAGGCGTCGCGTTCGCGTAGTGGAAGAAGGGGAGGCACCGCGTTCGCGACCCCTGTGTCGCGTTCGCGAAGAGCAAGGCGGGTTGGATGGGAAATAAGGTCATCGCGAACGCGTGGACTGGCGCCGCGTTCGCGAAGGTTTAGCCGGCTGTGCATCGCGGACGCGAGTGGCGTCACGCGAACGCGAAGGGTAAATGGGCTAGAGCATCGCGAACGCGTGACAGGCCACGCGAACGCGATGAAGGAAAATGTCTGGCAGTGAGCTTAAGTTCGGAACATAACACCCGCGACCCCCATACACAAAAACGCCATTTTTGAGCTCCAAGAGAGGTTTTTGAAGGGGAAAACGTTGGGATATCATCGGGAAATCATCGGGGGTAAGTTTCTTGACCTTAATTCGTTGGTTTATCATGAAATCCGTGATTATCTCACTGAAATTGGAAGATTAAAGGTGGGTTTGAGCCCTAGGCCTAAATGTTAGAAAATCTTTGATTTGAATGGGCAAATGGAGTCCGATTTCGATAAATTTTATATGCACGGACTCGTATTGAGATAAGGAACCCGAATATATAATTTTTGTGATTTTTCGATAAGCGTACCGAAAGTCGGGTTTTGGCAACTTGTGGGTTTTGGTGTATTTTGAGTTAATTTGATTGGGTAATGCCCAATTGGCCTATTTTGATGTGATTCTATTGATTTTTATCGGATTCTACACTTGTGGAGGCCGACATTCGTGGCAAGAGGGTTATTACTTAGCGGTTTTGTACCGGAATTGAGGTAAGTGGCTTGTCTAACCTCGTGTGGGGGAATTTTCACCCCTAGGATATTATGTGATAGTTTAAAAGCCTTGTACGCGAGGTGACGGGCGTGTACATGCGCTGGTTGATGAACACGTATTTTATTCAGAAATGTTCGATGAGCGATATCCCTGTCTTTGGTTGTTAATTTGATATTTTACCCGGTAGTGGTTAGAAGAGCATGATTAGGTAGCACTTAACTGTTTAGTTGCCTAACTGCCTTATTTGAATTCCTTGTTAATTATTGGCACTATTTTTCGGTGAAGTTATAAAAGCATAATTATTCACTCTGTGGATTCCTTAATTGGCTGTGCTTGTGGACTGCGGGTTCGATTCTCGGAGACCCAGGGCTGTGGGTTCGATTCCCAGAGACCCGACGTGATATTGGTAGGGACTACGGGTTCGATTCCCGAGATCCCGAGTTATTGGTAGGGACTACGGGTTCGATTCCCGAGATCCTGAGTTATTGGTAGGGACTACGGGTTCGATTCCCGAGATCCTGAGTTATTGGTAGGGACTACGGGTTCGATTCCCGAGATCCCGAGTTATTGGTAGGGACTACGGGTTCGATTCCCGAGATCCTGAGTTATTGGTAGGGACTACGGGTTCGATTCCCGAGATCCTGAGTTATTGGTAGGGACTGCGGGTTCGATTCCCGGAGATCCTGAGTTATTGTGATGTTATTGAGACATGGGCTGCGGGTTCGATTCCCGGAGACCCAGGGGTACTGAGAATGGGACTGTGGGTTCAATTCCCACAGATCCTGGATTTGTTTATTTGAGTTGGTTATTCGTTATTAGCTTGGTTGTAGATAGTTTCAGTAAAAATTGTTATTTTGGAAATTTTGTTGTTATATGTTAAACTGTTTATTTTGTTATCATCATATTATTATTGTTTCTCAGTAGGGCCCTGACCTTCCTCGTCACTACTCCATCGAGGTTAGGCTTGGCACTTACCGAGTACCGCCGTGGTGTACTCATGCTACTCTTCTGCACACTTTTGTTGTGCAGATCCAGGTACATCAGAGCAGGCTCGTACTAGGTGATTCTGCAGCTTTCTGGGAGACTTCGAGGTATGATCCGCTACGTCCGCGGATCCGGAGGCTTCCCTTCTATTCTAGTATTACTAGTTGACATTTTTCTTCATTTCGTTGTTAGATACTCTTTACACATAGAGCCACAGTTGTATTTCCCTTTTAGTCCGTGTTACCGTGGGGTTCCGGATCTTGGTAGTGTTTATTTATTGTGTGACGGATGTATGTGCCAAGTGGCACGGATTACATATCTTTTATGTTATTTTCCGTCGTTTCTTATTTAAGTAATTATAATTTATAGATTCCGCAACGTGTTAGGCTTACCTAGTCGTGGGGATGGGTGCCATCACGACATGTTCACAATTGGTGAACTAGGGTCGTGACAAGTTGGTATCAGAGCTCTAGGTTCATAGGAGTCACGGGACACAGACCGGTTACTTAGAGTCTCGCTGATCGATACGGAGACGTCTGTATTTATCTACGAGGGGCTATGTAACTGCTTAGGAAACTCTTCATTTCTTTTGGATTCCTTGTCGTGCGACATTTTTGGCATCAAAAATCTAAACTACTGCTTTCTATTCTCTCACAGATGGTGAGGACACGAGCTAACCGCGATGATCAGGTACCCGCGCCCCCTGCTGCTGCCGTCAGAGGCCGGGGCCGAGGTAGAGGACGAGGACGCGCCCGAGGTGCAGCCACGGCACCATCGCGCGCTGCCGCTGAGGTGCCACCGGTAGACCAGGTTGGAGCGCACGCACCTGGTACACCGACTACAGCTGCTACTACTCCAGCACTACAGGAGACCCTGGCTCAGTTCATGAGCATGTATACCACTTTAGCCCAGGCAGGACTGCTTCCTCTTGTTGCAGCTACATCTCAGGCCGGGGGAGGGGCCCAGACTCCCGTAGCCGTTACACCGGAGCAGCGTGTGCCGGTGGGACATGTTCCAGATGTTTTGGTTATGCCTCCTGCCGCCCCAGCACAACCCGGAGGTGGACCAGCCGCCTCCGAGGACGAGCGGCGTAGATTAGAGAGGTTCAAGAAATATGATCCTCCGGTGTTTAGTGGCCTGGCTTCAGATGATGCATTGGGTTTTCCGGAGGAGTGTCATCGTATCCTTCGTACTATGGGGATTGTGGAGACCAGCGGGGTTTCCTTCACTGCTTTTCGGTTTCGCGGGGCCGCTTATGATTGGTGGCGCACGTATGAGTTGGATAGTCCGGAGGAGTCCGCTTCGTTGACCTGGACGCAGTTTTCAAATCTGTTTTTGACGGAGTTTGTTCCACAGAGCCTTAGGGATTCTTGGCGCTCGGAGTTTGAGCGGTTGCGACGGGGCTCCATGTCAGTATCGGAGTATGCCATCAGTTTCACCCGTCTGGCCAAGCATGCACCGGCCTTGGTAGCCACGGTTCGGGAGAGAGTACGGAGATTTATTGAGGGCCCGATTCCGCCTATCCGATCCAGCATGGCCAGAGAGTTGGAGACAGATATATCTTATCAGCGGGCAGTTAGCATTGCCAGGAGGATCGAGGGTATGCTCCCTAGAGAGCGGGGAGATAGAGAGGCCAAGAGGTCTCGTGAGTCGGGCCATTTCTCCTGGTGCCCGCACTTCATCAGCCGGTCGTTTTGGCAGAGGTTATTCCGGTCGACCAGTTCACTCGGCATTGCCCGCAGCAGGTAGTACTCCGGGTCTTCCAGCACCTCAGGAGCCTTATTATGCTCCCCCGGTTTCCGGTGCACCTCCTGCGCGGGGTCCTTCCGGAGGTCGGGCTAGTGGGGGAGAGGCCGGTCGGTCACGGTCACCGTGTCCTCCCGTAGCTTGCTTTGGGTGCGGGGATACTCGCCATCCGGTGAGGGAGTGCCCCGAGCGTAGGAGGGGGCACCTCACCGGTCTTCGCCAGCATCGGCGTGGCTCTCGGGGTCGGCAGGCTATCATTCCGGCTCCGGCTGCTATTCCACTCGCCCGGCCGGCCGGGGCGGGGGTCGGGGTTCTAGAGGCCGCCCTCGAGAGGGGGGACAAGGCCAGATTCTATGCTATTCCCGATCGCGCCGCGGCTGTTGCATCCGACTCTGTTATCACGGTATTATTCTGGTTAGTCACGGGGAGGCATCGGTTCTATTCGACCCCGGTTCCACTTTTTCATATGTGTCTTCTTACTTTGCTTCTCATTTGGGTGTGCCTCGGGATTCTTTGAGTGCCCCCATTTATGTTTCCACTCCGGTGGGTGATTCTTTGGTTGTGGACCGCGTATATCGGTCGTGTTTGATTACCATCTGTGATTTTGAGACCAGAGCGGATCTATTGCTGCTTGGGATGGTCGATTTTGATATTATTCCGGGCATGGACTGGTTGTCGCCCCATTATGCTATTCTTGATTGTCACGCCAAGACCGTGACGCTGGCTATGCCAGGCATTCCACGTATTGAGTGGAGTGGTACTCTAGATCACACCCCTAGCCGTGTTATTTCTTTTCTCGGAGCTCAGCGTATGGTTGAGAAGGGGTGTGCTGCTTATCTTGCCTATGTGCGGGACGTCAGTATTGACCCTCCCTCTATTGATTCTGTTCATGTGGTACGTGACTTTGCTGATGTATTTCCAGCTGATCTTCCGGGCATGCCGCCTGACAGAGACATTGACTTTGCTATTGACTTGTTGCCGGGCACTCAGCCCATTTCTATTCCACCGTACCGTATGGCTCCTCCCGAATTAAAGGAGTTGAAGGATCAGTTACAGGAGTTATTGGGCAAGGGTTTTATTCGACCCAGTGTTTCGCCTTGGGGTGCTCCTGTATTGTTTGTGAAGAAAAAGGACGGTTCTATGCGTATGTGTATTGACTATCGTCGGCTGAATAAGGTTACAGTGAAGAACCGGTATCCTTTGCCCCGTATTGATGATTTATTTGACCAGTTACAGGGCGCACATGTGTTTTCTAAGATTGATTTGCGCTCCGGGTATCACCAGCTGAAGATTCGGGAGCCAGATATCCCGAAGACTGCCTTCAGGACCCGGTATGGTCACTATGAGTTCCTCGTGATGTCTTTTGGGTTGACTAATGCTCCAGCAGCATTTATGCATTTGATGCACAGTGTGTTCAGGCCTTATCTGGACTCGTTCGTGATTGTCTTCATTGATGATATTCTAGTATATTCTCGGAGCCGGGAAGAGCACGAGCGGCATTTGAGGATAGTGCTTCAGATCCTGAGGGAGAAGCAGCTTTATGCCAAGTTCTCTAAATGTGAATTTTGGTTGAGTTCTGTGGCATTTTTGGGCCACGTAGTGTCGAGTGATGGTATTCGAGTAGATCCGAGGAAGGTGGAGGCCGTGCAGAGTTGGCCCAGACCCTCCTCCGCTACCGAGATTCGCAGTTTCCTTGGTTTGGCGGGCTACTACCGTCGTTTCGTAGAGGGGTTCTCTTCGATTGCAGCACCTATGACTAGATTGACCCAAAAGGGTGCCCCTTTTCGGTGGACAGACGAGTGTGAGGCGAGCTTTCAGAAGCTCAAGACAAGCTTTGACTTCGGCCCCTATATTGATGTTGCCTACAGGTACGGGGTCCTATACCGTATATTGTGATGCCTCACGAGTTGGACTCGGTGCGGTATTGATGCGGGACGGTAGGGTGATTGCCTACGCGTCGAGACAGCTGAAGGTGCATGAGAAGAATTACCCTGTTCATGATTTGGAGCTAGCCGCCATTGTTCACGCCTTGAAAATTTGGCGTCATTATTTATATGGGGTTCCTTGTGAGATCTACACTGATCACCGGAGCTTGCAGAGCACTTGCTTAAGCAGAAGGACCTGAATATGCGTCAGAGGAGATGGTTGGAACTACCGAAGGACTATGATATTACTATTCTCTATCATCCGGGCAAGGCTAATGTGGTTGCTGATGCCTTGAGTCGTCGGGCAGAGAGTTTGGGGAGTTTGGCATATCTACCGGCTTCGGAGAGGCCTATGGCGATGGATGTTCAGGCTTTGGCCAGGCAGTTGGTAAGACTGGATCTTTCGGAGCCCAGCCGGGTTCTAGTTTGTGTGGTTTCTCGGTCTTCTCTATTTGACCGCATCAGGGAGCGTCAGTTCAACGACCCTCATTTGCTTGTCCTTCAGGATAGAGTTCGGCGTGGTGATGCTCGGGATGTTACCATCGGGGATGATGGAATTATGAGGATGCAGGGCCGTATCTGTGTGCCCAATGTAGATGATCTTCGAGAGCTGATTCTAGCAGAGGCCCATAGTTCGCGGTATTCCATCCATCCGGGTGCCGCGAAGATGTATCAGGACTTGAAACAGCCATCCGGGTGCCGCGAAGATGTATCAGGACTTGAAACAGCATTACTGGTGGAGGCGGATGAAGAGGAATATAGTTGATTATGTTTCTAAATGCCTCAATTGCCAGCAGGTGAAGTATGAGCATCAGCGTCCGGGTGGATTGATGCAGCAGATTGAGATTCCAGAGTGGAAATGGGAGCGCATCACCATGGACTTTGTATCTGGGCTTCCACGGACTATTAGGAAGTTTGATTCTATTTGGGTTATTGTGGATCGGCTGACCAAGTCCGCCCATTTTATACCGGTGAGCACTACTTATTCATCGGAGCGACCGGCGGAGATCTATATCAAGGAGATAGTTCGGCTGCATGGTATTCCAGTTTCCATCATTTCAGATAGAGGCACTCAGTTCACTTCACGGTTCTGGAGAGCTGTACAGCAGGAGTTAGGTACTCGGGTAGAGCTGAGCACATCATTTCACCCCCAGACTGATGGGCAGTCCGAACGCACTATTCGGATTTTGGAGGATATGCTCCGTGCGTGCGTGATTGAGTTTGGAGGTTCATGGGATCACTTCTTGCCACTGGCGGAGTTTGCTTATAACAACAGCTACCAGTCTAGTATTCGGATGGCACCGTACGAGGCCCTATATGGTAGGAGGTGCAGGTCTCCCGTGGGTTGGTTTGAGCCGGGCGAGGCCAGGTTACTAGGTACTGATATGGTTCAGGAGGCTATGGACAAGGTCAAGGTGATTCAGGACAGACTTCGTGCGGCCCAGTCTAGACAGAAGAGTTACGCGGACAAGAAGGTTCGCGATGTGGCTTTTATGGTGGGTGAGCGGGTTCTGCTTCGAGTCTCGCCCATGAAGGGCGTTATGAGGTTTGGGAAGAAAGGGAAGCCGAGTCCTAGATTTATTGGCCCTTTTGAGATTTTGAGGCGTGTTGGGGAGGTTGCTTATGAGTTGGCCTTACCTCCCAGCTTAGCCGGAGTTCACTCCGTATTTCATGTCTCCATGCTCCGGAGATACCATGGTGACCCGTCGCACGTGTTGGATTTCACATCTGTTCAGCTAGACAAAGATCTGTCTTATGTTGAGGAGCCAGTAGCCATTCTAGACAGGCAAGTCAGAAAGCTAAGGTCAAAGAACATCGCTTCGGTAAAGGTTCGGTGGCGGGGCCAGCCGGTCGAGGAGGCGACTTGGGAGACCGAGCAGGATATGCGCAGCCAGTACCCTCATCTTTTCACTACTCCGGGTATGTTTTCTATGCTCGTTCGAGGACGAACGAATCTTTAAGTGTGGGAAGATGTAACGACCCGACCGGTCGTTTTAGAAAATTACGCCCCTATCCCTAATTTAACTGTTCCCCTAAGTTCATTTCCGCTATTGTGGGTTGCCGGGAGAGTTGGTTCCGAAAATTTGAGCATTTTGGGACACTTAGTCCCCAAATAAGAGCTTTGAAACTAGAAAACGGTCCATAGCCGGAACAGTGTTAAGACGATCTCGGAACGGAAATCCGATGGTTCCATTAGCTCCGTTAGGTGATTTCGGGGTTGGGAGCGCGTTCGGAATATATATTGGAGGTCCGTAGCTCAATTAGGCTTGAAATGCCGAAGGTTGAAATTTTGGTGAATCCGAACGATAGGTGAGATTTTGATCCGGGGGTCGGAATGGAATTCCGACAATTTCTGTAGCTTCATTATGTGATTTTGGATATGTCCGCAAATTTTCAGGACATTTGGACGTCATTTGGCCGGGTTTTGGATTGAATGTTAGTTTTGAAAGTTTTGAAGAAACTTAGGCTTGAATCGATGTGATTTATGGGTTTTGATGTTGTTAGACGTGTTTTTATGATTGGAATAAGTTCGTATCGTGTTTTGGAGTATGTTGGTGGTTTTCGTTGGGGTCCCGGAGGCCTCGGGATGAATTCGGACCATCATCCGGCACTTTGGAACATGTAAAGTCTGCAGAAAAACTGCAGATCACTGGGCAAGATTTAAGCCATCGCGTTCGCGAGGGCCTTGTTCGCGTTCGCGTAGGCCGGGTGCTGCAGAGCATCGCGTTCGCGTCCAAGGCGTCGCGTTCGCGTAGTGGAAGAAGGGGAGGCACCGCGTTCGCGATCCCTGTGTCGCGTTCGCGAAGAGCAAGGCGGGTTGGATGGGAAATAAGGTCATCGCGAACGCGTGGACTGGCGCCGCGTTCGCGAAGGTTTAGCCGGCTGTGCATCGCGGACGCGAGTGGCGTCACGCGAACGCGAAGGGTAAATGGGCTAGAGCATCGCGAACGCGTGACAGGCCACGCGAACGCGATGAAGGAAAATGTCTGGCAGTGAGCTTAAGTTCAGAACATAACACCCGCGACCCCCATACACAAAAACGCCATTTTTGAGCTCCAAGAGAGGTTTTTGAAGGGGAAAACGTTGGGATATCATCGGGAAATCATCGGGGGTAAGTTTCTTGACCTTAATTCGTTGGTTTATCATGAAATCCGTGATTATCTCACTGAAATTGGAAGATTAAAGGTGGGTTTGAGCCCTAGGCCTAAATGTTAGAAAATCTTTGATTTGAATGGGCAAATGGAGTCCGATTTCGATAAATTTTATATGCACGGACTCGTATTGAGATAAGGAACCCGAATATATAATTTTTGTGATTTTTCGATAAGCGTACCGAAAGTCGGGTTTTGGCAACTTGTGGGTTTTGGTGTATTTTGAGTTAATTTGATTGGGTAATGCCCAATTGGCCTATTTTGATGTGATTCTATTGATTTTTATCAGATTCTACACTTGTGGAGGCCGACATTCGTGGCAAGAGGGTTATTACTTAGCGGTTTTGTACCGGAATTGAGGTAAGTGGCTTGTCTAACCTTGTGTGGGGGAATTTTCACCCCTAGGATATTATGTGATAGTTTAAAAGCCTTGTACGCGAGGTGACGGGCGTGTACATGCGCTGGTTGATGAACACGTATTTTATTCAGAAATGTTCGATGAGCGATATCCCTGTCTTTGGTTGTTAATTTGATATTTTACCCGGTAGTGGTTAGAAGAGCATGATTAGGTAGCACTTAACTGTTTAGTTGCCTAACCGCCTTATTTGAATTCCTTGTTAATTATTGGCACTATTTTTCGGTGAAGTTATAAAAGCATAATTATTCACTCTGTGGATTCCTTAATTGGCTGTGCTTGTGGACTGCGGGTTCGATTCCCGGAGACCCAGGGCTGTGGGTTCGATTCCCAGAGACCCGACGTGATATTGGTAGGGACTACGGGTTCGATTCCCGAGATCCTGAGTTATTGGTAGGGACTACGGGTTCGATTCCCGAGATCCTGAGTTATTGGTAGGGACTACGGGTTCGATTCCCGAGATCCCGAGTTATTGGTAGGGACTACGGGTTCGATTCCCGAGATCCTGAGTTATTGGTAGGGACTACGGGTTCGATTCCCGAGATCCTGAGTTATTTGTAGGGACTGCGGGTTCGATTCCCGAGATCCTGAGTTATTTGTAGGGACTGCGGGTTCGATTCCCGGAGATCCTGAGTTGTTGAGATGTTATTGAGACATGGGCTGCGGGTTCGATTCCGGAGACCCAGGGGTACTGTTAATGGGACTGTGGGTTCAATTCCCACAGATCCTGGATTTGTTTATTTGAGTTGGTTATTCGTTATTAGCTTGGTTGTAGATAGTTTCAGTAAAAATTGTTATTTTGGAAATTTTGTTGTTATATGTTAAACTGTTTATTTTGTTATCATCATATTATTATTGTTTCTCAGTAGGGCCCTGACCTTCCTCGTCACTACTCCATCGAGGTTAGGCTTGGCACTTACTGAGTACCGCCGTGGTGTACTCATGCTACTCTTCTGCACACTTTTGTTGTGCGGATCCAGGTACATCAGAGCAGGCTCGTACTAGGTGATTCTGCAGCTTTCTGGGAGACTTCGAGGTATGATCCTGCTACGTCCGCGGATCCGGAGGCTTCCCTTCTATTCTAGTATTACTAGTGACATTTTTCTTCATTTCGTTGTTAGATACTCTTTACACATAGAGCCACAGTTGTATTTCCCTTTTAGTCCGTGTTACCGTGGGGTTCCGGATCTTGGTAGTGTTTATTTATTGTGTGACGGATGTATGTGCCAAGTGGCACGGATTACATATCTTTTATGTTATTTTCCGCTGTTTCTTATTTAAGTAATTATAATTTATAGATTCCGCAACGTGTTAGGCTTACCTAGTCGTGGGGACTGGGTGCCATCACGACATGTTCACAATTGGTGAACTAGGGTCGTGACAACATTGAACGTTATCAGCGGCGGAGAGGATATCTATGGAATAACGTATACAGCTTCACAGAAAATCTCTAAAGTGGTTATTACGCATGGGAAGCGAGTACACCAAACCTTGAGGGATGAAAGCATGATTTTTGATGATGTAGACACTGAAGGAATGATCACCCCTTCCAACGACGCATTGGTTATTTCTTTACTCGTGCACAATACTAATGTGAGGCGAGTCTTAATTGATCTGGGAAGCTCTGTCAACATCATCTTACTAAAAGTACTACAAGAAATACAAGCTGAAAATATGATGATACCTAAGGTGCATATATTATCAAGCTTTGATAATACGAATGTGATAATGATGGGAGAAGTGGTCTTAACAACTTACGCTGCAGGAGTTGTTAAAGAAACCAAATTTCAGGTAGTAAATATAGAAATGGCTTATAACCTAATCTTTGGGAGTCCATGGATTCATGATATGGATGTTGTTCCTTCAACTCTACATCAAGTCATCAAATTTCCGTCGCCTTGGGGAGTACGACAAATCCGAGGGGATCAACGAATAGCCAAGAGTATCAACGTCGTAGCAGATACGAACTCCGACGAGGCAATTGAGGGCAATAAAAGTCAAAATTCACTTAAAAAATAGATTTAGACTCGAGGCACGATGTTATTCAGGAACCCGAGGAAAATGAAAATATCAAAACAACAATTGAAGAGCTCGAAGCAGTAGTCTTATCTGAACAATGGCCCGAGAGAAAACTTTATGTAGGGGTCAACCGAAGGTCTGATATGCGAGGTATGTTAATTGAATTTTTGAAAACTAACGGGGACTATTTTGCTTGGTCCCGTGTTGATATGACATGTATACCACCGGAAGTAATGACTCATAAATGCAACGTGGATCCAACCTACATTCCAAGAAAAGAAAGCAAGGAGCCTTCAAGAATCAAGTAATTCAAGATGAAGTCCAAAAATTATTAAAAATTGGGTCAATTCGAGAGGTAAAGTATCCTGATTGGTTAGCCAATATGGTGGTCGTACCTAAGAAAAATGGTAAGTGGCGAGTTTGTGTAGATTATACTGATCTCAATAAGGCTTGTCCAAAAGATTCTTTTCCCTTATCTCATATAGATCAGATGATAGACGCCAAGGTAGGTCATGAACTTCTAAGTTTTTTAGATGCATATTCGGGGTACAATCAAATTAAAATGCACCCCGACGATGAGGAAAAGACTTCCTTCGTCACTGACCGGGGGACTTACTGCTATGAAGTAATGCCCTTTCGTCTTAAAAATGCTAGTGCAACCTATCAATGGTTAGTCACAAAAATGTTTCAAGAACATTTAGGGAAAATCATGGAAGTATATATAGATGATATGCTTGTTAAAACTCAACACGCCGATGATCACATCTCTCATTTATCTGTCGCGTTTGAAATTTTGCGTAAGTACAATATGAAACTTAACCCAGAGAAATGTGCATTTGGAGTAGCCTCAGGTAAGTTTTTGTGTTTTCTTGTTTCTAACCGTGGCATTGAGGTGAGCCCTTCACAGATTAAAGCAATCGAAGAAATACCCGATATCCTTACAAATAAAAAGGAGGTTCAAAAGTTGACTGGAAGAATCGCAGCTCTAGGGAGATTTATTTCTAAATCCTCTGAAAATGCTTTAAATTCTTCTCTGCACTAAAGAAACAAGATCATTTCGAGTGGAACGAAGATTGCCAACAAGCTCTTAAAGACTTGAAAACCTACCTGTCAAATCCGCTCCTATTGGCAAAACCAAGAGAAGGTGAGAAGTTACTTATTTATCTGGCAGTCTTAGAAGTAGCTGTAAGTGCTGTTCTAGTTCGTGAAGACCAAGGTAAGCAATCTCCTATTTATTACATAAGTAAAACTTTATTAGATGCAGAAACCAGGTATCCACAGTTGGAAAAGCTAGCATTAGCACTAATTGTGGCATCTAGAAAGCTAAGACCTTATTTCCAATGTCACCCTATCGTTGTAGTTACGGCTTTTCCCCTAAGAAACATTTTGCATAAACATGAATTGTCAGGTAGATTAGCAAAATGGGCTATAGAATTAAGTGAATATGAAATTATTTACCAACCTAGAACCGCTATCAAATCCCAAGTACTCGCAGATATCGTAGCTGATTTTAGTCAGGGGATGCACCTAGAGACAAAAAAAGAATTACAGGTTTTTAACGGTGCAAACCCAGGGATTTGGACTTTATTTGTTGATGGCTAATCTAATGTACAAGGGGCAGGTTTAGGAATTGTTTTAATCCCACCAATAGGAGAAACAATTAGACAAGCTACAAAATGTCCTTCTATCACTAACAAAGAAGCAGAGTATGAAGCTGTGATTATAGGTTTGGAGTTGGCACTCGAACTCGGCATCAAGCAAATCATAATTAAAAGTGATTCGCAACTGGTTGTAAATCAAGTGTTGGGGACTTTTGTAGCCAGAGAAACCAAAATGCAGGAATATCTTGAGAAGGTGCGAGAATTAGTGAGACAATTCGAGACTTGGAAGATAACACAGATTCCAAGGGATGAGAATGCAGAAGCTGACGCTTTATCCAATCTTGCATCTGTGGTAGATATAGCAAACGACGCAAACACTTCAATTATACATTTATCTTATTCCATTCTCGAGCATGATAAGAACGGGGTAAATTTTAATCATCTGAAATGGGATTGGAGAAATGAAATCATTGCTTTTTGCAGTATGGAACCGTACCTAATGATAAAACGAAGGCTCATGCATTACGAAAGAAAGCTGCCCGTTACTGTTTACACCAAGGAAATATTTATCGAAAGATGTTCGAAGGTCCTCAAGCAAGGTGTCTCGGTCCCTCACAAAAGGAGTGTAATGAGGGAAATACATGAAGGGCACTGTGGAAATCACGCGGGGGGCCGATCGTTGTTAAAAACATTGATATGGGCTGGGTACTATTGGCCCAAAATGGAAGAAGAAGCAAACGACTTCATATCTAAATGTGATAAATGCCAAAGGTACGGGAACAACATGCATAAGCCAGCTGAGCTGTTACATCCAGTCATAGCCCCATGGCCCTTCATGAAGTGGGGGATGGATATTGTGGGTCCACTGCCACAAGCAAAGGGTCAGGTAAAATTTCTACTCATGCTTACTGACAATTTCACCAAATGGGTAGAAGCAGGAGCATTCAAACAGGTACGAGAGAAAGAAGTCAAAGAATTTATCTGGAGAAATATAATATGCCGCTTTGGGGTTCCAAAGGAAATTGTGTGCGACAACGGTCTGCAATTCATAGGAGCACAAATTACAGAGTTCTTTCAAAGCTGGCAAATCAAGAGAATAACATCGACTCCATATCATCCAGTCGGTAATGGGCAAGCAGAATCCACGAACAAGATAATCATCAATAATTTAAAAAAGAGGTTGCTAGATTCAAAAGGTAATTGGCCTGAAGTGCTTCCAGCTGTATTGTGGGCTTTTCGGACAACTACAAAAACAAGTACGGGCGAAACCCCATTCTCCATGGTTTATGGTGCAGAAGCCTTGATTCCCGTTGAAAGAGGGGAACCACGTATAAGGTATGATCAAGCAAGGGAAGATGCAAACAATGAGGAGTTACGAGTTAACTTGGATCTGGTAGAAGGAAGAAGGGAGGCAACATTGATAAGGATGGCAGCCCAAAAACAAAGGATTGAACGGTACTATAATTGGAGGGCACGTCTCAGGTTCTTTAAAATTGGGGACTTCGGGCTCAAAAAGGTGTTTCAATCCACGAAGGCTGCTAATTCGGGGAAGTAAAGTCCAACCTGGGAAGGACCATACAAAATTCGTAGCGTGGCAGGCAAAGGAGAGTATGAGTTAGAAACCATGGACGGTGAAATTCTTCCTTCACATTGGAATGCTGTACACCTGAAAAATACTACTTTTAAGAAATTAAATACGTTCAGGTACCTTCATATAGAATTAATTTTTCTCTTTTATGATTTTACTAACGACTTTAGATGCTAGGCACAAATCCTAAACCGTACCAAATGATGAGAAACAACCTGCATGGAAAAAATAGAATACTCACAAATTCTGAGCCTGAGGTTACACAGATCTGATGGAAATGCATACGGGTTGGCAGTCTACATCTAAAAGTCATATTTTCTAGTCCCGTGTATGTTTTGTTTCACGGAAAGGGTCAACATACGAGTAACAACCAAAATGCTCAAGGCCTCATCCCTACAGCACCTGCACACTTGGGGATTGCACCGTACTGATAGCTTCGTGCAAGAAAGTAGACGCGGGACCATAAATGTCGCTGGACCATAAAGAGATACGGGAGTTCAAAGGAAAGCTAAAAGCTGCAATAGCTGCGAATAACAATGTTTTACTCTGCAGCAAACATTTTTCAATGTTGGAGACACTTTCCAAGTCCTTTTTATACATAAAGATAGGATTATGGTACATGCTAAAACAGGTTGTAAAGGAAAACCTTGTGTATTTTTTATAAAAACTCCGTTGCACAAAAAACAGTTGCGAGTAAGTCATAGACGTACTATAGCACATGTATCATTCAAAAAACTTTACCCCAAGTTCATGAATATAAAGCTTGGCAAAGTTATTTCATACAGAGACAAAGAAAAACATGTGTTTCCTATCTCTTCCATCGTATAGCACCATTTTATGAAGTTGAGAAGTCTTCTTCATTAAGTGCCAATATATAAAAGGGCCCTTTTTTATAATCCTCGTGTTGACAAGTCCACGAGTAGAATCATAAAGCATTTTCTAAAAGGATAAAAATGCAAAAAGTATTCTATAAAGTCCTAAATACACAGATAGCCACGAACAAAAGGAGGTACTAAGTAAACCCCTAAAATGAAACAACAAATTTGATCATTCAAATTGCAATTATATTTAAACAAGTTTACCCCATTTTAGGAACTGGGGACTTCATTACAAAAAATCCTTTTACAGGGATTAAACCACCAAAGGAAAACATAAAAAAAAAATAAAACATGTCCATTAGTTGATCACTGGAAAGGAAGGAGTGTCAGAGGATGTAGCAGGAGCAGGGATAGCTTCATTTTCAAGAACTCCGGTATCTTCAGTAATAGCTTCGCCATCCACCGAAGTCATTGCCTCAGAAGTCTCACATACGGGAGAAGGAATACTGATAGGCTACTCGGGAGTGCCTTCAGGTTGGTTACTTTTCTCAATCACATCTACAATCTTGGCTATTTCATATTGTAAATTAAAACCCTCTTGAGTAACCTCCAATAATACATCCCGGCGTGATGTAAGAAAAGCCCAATTGACTTTATAGTTGAAATTCTCTGCAAGAGAGTTATATTCCTTCTCTAGAGTCTCGTAATCCTTCTCCCGCGTAGCAAGAGAATTTATCATTGTTTCTTGCTCAGTTAGTTGGGAGTCAAGGGACTTCTTGAGAGCAATGTTGGAATCTTCTATGGCGTGGATCTTGTCCGAGGAAGTCTTCAAATCGACCCCGGCTTGCCTCAAGCTTTGCTCTAACTCCTTGGCATAATCTTCCTTCATCTTCATGAGTTCTTCGAGCTCTTTGATCTTTTCATTTGCCTTTAACAACGAGTCATTAAAGATAGCCTGCAAATATATAGGTACAAAAATAAATACCAACGAGGAAGGGGAAGTTAATAATAAAAAAGAAATTACCTTCAATGTCGAATGAACTACGTCGTTCATCAGAGATAAGCAGCTGTGGTCTTCCATCTTTCTTCTCTCCAAATCCCCTATCAAAGGCTCCAGCCACACATCAGCGCCACCGGTCTTCCTTAATAGGCTGTGAGTAGCAGGTAGTTCAAGTGTGACCTTTCTCATAATCATACCGCTGCTACTTGGGCCGGTTTTCGAGTCTACTAAAGAGGAAGATGGGGGAATAGAAGAAGGAGTGGAAGAAGAAGGAAGAATGGTAAAAGGTACGGGAGCTTGAATAGGAACAGGCTCGGGAGTTTGAATAGATATAGAGCAAAAATACCCATTGAAAGAGATAAAGAGGAACCTAGTGTAAGGTCAAAAACACTTATGGGTAAAGAAGAAGAAAACGAATTGGGAGAAACGGGAAGTGAGGAAGATAAAGGAACTTCATTTATAGCAGGGCTAGACTCGCTACCTTCAATAAGAAGACGAGGTGTAGGCTCACTAAGGTGTACTGGAGCGGCTTCTTCCTCAAGCAAGACAGTTTCAGCTGAAGAGGTTTGAGCGGGAGCACCCTCAATCTCATTTTCACATCTTCTTATTTTTGACCTCTCATGTACCCCCGCGCTAGCATCAGCTGGCGACAACTTTCTCTTTGCTGCTATCAAAGCATTGGTCTTGTCCAGATCAAGAGCAGCGTTGGCAACAACTCGCATAGCCATAGCCACATCGGGTTGCATTCCTTTGTTCCCAAACCCTAAAACAAAAAGATATATAAAAAAAATGAAGTCCATGTTGTAGAAAACTAAATCTACTACACGCATGTGATCATAAAAACATACGAACTGTGTGTTTTCACTTTCCAGTTGTTAAGAGAAGAAATAGACTTCCAAGTTCTTTCTTCTCTGGGAGCCACTTTCAGAATCGAATCTACCCAACCACGGAAGTTCGGAACAGATTCCACGTCCCCCATGGTTGCTGCAAAATCCAGAAAATGAAATGGGATCAAAGAGAAAATCAAAATCTCTAAAGACAAAAATAAGCGATAACCAGAAAACTTACGTGCAAAGTTCCACTTCTCCGGGAAGGGAATGTTTGTTTCACCTAGCAAATCCACCGTGCGAACAGCAATATAACGAAGATACCATCCACGGTCATTAACATCGTCCGGGTTTACCAAAACCTTTCTACCCCTTGCAGTTAAGGTAAAGAAACTGTGACGCAATAGGTTCGGATGGTACAAGTGAATGAGGTGAGCCAAGGTGAAATCAACCTTAGCCTTTGTAGACAAAAACCTCCAACAAGCCACTGCCCTCCATACTAATGGGCTGACTTGACCTAGGCAAACATTGTAAAAATGGCAAAAATCGAGGATGACCGGATCTACAGCAGGTTTCAGTCACCAAGTGAAAGGATAGGTGTAAACAAATGACTATACATTCCTAGAAGAAGAGATCCTTTGCTGAATAGTAGGAATGGACACTCGAAGATTTTATCTCCAATAACACTCCTTCCTAATGGTAGGAATTGAGAGTTCGGTTACAAGGGAAACATAAGCATCAAGTTTACCCAACTTTTCTGCTTGCTTCAAGAGTGACGTTTTATCACTCGAGAAGGATAAGTTGCTGGGAACAATGTCCTCAATCGAAGGTTCTGAAGAAGGGTCAAAAAGTTCTTTACCTTTAGAGGGAGAAACTTTAGAAGAAGAACTTGAGATATTCGGGTTTGGAGAAGAAG
The DNA here is from genome assembly GCA_032618575.1 of Nicotiana noctiflora. Taxonomy (NCBI): domain Eukaryota; kingdom Viridiplantae; phylum Streptophyta; class Magnoliopsida; order Solanales; family Solanaceae; genus Nicotiana; species Nicotiana noctiflora. The sequence continues at coordinate 50,707 of JASVEL010008514.1, forward strand.
GGGTATTACCAGATGACCCCTCGCGCGATGACCTTAAAGAACAAAGTCTTCCCTCCTTGTCTTTGCTGAGCCTAAGCGAAGAAGGGGCATTATGAAACTGAGCAAGGTTCGAGATCTTTCTGGGGTTAGATTTTGAAGATGCCATTGTTGGTTAAAATTGGTTCTTGGAAGAAAGGAAAAAGGGATTACTGGATGCAGAAGAAAGTTGAAGATTCAATGTATGGTAAAGAGGCAACTAGTAAAACTAAAGAGGTATAAATGAAAAACTATATTAAGGAGAACTGTCACTTCTCGAAAAGAAAGGTTAAAAAAGCCTGGAAAAAAAGGTGTAGGGCCGCAGGGTCAATTCAGAAGGTGACACGTGTAAAGAGCATTAAATGGAGGAAACAATTGAAGCGCCAATACTGACACATCATTTATGATTTCAAAAATTCCCTTTTGTAAGAAACCACTGCCCATATCATTAAACGATAAATAAATGGAAAGTCGGGGGACTATCTATATTGGGAAAAAACTTTTTATGACGTGGCAAGACACGTGGAATATCAAACAAATTTTGTTTATTATTTTGAGGAGGAAACACGAAGAAGTAAATTAGGCACGGGGTGAAATTCGATTAAAGAAGTCCCGTACCTATTTAGAACAGGTGAGAACGTAACTACGGAGATTAATGACATCAACAGAAAATAGACACGAGCAGCACATCTGTTCAAGACATCTAACGGTAACGAGCCAAAAATGTATTTAAAGCATGGATCTGAAGGCAGAAAGGAGTCTAAATTCAATCATTAAACATCCTTTATGATAAAGGATTAGCATTTATTGAAAATGATTGTGTAACAACCTATTTAATGTCATTTATTGCTCATTAAAGTTTACGTTTTATTCTTCCATCTAGATTTAGCTATAAAAGGAGGAAGTTAAACCCATTGTAACGCACAACAATCACTGAAATACAATCATTTTTACTGTCTATTCTAATTACTGAAAGCCTATTACATTTTTTTCAGTCTCTTGATTATCAGTAACCCGATTTCTCTATTATTTTCTAGCTTTAATTGAAGTTCAATAGTTTTTACTACCGGGTGCTAAAAATACCTGAATCTGCATATAAGGTGCAATGTGTAAAGTAGGTACTTGATTCACGTCCAAGCAACGGTCGTAGTAAATATACCTGGTCTAATAAGTCCATAATCGATCCCACGGAGAATTAACCTACCAATTGCAACATTCACAACCCAAGAACACTTGCGAATCATGTCCCCAAAATTTCGAATATATGTTTGTGTGATTTTTGGACTAACTACTTTTGCAAGAATTAAAAAGGCTTAAAAGAAAGAATTGAATATTGGGTAAAATAATATGGAGAAAGACTAAGTATTGATTTCCCCTATTGATGGAATCCCTTATCGTTATGCTCATACAAATTGTCAATATATTCTATCAATCATGAACGCTATTTGTACCGTAATCTTCTCCCGAGCTATTACAATAATTTACTAGTGCAATCTCCTGAGCTAGCCTAGCTAGCTTTAATTTGAATAGTTCACTTAAGATTGCACCCAAGTCTTCGTTATTCCTAACCTCGTCTTTACGCCTAAAGTTATAGATTCCTCCAATAACCTAGGTGTGGTGTTGTTCAACAATATACCTAAATATGCCCTCTTTTCCAAGTTATGCACACTAAATAGGCACAGCTAATTAGGGATCCTACCAATTAACTACAACAATAATGAAGTTGAACAAATAGAAATCTAGCTAACAATTTGTAATCACATAAACGATAAGTTCATCACTCAATAGGTTCCATCAAAACCTTAGAAAAGGATTTAGCTACTCATGCTCAAATAAACAAGAATAATAATTGAATTCATAAAATAAATACATGATATAAAATAAAGGAATGAGTTGAGAGAGTTCTCTCTTACTAATTGTCTTGCAAAAGTAGTGAAAAATAGACAATATGCCTCTATTGGGCGAACTAGGGGTTTATATAGAGGTTTTAGGGCTAAAAAACTATGTTTGAGTACAATTAGGACTGCTGATGCGGCGACTTCCGCGGTTCGTTCGCGGCCGCGGATGGACCGCGAACAGTAAACTTCAGAGAGCCTGTTTTTTCGCGGTTCATCCGCAGTTGCGGTGAAACCGCGGTTTTTCACCCTGTTCCTTTGGGAATTTGGAAACCCTCAAAACTTGAAAGTTGTCGCCCTTTGAGTTAACTTTCCAACCATATATTATAGAGCCAAAATGGAGTTCTGAGCTAAACGTTATATCCAATTTACTAGACAGTGCACAATATGCCTCATCTATTCTTCGCTTGCACTACACTATCAAATTTGTCCCCCGAACTCGATCCCGGCTTAATTCCTTGAGCTTTTACTCAGACTTCAAAGCTCCAAATCACTTAAATTCATTCCATAACATCCATAGAGCTCGGAATCACACCTTCCCGGCTATTTTCAACATAAGTTCATGACTTGTACCACCCTTTGGCCTTTTTCACCATCTTTTGACTCCAAAACTTGCTCTTTTAGTCTTCATTAGCTCATGTGTACCTATAACACACTAAGAACACTAATAAAAGCATTTTGTCATCATAAACAATATCAAAACAACAATAATGTGTGATTATTTAGGGCATAAATATAGTCAAATTCACCTATTATCAATACCCCACACTTAAACCTTTGCTCGTCCTCGAGCAACCTTAATCACACTCTAGGCCAATTTTATTTATGTCTCCCCCAAATTATGTCGCAAAAGCTATTTTTTATGATTAACCTATTATATGCACAATCCTTGCCTAACCGTAAACTCGCATGCCAGCACATTATTGCTTACTCTAATTATTACCAAAAACTTGCAAATTTACCTTCTTCCTCTTGAGTTACACACCCTCACATAGATTATTGAGAGAAGTTCCCACACATAAACAATTCAGAACATGGAACTTATAAATATCGGAAAAATTCACTCACTCTTAACAAAGAACATTCATATGCATACAGACACACCATAGGCTTTCCCCTAGTGTAATACTCCACTAATCGAGTTATTCAATCATAGATCAAGAGGTCTTTAAGGGATGTAATACTGGCTACGGGACGGGTAAGATACTTTTGGTTATAGTGACTAACCTCCCTAAGCACTTTTCTTTTCCTTTTTACAACTTTCCTTTTCGTTTTCTTCCTTATGTCTCCCCTAAACATTCCTTCACCTTTATTTACTTTGAATCACCACTTGTCTTTTGTTGGTGTAACTGACCTTTCTAATTTTCATGTATACATTGATATAGCTCTTTTTCTCAGAATATCTTTTTTTTTCTCATTGCTTTGCAACACATTTACATTATTTTGGCCAGTTCACTATTTTATACCATTCATTCTTGATTTTCCATTTTTCAATTTCCCTTCACCCCACACTTACACTTTTGCATATTCATTACAATACAAGTGCTTCTAGGAGGTAAAGTAGAACAATATAAGATTTTGATTTTTTATGAACATTCTAGGGTTATCAAAGAATAGGCTTTAAGCTCAAAGGGGTTAACTAGGATATTATGTACGGGTGAATTCATGTCTATTGATTTATGGGGTTACAAAAAGAAATGCCTCTATCCTCTCTACAACCAAACAACTTCTATTTCGCTTTGCAAACGCATAGGGCAAGTTCTAGGTATCATGTAAAACATATAATGTAAGTAAAATCTCACACACACATAGCATGCAACTCATTTAGAATCCGGTTTATCTACAAAGTCCTATCAATGTTCAAGCAAGTTGTATTGTGCAATTTAAGGTATATTTAGAATCTACAATGAAGATTAGATAATACATTCTCAAGTTCAATTAAGCTTTGCTAATGTGCATACTTGGGGTTACATGTTACCCTTTGTCCTCTAATCCTAAAAAAAATCTACCTAACCCGGTTCAATAAAAATCATTGGAAAAGTACCGTGGTCAAAAGAAAAACCAAGGGGGAGATGATACACTACCTAGACAAAGAAAATAAAATAAAGAAAAATTCCTACGTGGACTACTTCCCTCAAGAGTACTTGTCCTAAATAGTCCGTCATAAGGAAGAGTCCTCTACTCATATTTTTGTATTTTTCAAATTTTCTAATTTTTTTGTGTTTTTATTCCGACTTAGACCCTTAAGAAACCCGTCCCCAAGTGTCCATCATTGGGCCAAGCCAACTAATATAATTTACAGCTACATCTACTATATACAATATACAATACAAGATAAGTCTCCCACCCCACACTTAAAATCATGCCATGTCCGCATGGCATAATAATACATGTATAGCACAGAAGGGTGAGAAAACATACCTGGGATCTACCCCGTGTCAAGCCACTTTATCACTTTCTTTTTCACCATATCCTTCATATTCGGGTTCAGCCTTCTTTTGCGTTTCCTGGAAGGTTTGTGCCCCTCTTCCCGAAAAATCTTGTGCATGCAGTATGCAAGGCTGATCCCCTTTATGTCTACCATGGTCCAACCATTGGAAGCTTTGCATTCCTTGAGTACATGAAATAGCTTTTGATCCTTGATGAGTGGCAATTTTACCACTCATTGTAGCCTCTTTTGCTTAGCTTTTTATGCCTTTTTAATATGAAATGAGGATGCTTTTGGTGGTTATTGTTAGATTTTCAGGTAAATGATGCTAGTAGGTGATTTGGGCTGAAGTGACAAGGAATTGAGCTAAGAAGAGAAGAAAGATTTCAAAACTGTCAGGCATTTCGCTTCTGCGGAGTTTGATCGCAGAAGCGATCTCGCCTCTGCGAGATTTTGATCGCCTTTGCGAATAGTCGAAGAGCCAGCCAGTTCCGCTCCTGCGGAGATGAAGACGCAGAAGCGGTCACGCTTCTGCGAATGGAAGATCGCACCTACGGATAATTCCGCTTTTGCGGAATCTCATGCGTTTCAGCGATGTCGCTTCAGCGACCATATGTACGCTTCTGCGATGGCTTGACAGGAGGCCCAATTGTCGCTTCTACGAGAAATTTCCGCTTAAGCGGAGTCGCACCTGCGAGGTATTTTCCGCAGGTGCAAATGTTGAGCATCAGACCTGGGCAGAATGGGCATTTCACACGTTTTGACCCTAAATCAATTATATACTCGTCCAAACAGACATTGTAAAGATATCTCTGAATCCCTAATCAATTTCCAAACCCTTGAACATATTTTTTACTCTTTGGCTTAGAGAGAAGGCTAGGGTTTTGCACACACACTTGGGTCTTGAAGATTAAAGCTTGTGGTTAAGGATTTCTTACCCATTTATGTTTATTTCTTCATTTCCTTGCTTTGTATTGTATATCTAAGTGTGTAGTATTTATTTCCAACACTTGAATCTTGTTTATGGGAATATTCATATTTAAAGTGTGGATTAAATACCTTGTTGTGCTTATGTATTGAATGATTATTATATATTTATGAATTGAGTTATTGTTGCTTTAATTATTCTTGTTCTTCAATGTTTCCAAAGAGATTAGCTAACTCTAGGACTCGCCCATTTACTTTGAATTAATTTTGGAAAAGATAATTCGAAGTTGGGAAAGATTAATTAACAAGAACTTGAGGCGTTAACCTTCACTTTATAGATTCAACCTTGGGATAGGATTGACTACTTGTAGCCTATCGGGTGCGCTAAATCTTCTAATTGAGATTAGGGATAATTCAATTAGGAAGTCTTGTTAGTCTTCGGAAGAAGCTAATTAAGAATTATTATCCGTGGCTAATTAACATAAACTCACTCATATTAGTAAAATCATGAAATACATTGGATCGTTACTTGAGTGTAATTCCCGATGCATTCATACTTGTAGCCATTGATCATTTTATTTGCTTTCTAGGTTAGTTTACATTTCCGAAATTAGATATAAACATTTTCCAAAACCCAAAATCTTAAGTGTTTGGCTTAGCGCGACTAGCGATAATTTTCTTGCATTCCTAATCGCCTACATATTGTTCTCTATGGGATTCGACCCCGACTCATAGTTGGGTAAATATATTGCATACGACCGTGTCTATTGCTTTTTAGCGGTGGAAATGGACGTTATCAAAAATGGCGCCGTTGCCGGGGAACAATTTTGCGTAATTTAGGTTGTTTGAGAAGTAAGCGAAAGTGCTTTGGTCCAAACTTGTGAATATTTGTGTAATTATTTTTCTTACCTTGGGTCTATTTTTAGTGTTTGTTTCTTGTTTATTTTCTTAATTTTGAAAAATGGCATCATATAACGAAAATTGGTCGGATAATAGTTGTTCATATTTTGATGATCCTTGTCCTTATTGTGGAGGACCACACTCATGGCAAAATTGTTTAAATTCTCCCGGGGGTGGATTGTGCGCACAATTTCAAACCCATGAGTGGAGTATTTGTGATAAGTGTGGTTTCCAAAATGGTCGTTGGGATGATTGTGCTTATTTTTTATTCCCTTCCCCAAGCCCCTACTATGATGGTTCTATTTGTTTTGATGAGAATTATAGGGTTATGGAGGTGGAAAAATTTGAGCATGGTAAAAATGGAGAATTCAAGCTCATGTTGGAGTGTTTACTTGAAGAAGGAAACAAGGAAGAAAATGCCTTGGAACATCTTTTGGAGACTAGTCTCCAAAATGGTTTAGCACTGGAAAGGTTACACTCACAAATGGATGAAATGATCAAAGCCTCGGAAATAAGTGAAAACCAAGAATCCTTCTTGGATGTTGAAAATGAAAATCCTTCCTTGGCTATTGATCAAAACCAAGAAGAATTCTCTAATTCCCAAAATGAGAGAAAATTGCTCACGTTGGAGGTCATTCTTGAAAATGAGGAGAAGCGCAACTTTGCACTCGAGGACTTGAAACAATGCATAAATTACAATGGTGAACACATCCACACTTTGGAGGATCAAATGCAAATTTTGGTTGAGGCTAACTATGCCCAACAAATTTCGTGTGTGGATGAAAGCCAAGAAGAGTCCAATTCCGAGGAAGAGAGTGAGCTTTACTTTGAGGAGTCAAGAATTGAACATCCGCCAACCAACTCAATGAGTGTTGTTGATGCCGGCAAAAACATGGAATTGGAGTTAACCGGTGTAAATGCTAATGTGGTTGTTGTTGACTCTAATCCGGGGGAAAAAGAGAATGTCAACATAGAAGAATTGCAAAGTGTGGGCTTAAAGTCACATTCCAAACATTTTTCAACCTTGGAATTGTGTGGTGACACGGGAGTTGAACCACATGAATCAATGAAGGAATGCGAGGAGGAACAACTTTGGCCATACATTTTACAGTTTGAGGAGGCAAGAAATCAAAACGACATTCCTCACTTGAAAGCCAAGAAGTGCAAAATGAAAATTTTAAGCATTGGCTCGAACATCCAATTACCACCCCCATTGCTCGTGGTCATAAGCTTGATTCCAAGCTAGGGGCCCAATTCATATCATCCAAGTGGAGAGAAAAGTGGTAATGTTGTTTGTGTCGTGCCACGACATTAAATGCGGCGCTTGGTGGGAGGCAACCCATCGTTTTCAAAATTTTTAGTCGTTTTTCAAAATTTTTCATCATTTTTTGAAAATTTCTTTTTTGTAATATCTTAGAATAATGTTTTTAACTAATCTGCCAAGTTTCAGATTTTTTGGAGTTGATTTGAGCAGGTCGAGGTATCCGGACAGTCACAAACCAGTAGCTGTTGGAAAACACAGAGCAGAGTTCGCTAGAACCGCCTCTGCGATAAAACAGACGCACCTGCGGTCTCGCAGAAGCGTCCGTGGCATCGCAGAAGCGGCCACATCGCACATGCGGCACATTTTACGCTTCCGCGATATCGCAGAAGCGGCTTTAAAACCGCAGAAGCGGCTTGTTTCGCAGAAGCGGCCACTATATCGCTTCAGCGGTTCCGCAGGGGCGTATAAATTTTCGCAGAAGTGAAAATCGTCCAGCTTTTAATTTCAAAACAGAGGGGGTTAAGTCTTTTGGTTAACCCTTTTCTCTTCACATAAAAACCGTCTCCCCTACCCTAAATCCCCAAAAATTCTGAATTTTCTTAGAAATTTGTCAAAAGCATCTCGTGTAGTCTCCTTCTCTTCTGCAAACATCAGGTAATCTCTTCCCATTCCTTGTGATTTCCATATCTAACAATGTTTGTAGGTAATATATCTTGAATTTTATTTTCCTTCTTTTGGTTTTTAAATCCTAGATTGTTTTAGGAAGTGAGGAATTGGTTGAGTGTAGATAATGTGTGCTGTTAATTGTGAACAAATTTTGGGAAGTCTAGTACCACAACCATTGTTCAAAGAGAGGTCAAATTAAACTGCCCGCAAGATGTTTGTCACATTGTTTCAATGAAGTATTGTGGCTTTACATCGCGTATGGGAATTAATTGAATCATAAATCCTTTTACTGCACTAATACAAGCCAAAAATTTGTTTAGACATTGTAAAATAAGTAAAAATTTTGATGAAAGTGCTGGGAATGAAGAATATGTCGAAGACCGTAGAAGCGAAAATTGTTTCGCAGAAGCGAATCCGCTTCTGCGGAGGAAGCCACGCAGAAGCGATACTCCTCGCAGAAGCGAGCTCCTCTTCGCAGAAACGTAGCCGCTTCTGCGGCTCTTCCTTCGCAAAAGCGTAGACCATCGCAGAAGCGAAGAAATTTTCGCAGATACGGATCCGCTTCTGCGGCTCTTTGTTCACAGAAGCGAAAACTGGAATTTTTTGCAAATTCCAGTAGCTTTTCAACTGCTCCTTCCCGGGCCCGTTCAATCCAAACTTTTGGCTAAATTGCAGTGTTTTGAAGTTCTTAATCTGGTTCAATTGCCCAATTGACGTTGTGTTGAATTTTTGTAGGTGATTTATTTGAAAATGGACGCAACCACAAGCGGACAACGGAGAGAAGTCGAAGAAGAAATCAATGAACCATATGATGATACTCGCTTCATGTCCGCTGAGTGTGAGCGGCGATATTTGGATGACCTCGTCCACAAGAAGATTATCCTTGAAAAAGGAATTCATGAAGAGAAGTTGGTAGAAAAGCTTCCGGATTTCTATGCACGACTTGAATCATCGGGATGGTCCTGCTTTATCCCCACTCCTTGCAAATCCAATGAGGAGTGGGTCCGTGAATTCTATGCTAACCTCAGGCGGGTAAATTTTGATAGCCCACAGATAGTCATCCGAGGAAAGTTAGTGAGGTTTGGAATTGAACAAATCAATGATACTCTTGGAATTCCCAACTTTCCGGTAGACCAAGTACGAGAAAAGGATACTTGTGAAAATGGAGCATGGCTTGTCTCCAAGCTCTTTCCACCACAGCTCAGAGAAAAATGGGGAAACAGAAGAAAAGGGTTCAAATCCACCGACTTCACAGCCGAGGCTAAAATGTGGCTATACATCCTCAACAACAGAGTTTCTCCTTGTGGCAACATGACTGATGTTTCCTACACCCGGGCATTGATCATAGCATGCATTCTAGATGGCACACCGGTGAATGTAGGATACTACATTCTACAGGAGATGAGGCAGTACTTGAGAGAGTACTCAAGCAACAAGGATGCAGGGCTGCTATTCCCTTCTCTCATCACACTGCTATGCACCAGGGCAGAGGTTGATGTCCGTAGCACCGATCGGTGGCTACCAGCGGACAAACCTTTTCATCCATTGAGAGTGACTGGAGAAGGGAGTGCGGTTAAAAGCAAGAAGAGGAAAATCACTTTCACAGCCACCGGTTCAGAGTCCTCTTCACAGACAGCTGCTCAGGGGCCATTTATGATCCTTAACTCCGAGCTTCAGACCATAAAGGAGTTAGTATCACAGCTTCCTAGTGGGCCATCCCCCTCACAGCCTGGGCCCTCTTACTTCTCCAGGGACGACATGCAGAGTTACTTGGATGCCCAGACACTACAAAATGATAACATGAAGAAGATGGCAGCGTCAGTGACTAAACTGGAGGGAGCCTACAGTACTCTGGCTAAGGCCCATGCTACCCTTCAGTCTGACTTTGAGGAAAAGAAGAAAAAGAACAAGAAGAAAGGCAAGCTGATGATCAAGATGTGGAGGGGCATCAAGGCAATCTTCAAATGGGGAAACCCAGATAAGAAGATCCCTGTGGCGACCAAGGATGACAGCGAGGAGTACTCTTTCATGACACAGTCTGCTGATGATGATGATGATGAGGATGATGATGATGATGAGGAGACCGATGATGATGGAGCTACGAGCTCAGCGCAGCAGTGATCCGCCTTCCTCCCACAGTCTACTAGTCTGACGCAGACCTCATGGAGACCCTCAAACTTTTTTATGCTTTACATTTGATATTGTGCAGTGAGGACACTGCAATATTCCAGTTGGGGGTGGCTTGTGTAGCTTGTGACTATGCTTTGTAGTTTTTGACTTTGATGTTCTATACTTGGTTTGATTAGTTATATTTGTGTTAGTATTGTGCTTTTCTTATTTATACTTCTTCTTATTAGCCTATATTTATTTTTAGTATTATGTAGAATAGTTTCTTTCCTTTTATTACTCCTTGGGTTTTCTTCATGCTACGGTTCTTTCCCAAGGAACAACTTAGTGAACCGGGTGACTTTTCCCGATGAGAGATAGTGTGACAACCTTCTTAAGGGAATTAGTCTTATTTTTTTAGGATGAGGCTTTTGGATTATTTGATACTAATAAAATTAGCCTCTTGTATGTAAATTATGAATTAAGAATACCCCTCCAAAAATTTGTATTAAAGTGTTAAAAACAAGTAAGTTGCATGGTGTAAAACAATTTTGGTAATAAATTTTTGGCTCTTTGAGTGACTTCTAGCTCACTAGTTTTATAGAATTGATCCGTCTTCATTAATTCATGTGCCATGTGTGTTAGCGAGTGTTGAAATAAATCTTGTGTTTACTTCCATCATCTAGAACTTGCCCGGTTAGTTTTTCAATGCTAATGATAGTACATTTGGTTGGAGGAATGATCTTAGGCATTCTTTGTTTTAATTTTAAAATCTCTTTAGCCTTTCAAGCCTACCGTTGCATAAATAATATCACTAGTACCCATCTTGAGCCTTTAAACCTTTCTTTGGCCAACTCATTACAAACCTTTCCCTTTTTATATAATAATTCCCCCTCTTGAACCCGTCCCTCTTTGAACACTGAGAATGAGGCTAAAAGCCTAAGTTGGGGGTGGTGCAAAAATGGAGATTGGTAAGGTTGTGCATTGAGTATCCACATGCCTCAAAGTATTGGTATTAAAATATTCAAGCTCCATAAGTAAAAAAAAAAAAAAAAAAAGAGTTAGTCTTTACATATATATGTAAATATGTATATTATGGAGTCTTGAATAAAATTTGGGAGAGGTATGTAAAGTGGTTCTATATTGGGAACTAGATGCCAACGAGGCTATGTAAGTTAAAGAGAGTCAATATACAAAAGAATGAAACTTGTGAGTAGTGTTCAAGGAGGATGAAGTCACTTGTACCCAAATGCTTATCCAACCTTCCCTAAACCTACATTACAAGCTTAAAAAGTCCTTATGGGACCTCCAACTAAGCATTCTTGAATAAGCATTGAATTAAAATAAGGGTAAGCTTATGGTATGAGGTGTCGTAACACTTGAAGTTTCTTTGTGAGAGCGAGTGTTTTCGAAAACTTTGTCCCTTGTGTTTGTTGTAAATATAATGTTTTTTGTTGGGACTTTCTTTCTTGTGAGGGCGCATGAATTAGAAAAGACCGGTGAAATTGAGTAAAGTGAGCAATCATAGTGAACTAGTGTCTTTGAGTCACTTATTGAGGCTTATTTTTGTCACTTGATTGTTTTAGAACTCCCTTGCACATTGTTGAAGTTGATTTTCCTTAGGAGGGAGTTATTCGAGAAAAGATATACATACTTGAGCCTAATTGTTAGTATCAACCAAATCCATAAGTATGGTGTTTGAATGAGATAGGTTGGGGATGTGGTGATATGTTCATAATCGCAATGGCAATTGTTTTGTAAATGATGAAGCCTCATTTAAAGTTGTGGTTTTGATTTGCTTGAGGACAAGCAAAAGCTTAAGTTGGGGGTGTTGATGAGTGGCAATTTTACCACTCATTGTAGCCTCTTTTGCTTAGCTTTTTATGCCTTTTTAATATGAAATGAGGCTGCTTTTGGTGGTTATTGCTAGATTTTCAGGTAAATGATGCTAGTAGGTGATTTGGGTTGAAGTGACAAGGAATTGAGCTAAGAAGAGAAGAAAGATTTCAAAACTGTCAGGCATTTCGCTTCTGCGGAGTTTGATCGCAGAAGCGATCTCGCCTCTGCGAGATTTTGATCGCCTTTGCGAATAGTCGAAGAGCCAGCCAGTTCCGCTCCTGCGGGGATGAAGACGCAGAAACGGTCACGCTTCTGCGAATGGAAGATCGCACCTACGGATAATTCCGCTTTTGCGGAATCTCATGCGTGTCAGCGATGTCGCTTCAGCGACCATATGTACGCTTCTGCGATGGCTTGACAAGAGGCCCAATTGTCGCTTCTGCGAGAAATTTCCGCTTTAGCGGAGTCGCACCTGCGAGGTATTTTCCGCAGGTGCGAATGTTGAGCATCAGACCTGGGCAGAATGGGCATTTCACACGTTTTGACCCTAAATCAATTATATACTCGTCCAAACAGACATTGTAAAGATATCTCGGAATCCCTAATCAATTTCCAAACCCTTGAACATATTTTTTACTCTTTGGCTTAGAGAGAAGGCTAGGGTTTTGCACACACACTTGGGTCTTGAAGATTAAAGCTTGTGGTTAAGGATTTCTTACCCATTTATGTTTATTTCTTCATTTCCTTGCTTTGTATTGTATATCTAAGTGTGTAGTATTTATTTCCAACACTTGAATCTTGTTTATGGGAATATTCATATTTAAAGTGTGGATTAAATACCTTGTTGTGCTTATGTATTGAATGATTTTTATATATTTATGAATTGAGTTATTGTTGCTTTAATTATTCTTGTTCTTCAATGTTTCCAAAGAGATTAGCTAACTCTAGGACTCGCCCATTTACTTTGAATTAATTTTGGAAATGATAATTCGAGGTTGGGAAAGATTAATTAACAAGAACTTGAGGCGTTAACCTTCACTTTATAGATTCAACCTAGGGATAGGATTGACTACTTGTAGCCTATCGGGTGCGCTAAATCTTCTAATTGAGATTAGGGATAATTCAATTAGGAAGTCTTGTTAGTCTTCGGAAGAAGCTAATTAAGAATTATTATCCGTGGCTAATTAACATAAACTCACTCATATTAGTAAAATCATGAAATACATTGGATCGTTACTTGAGTGTAATTCCCGATGCATTCATACTTGTAGCCATTGATCATTTTATTTGCTTTCTAGGTTAGTTTACATTTCCGAAATTAGATATAAACATTTTCCAAAACCCAAAATCTTAAGTGTTTGGCTTAGCGCGACTAGCGATAATTTTCTTGCATTCCTAATCGCCTACATATTGTTCTCTGTAGGATTCGACCCCGACTCATAGTTGGGTAAATATATTGCATACGACCGTGTCTATTGCTTTTTAGCGGTGGAAATGGACGTTATCAATCCTGCACATCTAGCAAACCAGATGAAGTAATACCAGGTAAAGTGGAGTTAGGACCTAGAAATTCATACCTGAGATGAGATGGTAGTGGTTTAAGCTCAAGCTTTGGTGGCTCTTTTATGGATGGCTTTGCAGGAGGGGTCTCTCTTTTCTCTAAGTGTAGAGGCTCGAATTCAAGCTCTCTCTCCCAAAACCCCTTGCCTTCTAGAGATAGTACCCATTCTGCTAAACTTTCACCATTTACCTCTTCCAAGTTCATCAGGCATGCTTGAAGTGGATCTTCAATGGTCAACTCTGCATCATCGGTATCCACTATCACATCAACCGCATCAATAATAGCGCAATTCGTGAACTCACTGGGGTGCCTCATGGATTTTTGCACATGGAATATGATCTCCTCATCATTGAACCTCATCTTGAGTTCCTCAGTCTCACAATCAATAGAGCTCTCCCGATGGCTAGGAATGGTCTTCCTAAGATTGTAGGAATTTCCTCGTCCACCTTGCAATCAAGAATCACAAAATCGGTGGGAAACACGAACTTCCCTACCTGGATAAGCACATTATCTAAAATAACAAATGGACGCTTAACCGTCCTGTCAGCAAGCTGTAATAACATAGAGGTAGGTCCGGCTCTCCCAATGCCTAGCCTCTTATAAATAACCAAGGGCATGAGATTAATGCTCGCCCCCAAATCACACAATGCCTTTGCAAAGGCATAATTTCCTATAGTGCATGGGATGGTGAAGCTACCTGGATCAGATAGCTTCTCAGCTATGGGTCTGGAGACCACTGCACTACAAGTCTGGGTAAGGGTTACGGTGGCCAAGTCTTGGAAATCAAATTTCCGCGACATCAAATATTTCATCATCTTAGCATACCCAGGCATTTCTTTTAAAGCTTCAATTAAGGAAATGTTTACCTGGATTTGCTTTAGCATATCAAAGAACTTTTTGTATTGCTCTTCTTTCTGGTGTTTGGCCAACCTTTGGGGGAATGGTGGTGGAGGCCTCTTCTTCCCAATGACTTGGGACTTTTCCTTCTCTAGCACTTTCTCTTCAACCTGTTGCTTTACCTGTTCAGCTACTTTCTCCGTTCCCTATTGCATCTCTTTATTTTCAGTAACTGGCTAGACTGTAACTTCTGTCAACCCTGTGGACTCATCCAGTTCAATGGGCACTAGAGTGAGTGTCTCAACATTTGTGTTTCTTTTCTCTTCTTCTTTCTCAGCATCAAGATCTCTACCGCTTCTCAAAGTCACTACCATCAGCTGCTTTGGGACTTGGTCTTTTGGATTTGTTTGTGTGTCTGCAGGCAATGTCCCTTGAGGACGATTGATGAGAGACATAGAAATCTGGCCCACCTGTGCTTCAATATTCTTGATGGCTGCATCATGGGCATCTATCCTCTTATTGGTTTTGGCATTTGACCCGATTACCTGTTGCATCATAGCTTTCAACTCTGCGAACCCATCGTCATGCCTGCCCCCATGTGGTGGTGGGGGTGGATGATATCCCTGCTGCTGATTGCCGAAATTCCGAGGTCTAGGATATGGAGCCATGTTGTGTGGTGGCCTCATACCTGCTGCATTAAATTGTGGCTGGGGAGGTCTGTACTGCATTGGAGCCTGTTGGCCCCAATTTTGATTAACTTGTCGCTGTCCTCCATAGTTGGCTACATAATTCATGTCTTCAAGCTGATGATGATGTTCTTGGTCAGCAGCCCATGGATTACCTATGGGTTGGCTAATGCAAGATGTGCATAAACCACCATTGGTAGTATCTACAATGTGAACCTGCTGCTTGACCCCAGATTCTTCCACCTTCTTTGTCAGGATGCTCATTTGTGTCAATAAGGTTGCCATGTTCTCCTCCATAGTGCTGGATGGATTCAGAGGTACAAAGTGTACCACTGGTGTTATAGGAGCATTCCTGGTCGTCCACCCGGAATTTTGAGCCATCTTATCTAGCAAATTTTGGCCCTCTCTCCAAGTCATGCTCAGAAAAGCCCCACCTACTGAAGCATCTACAATATTCTTCATACTATCTGAAAGCCCCATGTAGAATCTTTGACCCAGCATCTGCTCACGAATCCCATGGTGAGGACACATAACGAGCATGCCCTTGAATCTGCCCCAAGTTTCATGTAATGTCTCCATTAGTTTCTGCTTGAAGCTCACAATCTCTTCAATTTGTTGAGCTTCTTGTTAGGTGGATGAAACTTGTTGTGGAATTGCTTGACTAACTCATCCCAAGTTGCAATGGAGTTTATGGGGAGTGAGTTTAGCCATATTTGTGTTCCTCCTGTAACTGAGAACTGAAAGAGTAATAATCTGATGGCTTCCGGAGTTACATTCGGTTGCCTCTGTGTCTTGCATATCGAGAGAAAGTTCTTCAGGTGTTGCTGTGGATCTTCAACCTGAGACACAGAGAATTATCCCTTGTTGTGCAACAAGTGTAGCATGTTGTTAGTGATCTGGAAAGACTCGGCTTGAATTGCTGGCACAACGATGGCAGTTGCCAAATTATCCGCTGTGGGTTGTGCCCAGTCAAATAGTGCACCTTTATGTGCCTCCTACGCCTCTTGCATATTTAACCCGTCTTGCTGGTTTTGTTCGTTTACGTCACCCATGTCTAAGTCTAGTTTGATTGGTTGTTGAGATTGCTGAATTTGTTTGATAGCCTTGTTATGTGCCCGAAAAGTTTGCTCGGGGTCTAACACTCCTTCAATTAGTTCTCCAGTCCTTGCAGATTTTCTAGGCATGCACCTGAGTACCCAAATCAACAACCGTCAAAATATTCAATGTAAAGTGTAGAAATAACCTAACTACACAAGAATCTTGAAGTTCTGGCAATGGCAATTGATAATTCAGTTAATTCTCCGGCAACAGCGCCAAAATTGATTCACATCCAAGCAACGGTCATAGTTAATATACCTGGTCTAATAAGTCCAGAATCGATCCCACAGAGAATTAACCTACCAATTGCAACTTTCACAACCCAAGAACACTTCTGAATCAAGTCCCCAATATTTCAAATATATGTTTGTATGATTTTTCGACTAACTAATTTTGCAAGATTTAAAAAGACTTAAAAGAAAGAATTGAATATTGGGTAAAACAATATGGAGAAAAACTAAGGTATTGATTTCCCCTATTGATGGAATCCATTATCGTTATGCTCATACAAATTGTCAATATATTCTATCAATCATGAATGCTAGTTGTACCGTAACCTTCTCCCGAGCAATTACAGTAATTTACTAGTGCACTCTCCCGAGCTACCCTAGCTAGCTTTAATTTGAATGGTTCACTTAAGATTGCACCCAAGACTTCGTTATTCCTTACCCCGTCTTTACGCCTAAAGTTATAGATTCCTCCAATAACCTAGGTGTGGTGTTGTTCAACAATATACCTAAATATGCACTCTTTTCCAAGTTATGCACACTAAATAGGCACAGACTAATTGGGGATCCTACCAATTAACTACAACAATAATGAAGTTGAACAAATAGAAATCTAGCTAACAATTTGTAATCACATAAACGATAAGTTCATCACTCAATAGGTTCCATCAAAACCTTAGAAAAGGATTTAGCTACTCATGCTCAAAGAAACAAGAATAATAATTGAATTCATAAAATAAATACTTGATATAAAATAAAGGAATGAGTTGAGAGAGTTCTCTCTTACTAATTGTCTTGCAAAAGTATTGAAAAATAGACAATATGCCTTTATTGGGCTAACTAGGGGTTTATATAGAGGTTTTAGGGCTAAAACACTAAGTTTGAGTACAATTAGGACTGCTGCTGCGGCGACTTCCGCGGTTCGTTCGCGGCCGCAGATGGACCGCGAACAGTAAACTTCAAAGAGCCTGTTTTTTCATGGTTCATCCGCGGTCGCGGAGAAACCGCGGTTGTTCACCCTGTTTCGTTGGTAATTGGGACAACCTCAAAACATGAAAGTTGTAGCCCTTTGAGATAGCTTTCGAACCATATATTATGGAGCCAAACTGGAGTTCTGAGAGAACAGTTATATCCAAATTACTAGACAGTGCACAATATACCTCATCCATTCTTCGCTTGTACTACACTATCAAATTTGACCCCCGAACTCAATCCGGGCTTAATTCCTTGAGATATTACTCAGACTTCATAGCTCCAAATCACTTAAATTCATTCCATAACATCCATTGAGCTCGAAATTACACCTTCCCGGCTATTTTCAACATAAGTTCTTGACTTGTACCACACTTTTTTTTTTCACCATCTTTTGACTCCAAAACTTGCTCTTTTAGTCTTCATTAGCTCATGTGTACCTATAACACACTAAGAACACTAATAAAAGCATTTTGTCATCATAAACAATATCAAAACAACAATAAAGCGTGTTTATTTAGGGCATAAATATAGTCAAATTCACCTATTATCAGTACTTCAACTCACTGAGTAATAATCACAACCTAAGTCTTAATGGTAAGAAATCACGAAAAAAGCATCAACATGCGATGTAGAAATAGTTCAAAAACTAGTGAGAAAACATTGAAGCTGTAAAATCCCTTTAAACATCTTATCCTAGTTTAACCTTCTTTGAAAATGACTTTTTCAACAATTATGTAAATAAATGCAGAACAACAAATGCGGATAAGCACATAAATCGCCCCTTAGGAACAAATACATAATTAACAGGTAAATGACAGGCAAATAATAAAGATAAGCATATATGGTTTGCCCCTCGGACACAATTACAACAAATTTGCCCCTCGGGCAATATCTTAGAATGGTACCAGTCCCTCGGTTAATCTCAAAGAACAATATCACCCCATCGGGCAATCAAATAGAACAATACCAGCCCCTTAGGCTACATCTCACATCACAATGGTACCTACGCTCATTGGAGGTATGCAGACTCCTAGAGGGGCTCCTTACGGCCCAAGCGCAATATCAAGCCATCTCGTGGCAGCATAAACCGTCTCTCAAACTCATATCAACAATCCACCTCATGGTGTACATATCTCAAGCCCTCTGCCTCATAATGGAAATCAGTGTATCACCATCGCGGCGTGCAGCCTGACCCAAAAGATATACTTACTACACAGGCGTTTGGCCTTACTCGGTCAAAAATCATATAAGCCACTCGAAAAATAGTAAAACATGATGCTCAACCCAAAAATATAATTTGAAACATCATTTTAAGTGTTAATGAAAAGTAAACATGGTTGAGTTTTGACAACAGTAGAAAATAACATGACTAAGTTCAAGTATAAAGTCAAAACAGTGGGGAAATATCAACAAACTCCCTAGAGGGTAGGATCAAGTGCAATCGATGGCTAGGATTCACAAATCAGGGGCAACGATGTCGTTTGGTTAAATTCAGGGATGGGGTTGAGATGGGTAAAGGATTGGGTTATTTTATTAGGTAAGGTGGATGGGATCTCAACCGTTGAACGGGTGTGATCCAACGGTTCAGAGGAGACGTGACAACTGTGACGTCGTTCAGACGTTATATTGGTAATGTCTCATTGGACCTGGTAGGGGTTCACAATTGGGCCTGGTAAGACTTGGAAATGGTATTTTGGCTTGGGTTTGAGTAAAAATTGGTCTGGATTCTTTTATTTCCTTTCTTTTCTTTCTTCTTTTTTATTTACTAATATTAATTTCTTCTATTTTTTTATTCAAGAACTAAAAATCCTAAATTAACTTATAGGACTAAATTAATTGATAAAATTACTAACTGACTTTTAATCATAATTAAACACATATAATTAACTAAAAATAAATAAAATCACACCATTTGACATTAGATATTAATATGTAAAGTAACTTATTTTCGTGATTTTTCTCATAATTGTAAAATGAATTATTTAATTACTCCTATTAAAATTATAATCTAGAATTTTATTATTATTTTTGTATATTAATTCAACAAATAAACACGCACAGAAAAATACAAACAAATACGAAAAAATAACAAACAAATCCATCAAAAATCACACATAACACAAAAAAATGTATTTTGGATTTTAGGAGTAAATTTCAAATAGGGCAAAAATCATGTGCTCACAAGTATTATAACTTCTTAATTGCTAAATGATCCAGTGCGGTGTATAGGCATGGTGACGAGCATCTATACACCGGAGTGTAGCATGACCGTGAGTCTTTGTTTGTACATGTTGTGAGATAATTTGGAACTCTTCTAAGCTAATATACAAATGTTATAAATGTGACGAGTCTGAGAATAAACTATGAAAAAAAATGTTTTAGAGCGTTGGCTTGAATGATAATTACTGTTGAGTAGAAGATGAAAGTATTGAACGAAATTATGATTAATCCCTTACCGGGACCTTGTTGAAAGTTGTATTATTGTTCCCTTGTTGGGACCGTATTGTTGTTGTTGTTATTGCTCCCTTGGAGGGACTTAGTAATATCTAGAATATTCCCTTGCCGAAATTGGTCGTGTATTGTATTGAAATAAAAAGGGATCGTGTGGCACGCCGTCCACCTATATATATAATTATAAATGGGGATCGTGTGGCATGCCGACCAGCTACATATTATAAACCGGGATTGTGTGGCACGCCGACCACTTACATACTATAAAATGTGATCGTGTGGCACGCTGACCACTTACATATTATAAATTGGGATCATGTGGCACGCCGACCACTTACATATTATAAATTGGAATCGTGTGGCATGCCGACTACTTACATAATATA
The DNA here is from genome assembly GCA_032618575.1 of Nicotiana noctiflora. Classification (NCBI taxonomy): domain Eukaryota; kingdom Viridiplantae; phylum Streptophyta; class Magnoliopsida; order Solanales; family Solanaceae; genus Nicotiana; species Nicotiana noctiflora. The sequence continues at coordinate 70,968 of JASVEL010008514.1, forward strand.
AACTGGTATCGTGTGGCATGCCGACCACATACATATTATAAATTGGGATCATGTGGCACGCCGACCACTTATATATTATAGCTTGGTGTTTTGCGTTTGTATGTGAAAATTCTTGGTTTTATTTTGCAGTTATACTTCTTTACGAATAATTTCTATACTTGACTGTGGTGTATCCCCCAGCATGTCCCTTCCCCTTTTTTGTAAGGCCCCGGAAAATTTCGCTAAGTAATATAGGATTCTGTGGTGCCACGTAGGCTAATTGTTATATTTTATGTGCTATGAACATTATGGACATCAATTAGACTTGCTAAATATGAGTATGAGTCTTATGGTAAGTGATATGAGGTCCAAATGAAAGCCCAAGTGTAAGCCAAATAGGAAAATTTTCGAAATAGGCCAAATTTCCAAATGGATTCACACAAGGCTCCACTTTAAACGACCATAGATATTTATGTATAAGGTTTTATGTGGTGAATAGCATATCAAATGAAATCCCTTTGAGTCTAGTTTCCAACGCTTCAAACCGTTCGTCATTTGGACATTCCTACACAAAGTTATGATCAAATTACCAAAGGCTGGAAAATGCGATTGTGTGTCAGGTCAAATCTGCGATCCGCATTTCTACTTTACGGTCCGCATGTTCGTTCTGCGGTCCGCATTTTGATCGCAGATTGAACAAGTGTAGCTCATTTTTGGCTGCCAATTTTGCGGTGCATTTTGCGGCCCGCATGTCCATTCTGCGGTGCATTCTGCGATAGCAGAATTGACATCGCAGGGTTATTTGTTTTATTTTTATAACCCGACCCCATTTCAATATATAGGCTTTGGGGTTCATTTTGGGGTCAATTCTTACTGATTTTAGAGAGTGGTGAGAGAATTTTAGAGAGAGAAGGAGGAACCCAACATTTAAATCATCCAAATCTTGCATCAATCTTCAAGAATCAAGAACCCAATAGCAAGTTCTTCATCTAAGAGGTAAGATTCTATACCCTAGGGTTTTAATTTCGAGTTTGGTGTATAAGATGAGTTATTGAGGTATGATTCTTGGGTTTATTAGTATTGTGTATACATGCATGTACAACTTAGGTTTATGGGAAGATTGTTTAACTTAAATAACTAAAGATTGGGTTAGGGAATGAAGGAAGTCTTAAAAAGGGATTCGAAATCAAGATGCTCAACTAGTGTTTGATAAATTGTTCAAATGAGCTAGTTTCATGAATATCTTTCTAATATGTGTTTAAATTTGTTATGTTTCATAGTGGATTGGAATTGCTAGAGTTTTTGGAGTGTTGTAGTAACTTAAGGAAAGCTCAATCGAGGTATGTATGGCTAACTTTGATTCTTGTGAAATCGCCCTTATGTGTGCAATTCGTTTGGCATGTGTTAATTTGAGAGATTGTGTGTAATTTGTTGATTTTGTTGTTGGGTATCTAATTGATGTTAAACTACATGTGGTTTGGTATGAAATATGAATTGAAAGATAACAAGGGAATTGGAATTGGTAAAGAATTGTGAATAATGGTTATGATGGCCTATATGGCACCTTGTGGAAAAGAAACGAAACACTTGAGAATTGGTTTATTGTGGAAAGAGATGAAACACTTGAATTGTGGAAAATTGTTGAACATACTTGTGTGAATATTCTTGATTATGGATATATTGTAACTTGGTTATGATATTGGCTTGATAAGTAATTGAGAACATGAAACAATGTGCAAGTTGCTTATTTGAACTTGTTGAAATTGTGTGTAGTGCCTTATCTGCTGTTTGAAATTGTTGTGTTTTAAACTGTAAGGTGGGATCGGGTTGCGCGCCGCAACATGAGGAAATAAGGTGTGGGTTGGGGTGATAAGGGTGGCCGAGGTAATAAGGGTGGTCAGGGGTAATAAGGATGGAAAGCGATCGAAATCGCTATTGAAATATGATATAAAATCATTGATGTAAAATTGTGAAAGGAGACAGCAGGAGAGTTTGCAACCTGTGGGGCACTGATTGCCCCTTTGTTTGACTACTTGTGTTTTACGTTATTGATTTGTGGTTGTTCTACTTGTTGATCTTAAACGTGCTTTGTGTTGAGAATTATCCGAAATGAGGAAAAATGTGGAAAACATGGTTGGCTGGCTTAATTGATTCTTGATGTAATTCATTGGCCGTATTATCATCGTGATTTCTTGTTAATGGCTTGAGTTTACTTGGGACAAAGTTTGTCCATACATACCAGTACAATTCCAGTGTACTGACGTCCCTTTTGCCGGGGACGCTACATTCGTATTATGATTGTAGGTGAATCAATAGCAAGTACTTCAGCTCATCGGCAGTAGCATCCTTCATCTTCCACTACCCGTTTTGGTGAGCCCATTTACTTTCGGGGCCCTACATGGGTCATGCCACTCTTGTTTAGACTTTATTTTGACTTTGTGTAAGGTATAGCCGGAGCCTTTTTACCGGCAAGTATTGTATCGTCCTTTGTATCCTAGAGGTTCCGTAGACATGCAAAACTGTGGGATTCGAGGCTCATGTATATATTATGTTGGGCGTTGTAAAAACTATAAACTTGTTAATGAATCACTCGCATGGTTATGTTTGTATATTGTGAAATCAGTTATAATTGGTAAGGAATTTGATTAATGAGAAATAATCAACACATGGGTAACACGTGGGAATGAAAGGCACCCAGGTCCGCTTGACTGGGGCTACCTAGTCAGGCGCCGGTCATGTCCCTCGATTTGGGGCGTGACAAACTTGGTATTAGAGCCTAAGGTTTTTAAGTGTCCTAGGATGTCTCGGAGCCGTGTCTAGTAGTGCCCTTCTTATCGGTGTGTTGTCGACCACATCATATAAGTTGGGGGCTGCACGGACATTTAGGAATTTACCCATTTCTTTGATATTCCAGATCGTGCAATATGGCTCAAGATATGGAGCTAATTTCCTCTCTAAGTATTAACCTCAATATTGGTAATTTTGATACCATAATTTGTGAATTTGAAGCATGTAAGGTGAGATTTATCTCACCATTGAGTCCAAGTGGATCACCCAAGGACTTGTTAGAAGAATGTGTTGAGCCATGGAGTGATTGGTAGAACTTGTTGTTAAGGAGAGTACCCTTGTTCCTACTAATGTCACTGCACCACCAGATCATGTAGTATATCATCAGTATGTAGGGCTAAAACCCCGTCTCTTAGAAATTAAGCTTCCATGGTGTCCGCGTAAATGTTGTAGGTTCAAAATATAATTGATGCAGTATTCATTTTGTTATGTTAAGCGAATTATTGTTGTGAAAATATATGTGGGAGGTACTTCTTCATGTGTGTAATATGTTATTCTTGGTAAGTAAGGATGTGTGAAGAATGTGAGCTATGTGCTAAAATTCCTAGACTTCAAGTCAAGTTTGAATTGATATTTTGATGCCAAATTTTGTGAGAAAACTTGTTATGGTTGATTCTTCCAAAATGTTCTTACGTGTACCAAAGGTATTTGATTGATTGCATCTTGTTGTTGGTAATGCATAAAGATGTTTGGAAATAAAGTAATTTACTGTGTAAATGTGGTAAGACTAAATGTTGGACTCTAGCTGTGATTGATACTCTACATGAATTGTTGTTGTGACCCGATATTTGTGAAAGATGCATTCCAATATGATCAATGTGCTATTATTGACAACTTAAAATGGGTTTTAGAAGTATGAATCATGTATTCAAATGTGAAGTCCTCTATGCATAGAGATGTTGAAATAAGTCAAATGCTTTTGAGAAATAAAGTATAGACAATGTGTCGAGAACTCAAAATGAAATTGTACCTGGTGATTCTTGTGACATGAGGGAATATGAAACAGATTATGATATTGATGTGAAATATGAGAAAATGATTTGAAATGCAAGGAAGAAGAGATTGTGCTATGAAATGTGGCCTAGTGCCAAGTCTGATGTGATAATTATGGCCCCAAGAGTCGATGGACTAATATACGTAAAAATGACATGATTCTTTTATTCGATAATGTGGTGAATGTTTAAAGTGTTTGATTTGTACTTGTGATTTTCTTATTATTGTATGAAGCGCATAGGTGAATAATTTTATATGTGAACCCTATGGAAGGGCTATGAAATGCAGCCTAGAGGTATGGTAATTATGTAAAAAGCTATGTGATCCATTTTATTTGGTAATGTGGCGATTGTTTAAACTTTTTGTTAAACCCTTATGATTTCCTTGTCCTTCCATAGATATGTTCTTAAAAAGAATCTAAATTACAAAACATTTCATGCACCTGCTCTTTGAATGAGACGTATTATTTACAAAGTCTCCCGATCACAGTTCTAGTATTTACAACCTCCTATGGAATTGAGCTCTATAATTATGTTCCAGAATTGAGTTATAGCACTATTGATAATTCCTACTTGCTTTTCCTAAATTCTCAACAAAGGACTATTCCCGATGAATTTCTTACAGAAAAGTTTTATTTAAATGAACAACATCTACTCACTTGTACCTATACATACACCGTCATAAAGTTTGTACATGTGGTTTCAAGTTCCATGCAAAGTATCCAAGATTTGTGATCCTTCTCGAGTCACTCTTTTACTTAGTTGTGTGTGTCTTATATGGCTTGATCAACCAATCTACCCTCTTACGAGTAACATCATGAAACCTTTTCTCTGTCTAGTAACATATATGCATATCTCAGTGGCTATCATATGAGTGCATATCAATTGAAATGGTCACCGTGTGCATAAGTTCTCTCTAAAAAAAAAATTTTGAGATCCTCGCATCCCCATCATAGATATCTTGTGTCGCCATGGTTTTCGTGCGCACTTGGGACATCTCGCAGTAAGTAGCTCACTCTGTCCTAGTATTGTGGTTGCTCCTGGCATGGTCATATATTGCAGTGGGGAGTTAATATAGTAGAAGTGTGTCTAGCTTATAACCAATGATTATTTTCTCTCTTCATGTCTCCACAATGTGTTAATTGAACTCCTTATTTGGTGAAGTCGTTGTGCTAGTACCCAACACTTGTACGATAACCATGAGAGAACGTGCCTTCTATGTATCACTATGACACTTCCTTTTTCAAGTCAAAACATATGGAGATCTCATCATGAACATATGCAAACCTTTAGTGATTATTGTGCACTGTCTCATTGAGTTTAGTTTTCTTTACACCCTCAACTTCTAGAATCATGGACTATGTCGTTGTCATGTGTGGAGAGGTTCACTACCCTTGGTATCTCACCTTCTTGGCTAGATATGAGTGTTATTTGCCTTCTCCCAGGAGCGTCGTGTTAACTATTAGAACCATCTAACCAATTCATGATTTTGTCCCAATATACAGATTTCCTAGCTATTGAGTTTCACTCGTGAAAGGTTGAGATTAGATGACTTCGGATTTTTGTACATATCATGAACATGTTGATTGGAATGAAAAACAATGGTCGTAGTTTTTAGTTTCCTCGTATATGATCAATTACCAAGAAGTGTTAAGTTGTCTAGAATATGGTAATCTCATAAGCGTCCAATTATTTTCATCCTTATAGGTTTGTGGCATAGATTCTGTGTGTCAAGTAATGTTAAGAGTGTAATTCAACTTCGTGTATTTTGAATCCCATATCACATTCAAGGTGCTAGAGTATTCCTATTCGGTGTCGACGGATTTTTCCTACACTTTAGGAAATGAGTGGTTCACGTGCTTGAGTATTCCTCCTTAATGATTCCTATTTCCCATGTACTACTTACTCCTATTCCTCATTTATGTATTAATTGAGGTAGTCACAATGATTAACCATGTCAGTATTGTTAGTAGTAACATTTTGTGTCTCTTAGTATACGACCTCATATAGTACTCTACCTAGTGCATTAATGGATTCTTGAAGAACTCCAGCCTGATCTTGAACTCTGTTGTTCCTCATTGTATTAGATCCATTGGGAATTTTAAGTTCAGACAAGTTAAAGATAAAGCTTCATAGTGTGATCACATATATATTGGATAGATAAAGTTATAGCCAGTTTATGGTATCACATCTTAGGGTAACTATTAAGGGTCATCAAGGGTTTAGTGTGAGTGTACCCCTAAAAATGTTATGTGAGTTGCTAATAAAGGTAACATGACTGTATTACACATTAGGTTGCAATAGGTGTATGATATTCCTCGTAAATGTTCCTCATGTACTTTGTGTTTCCATATGCTTATGTCTAAGAAGATAGTGATAAAAAAAATGTGGGTACGAATTGACTCGATTGCATTGTATGATCATGATGCACTACTAGCAAGACTCGTGATGTCTTGATTTCATATGGACTGTTGATTGAAATGAAATTATATTCTTGTTGATGAACACCTTTGCGATTATATTAATGGCTGGTAAGGACAATTATGAACACATGATTGTTTGTTTACTATGAACCGACATCCTTGATGGTATGATGCCAAGTTATGGAATTGTGGGTTATTGTTGTTATCATGAATTGCAATTATCCAGTGGAGTGTAAATTGTACTGTGAAGTTATCAAAAGGTAAAGTCAATGGATAGTTATCTCATGCAAGATGTTTATCTGTCATCCTTGTTATGTATTTTTGGGAGTTGATATTACTTCTGAGAAGGTGTTATGACAATGCTTGTAAGTCAATAATGTCGTGTGGAAGGATAAATGTGTCGTGGAAGTTTCAAAGGAAACTCTGCCGAAATTTCTGAAAAATTTAGGGGTTAGTGAAAATTTTGAGACTGAAGGTAGGTTAGAAAAGAGATGTATGATGTTAAAGTGTTTGGGAAAGACTATACTCCTCATTCGAGGACGAATGATCCTAAGAGGGGGGAGAATGTAAGGCCCCGAAAAATTTCGCTAAGTAATATAGGATTCTGTGGTGCGACGTAGGCTAATTATTATATTTTATGTGCTATGAACATTATGGACATCAATTAGACTTGCTAAATATGAGTATGAGTCTTATGGTAAGTGATATGAGGTCCAAATGAAAGCCCAAGTGTAAGTCAAATAGGAAAATTTTCGAAATAGGCCAAATTTCCAAATAGATTCACATAAGGCTCCACTTTAAACGACCATAGATAATTATGTATAAGGTTTTATGTGGTGAATAGCATATCAAATGAAAGCCCTTTGAGTCTAGTTTCCAACGCTTCAAACCGTTCGTCATTTGGACATTCCTACACAACGTTATGATCAAATTACTAAAGGCTGGAAAATGCGATCGTGTGTCAGGTCAAATCTGCGATCCGCATTTCTACTTTGCGGTCCGCATGTTCGTTCTGCGGTCCGCATTTTGACCGCAGATTGAACCAGTGTAGCTCATTTTTGGCTGCCAATTTTGTGGTGCATTTTGCGGCCCGCATGTTCATTCTGCGGTGCATTCTGCGATAGCAGAATTGACATCGCAGGGTTATTTGTTTTATTTTTATAACCCGACCCCATTTCAATATATAGGCTTTGGGGTTCATTTTGGGGTCATTTCTTACTGATTTTAGAGAGTGGTGAGAGCATTTTAGAGAGAGAAGGAGGAACCCAACATTTAAATCATCCAATTCTTGCATCAATCTTCAAGAATCAAGAACCCAATAGCAAGTTCTTCATCTAAGAGGTAAGATTCTATACCCTAGGGTTTTAATTTCGAGTTTGGTGTATAAGATGTGTTATTGAGGTATGATTCTTGGGTTTATTAGTATTGTGTATACATGCATGTACAACTTAGGTTTATGGGAAGATTGTATAACTTAAATAACTAAAGATTGGGTTAGGGAATGAAGGAAGTCTTAAATAGGGGATTCGAAATCAAGATGCTCAACTAGTGTTTGATAAATTGTTCAAATGAGCTAGTTTCATGAATATCTTTCTAATATGTGTTTAAATTTGTTATTTTTCATAGTAGATTGGAATTGCTAGAGTTTTTGGAGTGTTGTAGTAACTTAAGGAAAGCTCAATCGAGGTATGTATGGCTAACTTTGATTCTTGTGAAATCGCCCTTATGTGTGCAATTCGTTTGGCATGTGTTAATTTGAGAGAATGTGTGTAATTTGTTGATTTTGTTGTTGGGTATCTAATTGATGTTAAACTACATGTGGTGTGGTATGAAATATGAATTGAAAGATAACAAGGGAATTGGAATTGGTAAAGAATTATGAATAATGGTTATGATGGCCTATATGGCACCTTGTGGAAAAGAAACGAAACACTTGAGAATTGGTATATTGTGGAAAGAGATGAAACACTTGAATTGTGGAAAATTGTTGAACATACTTGTGTGAATATTCTTGATTATGGATATATTGTAACTTGGTTGTGATATTGGCTTGATAAGTAATTGAGAACATGAAACAAAGTGCAAGTTGCTTATTTGAACTTGTTGAAATTGTGTGTAGTGCCTTATCTGCTGTTTGAAATTGTTGTGTTTTAAACTGTAAGGTGGGATTGGGTTGCACGCCGCAACATGAGGAAATAAGGTGTGGGTTGGGGTGATAAGGGTGGCCGAGGTAATAAGGGTGGTCAGGGGTAATAAGGATGGAAAGCGAACGAAATCGCTATTGAAATATGATATAAAATCATTGATGTGAAATTGTGAAAGGAGACAGCAGGAGAGTTTGCAACCTGTGGGGCACCGATTGCCCCTTTGTTTGACTACTTGTGTTTTACGTGATTGATTTGTGGTTGTTCTACTTGTTGATCTTAAACGTGCTTTGTGTTGAGAATTATCTGAAATGAGGAAAAATGTGGAAAACATAGGTTGGCTGGCTTAATTGATTCTTGATGTAATTCATTGGCTGTATTATCATCGTGATTTATTGTTAATGGCTTGAGTTTACTTGGGACAAAGATTGCCCAAACATACCAGTACAATTCCAGTGTACTGACGTCCCTTTTGCCGGGGACGCTATATTCGTATTATGATTGTAGGTGAATCAGTAGCAGGTACTTCAGCTCATCGGCAGTAGCATCCTTCATCTTCCACTGCCCGTTTTGGTGAGCCCCTTTCCTTTTGGGGCCCTACGTGGCTCATGCCACTCTTGTTTAGACTTTATTTTGATTTTGTGTAAGGTATAGCCGGAGCCTTGTTACCGGCAAGTATTGTATCGTCCTTTGTATCCTAGAGGTTCCGTAGACATGTAAACTGCGGGATTCGAGGCTCATGTATATATTATGTTGGGCGTTGTAAAAACTGTAAAATTGTTAATGAATCACTCGCATGGTTATGTTTGTATATTGTGAAATCAGTTATAAGTGGTAAGGTATTTGGTTAATGAGAAATAATCAACACAGGGTTAACACGTGGGAATGAAAGGCACCCAGGTCCGCTTGACTGGGGCTACCTAGTCAGGCTCCGGTCATGTCCCTCGATTTGGGGCGTGACATTTTTAATGCTTAAGATGGTATATATGTATATGGAATTGCACAGGTTTATGTGAATATCTGGTCCTAGCCAGGTCACTACTTCACCGGGATAGGCGGGCACTTACCAGCACAAGGGGTTGGATTGTGCTGATACTACACTTCTATGCATTTTTGCACTGGTCCAGGTTTTGAGCAGGAGCAGCAGTAGTTCACTAGCGGGATTATCTTATTCTCGAGACTGAGGTAGCTTGCAGGCGTCCGCGGGCTCGGTGTCTCTTCTTATAGTTTTCATTATTGCTGTAGTCTCATTGTTTCGAGACATATGGTTATTATTTATTCCTTTCAGACCATTATGTGTAGTTATTCTTAGTACTTCATGAGTTTATAACTCCACATCTTGGGTAGAAGATTTATGTTGAGTATCTCACACTTAGATTCAATTTTTATGAAAAAGACTTCCACAGTTAAAGTTATTGTTAATATTGTTGTTATAAAATTGAGGACATGCTGTTTGTGTAAATGCAAAGATGGTGAATAAACTTGCTTGCCTAGGTACCACGAGTAGGCGCCATCACGATCCTGATGGTAGGGAATCCGGGTCGTGACAGAGCCACAGTTTTACACTCTTAGCCTGTGTTTGCCTGTGATTTTTCGGGTCTTGGAGGTTATATTTTCAGTAGTTGCTATGACGTGTATGTGCCAGGCGGCACCTATTACATTTTCTATATTATTCCACTTTTATTTTTAGTTGTTCGTAAATGATTATAAATTCCGCAAATTTGTGTTAGGCTTACCTAATCGCGAAGACTGGGTGCCGTCATGACAAGTTCATGATTGGTGAACCAGGGTCGTGACATCAATGCAACCTTTTCAATTCCATTCAGAAGATATTTGCTGTGTAATCTTCAATACATATCTTCCTCATGTGCCTTCTATGTGCAATGGTTATGACTAACTGTTTCTCCCACGATGGACCAGGTCCTCCCCTGAGTTCATTTGTTAATCTTCAAAACTTCAACTAAACTTGGGCCAACAAATTCCCCCTTTTTAATGATGACAAACTCTGTGCTTTTAGTGATCAGAGAACTTGTGAACCTTAGCTAAAATATCAACACTTAGAAATTTTTTAGAGAATTTTACACTTTTATAAAGGGCCAGATTTAAGTTAGGACATAAATATCACTTGTTCAGATAATGAATTTTAAGCACAATATCTTCCCCCTTTTGGCATTATCAAAAAGTTGCATAAATAATATGATCTCAAGTAACCTAATTAGTACTCATGGCCACTAGGGCAACTGCAATTGAACACGTGTTGTAGTTAAACAAAAATCAACTCAACAAAAATACCTATTAAGATCTGAATTAACAAAAAAGCAAGAAAAGCCGCATTTATTGATTAACAAGGTGTTTCTACAATGCAGTCCACAAGAAGAAAAACAAAATTACCAAATCATGAGCAAAAGAAAATAAACACCTAAAATCCCAAACTGGGTCACTGAGGGGGTGTAGAATGGTGCACACTAGGACATGATACCTAAGTCTTAGAATAGATAGAGGGTTGGGTGTAAGGCCCCGTAAAATATTTGTGCATAAAACCTAGTAGCTATAGTGCCATGGTCCGAATAATGTGTTAGGAATGCGTAGAATTCTTCGCGGCGAGCTTGCTCGCCGCGGTTCGGACCCTTGGTGGTGATTTAAGTGTCAAAAATGTAGAGAATAAAGTTTTCCAGAAAAGTGTCAAATATGCGGTCAAGAATGCGACCGCAAACCTGTTATGTGGACCGCATTCTTGCCGCAAAGCTTTCCAGAAAGTCTCCCAAAAATCGTGTTGAAAATGCGGTCGATATGCGATCGCATAGTGAATCTGCGGTGCACTTTGCGACCGCAGATCAAGAATGCGGACCGCATATTGGTCGCATTCCGTAACAGAACTTGTGTCATTTTGAGGCCATTCTGCGGTCACTATGCGGACCGCATGTTGATTCTGCGGTCGCAAAGTGCACCGCATAATTGACCCGGTCCAGATTTTTGTAACATTTTGACCCGATCTCTTCTTTAATATAACACCTTTCACCCTCATTTTCTCATATCATCTTACCAAAAATTAGAGAGAGAAGAGAGGGTTTTTAGAGAGAGAAATCTTTCATCTTCAAAGATTGTTCCAACCATCTTAGTTCAAAGGATTCTAGGGCAAAGATTCAACTTCCCCAAATCTTTTCAAGGTAAAAACCCTAACTATTTTCTTTGATTTTCAGTTTTAAATTGGGTAAAGAGAGGTTTTCATATAATAGCTTTTGAAAATAGAATTTGTACACTCATGCATGATTATTGAACTTGATTTCTAGTAAAAAGAAGTGAGTAGAAGTAAGAGTCTTCAAGAACAAGGTTGGCAAGAGTAGGATATCTTGGGTAAGCATAAAGTAGGAAGAAAACTCATCACCAGGTATGTATGGCTAATTTTGATTCTTGTGAAATCGCCTATATGTGTGAAATTTGTTTGGTTAGTGTTAATTTGACAAATTGTGTGAAATTCTCAAAGTTGTTGTTGAAATATGAGTGATGTGGTATAGAATATGAACCGAAAATTAAATGAGTGTCGAAATGGGTAAAGAATTGTGAATAATGACTATGATGGCCTATATGGCACCTTGTGTAAAACAAACGAAACGCTTGAGAATTTGTTTATTGTGGAAAGAGATGAAACACTTGAATTGTGGAAATATTGTAACATGGTTGTGATATTTATTTGAAAAATAATTGAGAACATGAAACAATGTGCAAGTTACTTATTTGAACTTGTTGAAATTATGTGTAGTACCTCACCTGCTGTTTGAAATTGTTGTGTTTTAAACTGTAAGGCGGGGTCATGTTGCGCGTCCCAACGTGAGAAAATAAGGTGTGGGTTGGGGTGATAAGGGTGGCCGAGGTAATAAGGGTGGTCAGCGGCAATAAGGATGGAAAGCGATCGAAATCGCTATTGAAAATTGATACAAAAATCAATAATGTGAAATTGTGAAAGGAGACAGCAGGAGAGTTTGCAACCTGTGGGGCACCGATTGCCCCTTTGTTTGACTACTTGTGCTTTACGTGATTGATTGGTTATTGTTAAATTGGTTGATCGTAGAAAGTGCTTTGTGTTGAGAATTATTTGAAATGAGGAAAATGTGGAAACATGGTTGGTTGGCTTAATTAATTGTTGATGTAATTCAATGGCTTGAGTTTACTTGGGACAAAGTTTGTCCATACATGCCAGTACAATTCAAGTGTACTGACGTCCCTTTTGCCGGGGACGCTACATTCGTGTTATGATTGTAGGTGGATCAGTAGCGGGCACTTCAGCTCATCGGCAGTAGTATCCTTCTCCTTCCACTGCCCGTTTTGGTGAGCCCCTTTTGGAGCCTTGTTACCAGCAAGTATGGTATTCCCTTTTTTTGTATCCTAGAGGCTCTGTAGACATGTAAACTGTGGGACTCCAGTCTTATGTATACATAATGTTATGTCGGGCGTTGTAAAAACTGCAAACTTGTTAATGAATCACTCGTATGGTTTTATTTGTTTAATGTGAAATCATTCATGATTAGTAAGATATTGTGATAATGAAAAAAAATCAACACAGGGGTAACGCGTGGGAATAAAAGGCACCCAGGTCCGCTTGACTGGGGCAACCCGGTCAGGCGCCGGTCATGTTCCCCGATTTGGGGCGTGACAAACTTGGTATCAGCTGCTACATCATCAGCGCGTACTCCAGCATCAGCGGGGCGTGGTGCAGCTAGGGGTGGAGCTCAGGGAAGGGGTGGACCTAGCCGATTCTATGCATTGAGTGGCCGCCAAAATGCTGAGGCTTCTCTAGATGTTGTTACAGGTATCCTGTCTGTTCGGACTATTGATTGCTATGCCCTTATTGATCCAGGGTCCTCCTTGTCTTATGTTACTCCATTCATTGCTTCAAGTTTTGGGATAGAACCCGAACAGCTTCATGAGCCGTTCTCTGTGTCGACTCCAATTCGTGATTCTATTACAGCCTCACGAGTCTATAGGAATTGTGTTGTTACGGTGGGTGTTCGTGATACCACAGCCGATGTAGATTTTGATGTAATTATGGGGATGGATTGGCTCTATTCGTGCTTTGCCTAACTTGACTGTTGAACGAGAGTTATGAGGCTCGAGTTCCCTAACAAGCCAGTTATTGAATGGAGAGGAAATGGTGTAGTGCCAAGGGTAGGTTTATTTCCTACCTTAAGGCTTCGAAGATGATTAAGAAAGGGTGTATCTATCACCTGGTTAGGGTAACGGACACCACCTCAGATGTGCCTACCCTCGAGTCCGTGCCAATTGTGAATGAATTTCCTGAAGTGTTTCCAAATGAGCTTCCAAGCATTCCGCCGGATAGGGAGATTGACTTTGGGATTGATGTATTGCCGGATACTCAGCCAATATCCATTCCACCATACAGAATGGCGCCAGCAGAGTTAAGGGAGTTAAAGAAGTAGCTGAGGGATTTATTAGAGAAAGGGTTCATACGACCGAGTGTGTCGCCGTGGGGTGCTCCGGTTCTCTTTGTCCGAAAGAAGGATGGGTCACTTCGAATGTGTATTGATTATCGGCAGCTCAACAAAGTCACCATCAAGAATAAATATCCTTTGCCTCGAGTGGATGATCTGTTTGACCAATTGCGGGGAGCGAAGTTCTTCTCAAAGATTGATTTACGGTCTGGGTACCACCAGTTGAAAATCAGGGAGCAGGATATTCCTAAAACCGCCTTCAGAACTCGTCATGGTCACTTCGAGTTTTTGGTCATGTCTTTTGGGCTAACCAATGCCCCAGCAACTTTCATGGACCTTATGAATCGTGTTTTCAAGTCATTCCTAGATTCCTTTGTGATTGTATTCATTGACGACATCCTCATCTACTCTCGGAGCAGGGAAGATCATGCCGTTCACCTCAGAGCAGCATTGCAGATCCTTCTTCAGCACCAATTGTATGCCAAGTTCTCAAAATGTGAGTTTTGGTTGAAGTCCGTAGCCTTTCTAGGGCATGTTATTTCCAGTGAGAGAATTCAGGTGGATCCTCAAAAGATTGTGGCAGTGAAAGATTGGCCTAGACCCACGACCCCGACAGAGATACGTAGCTTCTTGGGTTTGGCAGGGTACTATCGGAGGTTTGTAGAGGATTCTCAACCCTCGCTTCCCCATTGACAAAACTGACGCAGAAGGCAGTTAAGTTCCAGTGGTCCGATGCATGTGAGAAAAGTTTCCAAGAATTGAAGTCAAGATTGACCTCGGCACCAGTATTGGCCTTGCCAGAAGGCACAGAGGGATTTGTGGTTTATTGTGATGCCTCCAGGGTTGGTTTGGGATGTGTATTGATGCAGCACGGGAAAGTCATATCTTACACTTCCAGGCAACTCAAGAATCACGAGAAGAATTATCCGACGCATGATTTGGAGCTTGCAGCTGTTGTGTTTGCTTTGAAAATATGGCGGCACTATCTTTATAGAGTTCATGTAGATGTGTTTTCAGACCACAAGAGCCTCCAGTATTTGTTCAAGCAGAAGGAGCTAAATCTGAGACAGCGGCGGTGGTTAGAATTGCTCAAGGACTATGATATGGACATATTGTATCATCCAGGGAAGGCAAATGTGGTAGCCGACGCTCTTAGTCGAAAATCCATGGGTAGTTTGGCTCATTTGGGTGTTGATCAGAGACCCCTGGCTCGAGAGTTTTCCCAATTAGCCAGTTTGGGGGTTCGTATCTCGGTGTCAGACGAGGGGGATATTTTGGTGCATAATGGAGCAGAATCATCATTGGTCGCGGAAATCAAGGAAAAACAGTTCATGGATCCAGCATTGGTTCGGGTAAAGGAAGCAGTCATGAATAACAAGACCTCAGCATTTGTACTCAGTAGCGAAGATGGTGTATTGCGATGTCAAGATAGGCTATGTGTTCCGGATGTGGACGAGCTTCGGGAAAGGGTAATGGCAGAGGCTCATATTTCCAGGTATTCGGTACACCCAGGTTCCACGAAAATGTATCATGACCTTAAGGAGATTTATTGGTGGAACGGTATGAAAAGGGATGTAGCAAGCTTTGTAGCTAAATGTCCGAACTGTCAACAAGTGAAGGCCGAGCATCAACGGCCCGGTGGATTAACTCACCTTATAGAAATACCAAGGTGGAAATGGGAGATGATCAATATGGATTTCGTGGTAGGGTTACCTCGCACTCGGCGTAAGTTTGACTCAATATGGGTGATAGTGGATCGACTCACCAAATCAGCTCACTTCCTGCCAGTCAAGTCTACTGATACTGCGGAGCAATATGCAAGGTTGTACATTAAGGAGATAGTAAGGCTTCATGGCACTCCACTCTCTATCATCTCGGATCGCGGGGCTCAGTTCAAAGCAAACTTTTGGAAGAAATTTCAGCAAGGTTTGGGTACTCGGGTGAATCTCAGCACAACTTTCCATTCGCAGACCGACGGTTAGGCCGAGCAGACTATTTAGATGCTTGAGGATATGTTATGGGCTTGTGTCTTGGATTTCAAAGGTAATTGGGATGAACACTTGCCACTGATAGAATTTGCTTACAATAATAGCTATCATGCTAGCATTCGGATGGCCCCATTTGAGGCATTGTACGGGAGAAGATGTAGGTCGCCAATCGGGTGGTTTGAGGTAGGCGAAGCAGAATTGCTAGGGCCAGATATGGTGTACGAAGCTATAGAAAAGGTCAAGGTTATTCAGGAGAGAATGAAAATAGCACAGAGTCGTCAAAAATCCTATGCAGACGTTCGCCAAAGGGATTTGGAGTTTCAAGTTGATGATTGGGTATTCTTGAGGGTATCTCCTATGAAGGGAGTCATGCGATTCGGAAAGAAAGGGAAATTGAGTCCTAGGTATGTCGGGCCATATCGAATCGTTCAAAGGATTGGACAAGTTGCTTATAGGCTAGAGTTGCCTCCTGAGATGTCATCAGTGCACCCGGTATTCCATGTGTCTATGTTGAAGAAAGTGATTGGAGATCCATCCACCATCATGCCAGTCGAAGTTATAGAGGTTAATGAAGATTTGTCATATGAAGAAGTTCCAGTTGCCATTCTTGATAGGCAAGTCCGTAAGTTGAGAAATAAGGAAGTTGCCTCTGTTAAAGTATTGTGGCGAAGTCAACAAGTTGAGGAGGCCACATGGGAAGGAGAAAAAGAGATGAAAGAAAAGTACCCCCATTTGTTTGATCAAGCCTAGAAGAAATTAGGTGACCCTTCTATTCCTAATAACGGTCATCTTGTCTAAGTTGTTTCCCTCTTAGTATTAGTAAAGTCCCCTTCATTTTGTAATGAGTTAAATGTGTTGTTACCTTGGGTCACTTGAACCGTTCTTGACAAATGAAAGCCTTATAAAGATTTACGTGTTAAATAAACAACTAATAGTAAATGTAGATTGGTAATGGTTTGTTAACTGTACATGGTGTGTTAAAATGGTTAAATAAGGTACGAATTCATTGAAGTGACTAGTTTATGTGCAATTGTAACAATGTGATAGAATATGTGCATCCGTTAAGGTAAGAAAGTGTATACCAGTTCTGGGAAATGTTGTATTTGTGTATTGTCGTTTGGTAATATGTTTCGAGGGCCCTCTGACAGGTGGATATGTCCATAATACAAAGGAAACTCCGGCGAAATTTTTCTAAAATATAAGAGTTAGTCAAAATTTTGATGGTTGCATATCATGTCTTTCAAAACCAACTCATTTATTTCAAAATCCTCATTCGAGGACGAATGATCTTAAGGGGGAGGATGTAAGGCCCCGTAAAATATTTGTGCATAAAATCTAGTAGTTATAGTGTCATGGTCCGAATAATGTGTTAGGAATGCGTAGAATTCTTCGCGGCGAGCTTGCTCGCCGCGGTTCGGACCCTTGGTGGTGATTTAAGTGTCAAAAATGTAGAGAATAAAGTTTTCCAGAAAAGTGTCAAATATGCGGTCAAGAATGCGACCGCAAACCTGTTATGCGGACCGCATTCTTGCCGCAAAGCTTTCCATAAAGTCTCCCAAAAATCGTGTTGAAAATGCGGTCGATATGCGATCGCATAGTGAATCTGCGGTGCATTTTGCGACCGCAGATCAAGAATGCGGACCGCATATTGGTCGCATTCCGTAACAGAACTTGTGTCATTTTGAGGCCATTCTGCGGTCACTATGCGGACCGCATGTTGATTCTGCGGTCGCAAAGTGCACCGCATAATTGACCCGGTCCAGATTTTTGTAACATTTTGACCCGATCTCTTCTTTAATATAACACCTTTCACCCTCATTTTCTCATATCATCTTACCAAAAATTAGAGAGAGAAGAGAGGGTTTTTAGAGAGAGAAATCTTTCATCTTCAACGATTGTTCCAACCATCTTAGTTCAAAGGATTCTAGGGCAAATAATCAACTTCCCCAAATCTTTTCAAGGTAAAAACCCTAACTATTTTCTTTGATTTTCAGTTTTAAATTGGGTAAAGAGAGGTTTGCATATAATAGCTTTTGAAAATAGAATTTTTACACTCATGCATGATTATTGAACTTTATTTCTAGTAAAAAGAAGTGAGTAGAAGTAAGAGTCTTCAAGAACAAGGTTGGCAAGAGTAGGATATCTTGGGTAAGCATAAAGTAGGAAGAAAACTCATCACCAGGTATGTATGGCTAATTTTGATTCTTGTGAAATCGCCTATATGTGTGAAATTTGTTTGGTTAGTGTTAATTTGACAAATTGTGTGAAATTCTCAAAGTTGTTGTTGAAATATGAGTGATGTGGTATAGAATATGAACCGAAAATTAAATGAGAGTCGAAATGGGTAAAGAATTGTGAATAATGACTATGATGGCCTATATGGCACCTTGTGTAAAACAAACGAAACGCTTAAGAATTTGTTTATTGTGGAAAGAGATGAAACACTTGAATTGTGGAAATATTGTAACATGGTTGTGATATTGATTTGAAAAATAATTGAGAACATGAAACAATGTGCAAGTTGCTTATTTGAACTTGTTGAAATTGTGTGTAGTACCTTACCTGCTGTTTGAAATTGTTGTGTTTTAAACTGTAAGGCGGGGTCGTGTTGCGCGCCGCAACGTGAGGAAATAAGGTGTGGGTTGGGGTGATAAGGGTGGCCGAGGTAATAAGGGTGGTCATGGGCAATAAGGATGGAAAGCGATCGAAATCGCTATTGAAAATTGATACAAAAATCAATAATGTGAAATTGTGAAAGGAGACAGCAGGAGAGTTTGCAACCTGTGGGGCACCGATTGCCCCTTTGTTTGACTACTTGTGCTTTACGTGATTGATTGGTTATTGTTAAATTGGTTGATCGTAGAAAGTGCTTTGTGTTGAGAATTATTTGAAATGAGGAAAATGTGGAAACATGGTTAGGGCTGGCTTAATTAATTGTTGATGTAATTCAATGGCTTGAGTTTACTTGGGACAAAGTTTGTCCATACATGCCAATACAATTCAAGTGTACTGACGTCCCTTTTGCCGGGGACGCTACATTCGTGTTATGATTGTAGGTGGATCAGTAGCAGGCACTTCAGCTCATCGGCAGTAGTATCCTTCTCCTTCCACTGCCCGTTTTGGTGAGCCCCTTTTTCTTCCTTGGGGCCCTGTGTGGTTCATGCCACTTTTGTTTAGATTTCATTTTGGCTTTGTAAGGTATAGCCGGAGCCTTGTTACCAGCAAGTATGGTATTCCCTTTTTTTGTATCCTAGAGGCTCTGTAGACATGTAAACTGTGGGACTCCAGTCTTATGTATACATAATGTTATGTCGGGCGTTGTAAAAACTGCAAACTTGTTAATGAATCACTCGTATGGTTTTATTTGTTTAATGTGAAATCATTCATGATTAGTAAGATATTGTGATAATGAAAAAAAATCAACACAGGGGTAACGCGTGGGAATAAAAGCCACCCAGGTCCACTTGACTGGGGCAACCCGGTCAGGCGCCGGTCATGTTCCCCGATTTGGGGCGTGACAAACTTGGTATCAGAGCCTATGGTTTTTAAAGTGTCCTAGGATGTCTCGGAGCCGGGTCTAGTAGTGCCCTTCTTATAGGTGTGTTGTCGACCACATCATATAAGTAGGGGGCTACACGGGCATTTAGGAATTTACCTATTTCTTTGTTAATCTATATCGTGCGGTAAAGTGCAATGTGGAAATATCCGTGTCTAATTCGCGCCTTGTTCCCAAATTTTCAGAATATGGCACCTAAGAAGAAGGCTAGACTCGGCCTTAGGGCCAATGCCGGCCCAAGTGCGGCCTGTTAATCATGTACCCGATGCCGTGGGAGAGAATGACCCACCAGTCCCGAATTTGCCTGGCCCATCTGTTCAAAACCCAAGTGTCCCTATTCCAGCTGCGGCAGAGGATGCCACCATTCCTCCTGCCAGTGTTCTTGACTCGGATACAGTTCCCGCTTCGGGCTCTGGTATCTCTAATGAAGATCTTAGGGGAGCCATTCATATGTTAACACAGTTAGTGGCCGCCCAGGCACAGAGATCCCATGATGCCCCTGCATCCTCCAGCGGACAGGGAGATTCCTTTGGCTCCAGAGTCCACCAGTTCTTGCGATTGGCCCCTCCAGAATTTTCAGGTACCGATCCAGAGGCTGACCCACAGGAATTCCTTGATGAGATATACAAGACCCTCAGAGTGATGAAGGCTACAGATATAGAGGGGGTAGAGTTGGCCTCTTACAGGCCGAAGGGAGCGGCACGTTCATGGTTCGAAATGTGGGAGGATTCCCGTGAGGAAGGGAGCCCTCCGGCCAGATGGGATGAGTTCGTGGATGCATTTATGGACCAGTTCTTACCTGTTGAGGCAATGGCAGCCCGTGCCACTGAGTTCGAGGTTCTCAAACATGGCAATATGAGTGTTTGGGAGTATCACATGGAGTTCGTATTCCATGTGTCCATGTTGAAGAAAGTGATTGGAGATCCATCCACCATCATGCCAGTCGAAGTTATAGAGGTTAATGAAGATTTGTCATATGAAGAAGTTCCAGTTGCCATTCTTGATAGGCAAGTCCGTAAGTTGAGAAATAAGGAAGTTGCCTCTGTTAAAGTATTGTGGCGAAGTCAACAAGTTGAGGAGGCCACATGGGAAGCAGTAAAAGAGATGAAAGAAAAGTACCCCCATTTGTTTGATCAAGCCTAGAAGAAATTAGGTGACCCTTCTATTCCTAATAACGGTCATCTTGTCTAAGTTGTTTCCCTCTTAGTATTAGTAAAGTCCCCTTCATTTTGTAATGAGTTAAATGTGTTGTTACCTTGGGTCACTTGAACCGTTCTTGACAAATGAAAGCCTTATAAAGATTTACGTGTTAAATAAACAACTAATAGTAAATGTAGATTGGTAATGGTTTGTTATGTGTACATGGTGTGTTAAAATGGTTAAATAAGGTACGAATTCATTGAAGTGACTAGTTTATGTGCAATTGTAACAATGTGATAGAATATGTGCATCCGTTAAGGTAAGAAAGTGTATACCAGTTGTGGGAAATGTTGTATTTGTGTATTGTTGTTTGGTAATGTGTTTCGAGGGCCCTCTGACAGGTGGATATGTCCATAATACAAAGGAAACTCTGGAGAAATTTTTCTAAAATATAAGAGTTAGTCAAAATTTTGATGGTTGCATATCATGTCTTTCAAAACCAACTCATTTATTTCAAAATCCTCATTCGAGGACGAATGATCTTAAGGGGGAGGATGTAAGGCCCCGTAAAATATTTGTGCATAAAATCTAGTAGATATAGTGTCATGGTCCGAATAATGTGTTAGGAATGCGTAGTGTCAAATATGCGGTCAAGAATGCGACCGCAAACCTGTTATGCGGACCGCATTCTTGCCGCAAAGCTTAACAGAAGCCTCCCAAAAATCATGTTGAAAATGCGGTCGATATGCGATCGCATAGTGAATCTGCGGTGCACTTTGCGACCGCGGATCAAGAATGCGGACCGCATATTGGTCGCATTCTGTAAACAGAACTTGTGTCATTTTGAGGCCATTCTGCGGTCACTATGCGGACCGCATGTTGATTCTGCGGTCGCAAAGTGCACCGCATAATTGACCCGGTCCAGATTTTTATAACATTTTGACCCGATCTCTTCTTTAATATAACACCTTTCACCCTCATTTTCTCATATCATCTTACCAAAAATTAGAGAGAGAAGAGAGGGTTTTTAGAGAGAGAAATCTTTCAACTTCAAAGATTGTTCCAACCATCTTAGTTCAAAGGATTCTAGGGCAAAGAATCAACTTCCCCAAATCTTTTCAAGGTAAAAACCCTAACTATTTTCTTTGATTTTCAGTTTTAAATTGGGTAAAGAGAGGTTTGCATATAATAGCTTTTGAAAATAGAATTTTTACACTCATGCATGATTATTGAACTTGATTTCTAGTAAAAAGAAGTGAGTAGAAGTAAGAGTCTTCAAGAATAAGGTTGGCAAGAGTAGGATATCTTGGGTAAGCATAAAGTAGGAAGAAAACTCATCACAAGGTATGTATGGCTAATTTTGATTCTTGTGAAATCGCCTATATGTGTGAAATTTGTTTGGTTAGTGTTAATTTGACAAATTGTGTGAAATTCTCAAAGTTGTTGTTGAAATATGAGTGATGTGGTATAGAATATGAACCGAAAATTAAATGAGAGTCGAAATGGGTAAAGAATTGTGAATAATGACTATGATGGCCTATATGGCACCTTGTGTAAAACAAACGAAACGCTTGAGAATTTGTTTATTGTGGAAAGAGATGAAACACTTGAATTGTGGAAATATTGTAACATGGTTGTGATATTGATTTGAAAAATAATTGAGAACATGAAACAATGTGCAAGTTGCTTATTTGAACTTGTTGAAATTGTGTGTAGTACCTTACCTGCTGTTTGAAATTGTTATGTTTTAAACTGTAAGGCGGGGTCGTGTTGCGCGCCGCAACGTGAGGAAATAAGGTGTGGGTTGGGGTGATAAGGGTGGCCGAGGTAATAAGGGTGGTCGGGGGCAATAAGGATGGAAAGCGATCGAAATCGCTATTGAAAATTGATACAAAAATCAATAATGTGAAATTGTGAAAGGAGACAGCAGGAGAGTTTGCAACCTGTGGGGCACTGATTGCCCCTTTGTTTGACTACTTGTGCTTTACGTGATTGATTGGTTATTGTTAACTTGGTTGATCGTAGAAAGTGCTTTGTGTTGAGAATTATTTGAAATGAGGAAAATGTGGAAACATGGTTGGCTGGCTTGATTAATTGTTGATGTAATTCAATGGCTTGAGTTTACTTGGGACAAAGTTTGTCCATACATGCCAGTACAATTCAAGTGTACCGACGTCCCTTTTGCCGGGAACGCTACATTCGTGTTATGATTGTAGGTGGATCAGTAGCAGGCACTTCAGCTCATCGGCAGTAGTATCCTTCTCCTTCCACTGCCCGTTTTGGTGAGCCCCTTTTTCTTCCTTGGGGCCCTGTGTGGTTCATGCCACTTTTGTTTAGATTTCATTTTGGCTTTGTAAGGTATAGCCGGAGCCTTGTTACCGGCAAGTATGGTATTCCCTTTTTTTTGTATCCTAGAGGCTCTGTAGACATGTAAACTGTGGGACTCCAGTCTTATGTATACATAATGTTATGTCGGGCGTTGTAAAAACTGCAAACTTGTTAATGAATCACTCGTACGGTTTTATTTGTTTAATGTGAAATCATTCATGATTAGTAAGATATTGTGATAATGAAAAAAAATCAACACAGGGGTAACGCGTGGGAATAAAAGGCACCCAGGTCCGCTTGACTGGGGCAACCCGGTCAGGCGCCGGTCATGTTCCCCGATTTGGGGCGTGACAAACTTGGTATCGAGCCTATGGTTTTTAAAGTGTCCTAGGATGTCTCGGAGCCGTGTCTAGTAGTGCCCTTCTTATAGGTGTGTTGTCGACCACATCATATAAGTAGGGGGCTACACGGGAATTTAGGAATTTACCTATTTCTTTGTTAATCTATATCGTGCGGTAAAGTGCAATGTGGAAATATCTGTGTCTAATTCGCGCCTTGTTCCCAAATTTTCAGAATATGGCACCTAAGAAGAAGGCAAGACTCGGCCTTAGGGCCAATGCCGGCCCAAGTGCGGCTGTTAATCATGTACCCGATGCCGTGGGAGAGAATGACCCACCAGTCCTGAATTTTCCTGGCCCATCTGTTCAAAACCCAAGTGTCCCTATTCCAGCTGCGGCAGAGGATGCCACCATTCCTCCCGCCGGTGTTCCTGACTCAGATACAGTTCCCGTTTCGGGCTCTGGTATCTCTAATGAGGATCTTAGGGGAGCTATTCATATGTTAACACAGTTAGTGGCTGCCCAGGCCCAGAGATCCCATGATGCCCCTGCATCCTCCAGCGGACAGGGAGATTCCTCCGGCTCCAGAGTCCACCAGTTCTTGCGATTGGCCCCTCCAGAATTTTCAGGTACCGATCCAGAGGCTGACCCACAGGAATTCCTTGATGAGATATACAAGACCCTCAGAGTGATGAAGGCTACAGATATAGAGGGGGTAGAGTTGGCCTCTTACAGGCGGAAGGGAGCGGCACGTTCATGGTTCGAAATGTGGGAGGATTCCCGTGAGGAAGGGAGCCCTCCGGCCGGATGGGATGAGTTCGTGGATGCATTTATGGACCACTTCTTACCTGCTGAGGCAATGGCAGCCCGTGCCACTGAGTTCGAGGTTCTCAAACATGGAAATATGAGTGTTTGGGAGTATCACATGGAGTTCGTAAGGTTTTCCAAGTACGCTCCTCATTTAGTGTCGACCATGGATGCCCGAGTTCGACGATTTGTTCAGGGCCTTAGCCCTTTGGTAGTGAATGAGGCCGCCACAATAGCTTTGCACTCAGATATGAACTATGGGAGGATTCGTGGGGTTTGCTCAGGCCACAGAGGCCAGGAAATTGAAGATTCGTGCAGAAAGAGAAAGTAGCGGCAGGGCCCGGTCAATGGGTCATTCAGGGAGATCACTTCCAGGGAAAGGGTCATCAGGGCCATCCCAGTCATATGCTCAGTCCTCCGCGAGTGCACCGCCATCCATGCATAGTCATCAGCAGGGCAGTTACTCGAGACCTGGTTCAGACAGCAGGAGGTCTCGTCAGTCTGGTCGTCCTGGGGTGAGATCCCAGCAGCAGGGGAGACCTACATGCCCCAAGTGTGGGAGATTTCATACATAGACTTGCTACCTTGACCTTCCAGTGTGCTTCGGGTGCGGGGTGAGAGGTCACATTCAGCGAGACTGTCGTGCACCCCGTCAGGGTATAGGTAGGGGATCTGCTCAGTCATCCGGTTCTTCAGCTGCTACATCATCAGCGCGTACTCCAGCATCAGCGGGGCGTGGTGCAGCTAGGGGTGGAGCTCGGGGTAGGGGTGGACCTAGCCGATTCTATGCATTGAGTGGCCGCCAAAATGCCGAGGCTTCTCCAGATGTTGTTACAGGTATCATGTCTGTTCAGACTATTGATTGCTATGCCCTTATTGATCCAGGGTCCTCCTTGTCTTATGTTACTCCATTCATTGCTTCAAGTTTTGGGATAGAACCCGAACAGCTTCATGAGCCGTTCTCTGTGTCGACTCCAATTGGTGATTCTATTATAGCCTCACGAGTCTATAGGAATTGTGTTGTTACGGTGGGTGTTCGTGATACCACAGCCGATCTTATTGAGCTTGGGATGGTAGATTTTGATGTAATTATGGGGATGGATTGGCTCTATTCGTGCTTTGCCAAACTTGACTGTCGAACGAGAGTTATGAGGCTCGAGTTCCCTAACGAGCCAGTTATTGAATGGAGAGGAAATGGTGTAGTGCCAAGGGGTAGGTTTATTTCCTACCTTAAGGCTTCGAAGATGATTAAGAAAGGGTATATCTATCACCTGGTTCGGGTAACGGACACCACCTCAGATGTGTCTACCCTCGAGTCCGTGCCAATTGTGAATGAATTTCCTTAAGTGTTTGCAGATGAGCTTCCAGGCATTCCGCCGGATAGGGAGATTGACTTTGGGATTGATATATTGCCGGATACTCAGCCAATATCCATTCCACCATACAGAATGGCGCCAGCAGAGTTAAGGGAGTTAAAGGAGCAGCTGAGGGATTTATTAGAGAAAGGGTTCATACGACCGAGTGTGTCGCCGTGGGGTGCTCTGGTTCTCTTTGTCAGAAAGAAGGATGGGTCACTTCGAATGTGTATTGATTATCGGCAGCTCAACAAAGTCACCATCAAGAATAAATATCCTTTGCCTCGAGTGGATGATCCGTTTGACCAATTGCAGGGAGCGAAGTTCTTCTCAAAGATTGATTTACGGTCGGGGTACCACCAGTTAAAAATCAGGGAGCAGGATATTCCTAAGACCGCCTTCAGAACTTGTTATGGTCACTTCGAGTTTTTGGTCATGTCTTTTGGGCTAACCAATGCCCCAGTAGCATTCATGGACCTTATGAATCGTGTTTTCAAGTCATTCCTAGATTCCTTTGTGATTGTATTCATTGACGACATCCTCATCTACTCTCGGAGCAGGGAAGATCATGTCGTTCACCTCAAAGCAGCATTGCAGATCCTTCTTCAGCACCAATTGTATGCCAAGTTCTCAAAATGTGAGTTTTGGTTGAAGTCCGTGGCCTTTCTAGGGCATGTTATTTCCAGTGAGGGAATTCAGGTGGATCCTCAAAAGATTGCGGCAGTGAAAGATTGGCCTAGACCCATGACCCCGACAGAGATACGTAGCTTCTTGGGTTTGGCAGGGTACTATCGGAGGTTTGTAGAGGGATTCTCAACCCTCGCTTCCCCATTGACAAAACTGACGCAGAAGGCAGTTAAGTTCCAGTGGTCCGAAGCATGTGAGAAAAGTTTCCAAGAATTGAAGTCAAGATTGACCTCGGCACCAGTATTGGCCTTGCCATAAGGCACAGAGGGATTTGTGGTTTATTGTGATGCCTCCAGAGTTGGTTTGGGATGTGTATTGATGCAGCACGGGAAAGTCATATCTTACGCTTCCAGGCAACTCAAGAATCACGAGAAGAATTATCCGACGCATGATTTGGAGCTTGCAGCTGTTGTGTTTGCTTTGAAAATATGGCGGCACTATCTTTATAGAGTTCATGTAGATGTGTTTTCAGACCACAAGAGCCTCCAGTATTTGTTCAAGCAGAAGGAGCTAAATCTGAGACAGCGGCGGTGGTTAGAATTGCTCAAGGACTATGATATGGACATATTGTATCATCCAGGGAAGGCAAATGTGGTAGCCGACGCTCTTAGTCGAAAATCCATGGGTAGTTTGGCTCATTTGGGTGTTGATCAGAGACCCCTGGCTCGAGAGTTTTCCCAATTAGCCAGTTTGGGGGTTCGTATCTCGGTGTC
This sequence comes from Nicotiana noctiflora, assembly GCA_032618575.1. Lineage (NCBI taxonomy): Eukaryota > Viridiplantae > Streptophyta > Magnoliopsida > Solanales > Solanaceae > Nicotiana > Nicotiana noctiflora. Next base: position 97,712 of record JASVEL010008514.1, read on the forward strand.
AGACGAGGGGGATATTTTGGTGCATAATGGAGCAGAATCATCATTGGTCGCGGAAATCAAGGAAAAACGGTTCATGGATCCAGCATTGGTTTGGGTAAAGGAAGCAGTCATGAATAACAAGACCTCAGCATTTGTACTCAGCAGCGAAGATGGTGTATTGCGGTGTCAAGATAGGCTATGTGTTCCGGATGTGGACGAGCTTCGGGAAAGGGTAATGGCAGAGGCTCATATTTCCAGGTATTCGGTACACCCAAGTTCCACGAAAATGTATCATGACCTTAAGGAGATTTATTGGTGGAACGGTATGAAAAGGGATGTAGCAAGCTTTGTAGCTAAATGTCCGAACTGTCAACAAGTGAAGGCCGAGCATCAACGGCCCGGTGGATTAACTCAGCTTATAGAAATACCAAGGTGGAAATGGGAGATGATCAATATGGATTTCGTGGTAGGGTTACCTCGCACTCGGCGTAAGTTTGACTCAATATGGGTGATAGTGGATCGACTCACCAAATCAGCTCACTTCCTGCCAGTCAAGTCTACTGATACTGCGGAGCAATATGCAAGGTTGTACATTAAGGAGATAGTAAGGCTTCATGGCACTCCACTCTCTATCATCTCGGATAGCGGGGCTCATTTCACAGCTAACTTTTGGAAGAAATTTCAGCAAGGTTTGGGAACTCAGGGTGAATCTCAGCACAGCTTTTCATCCGCAGACCGACGGTCAGGCCGAACGGACTATTCGGACGCTTGAAGATATGTTGCGGGCTTGTGTCTTGGATTTTAAAGGTAATTGGGATGAACACTTGCCACTGATAGAATTTGCTTACAATAATAGCTATCATGCTAGCATTCAGATGGCCCCATTTGAGGCATTGTACGGGAGAAGATGTAGGTCGCCAATCGGGTGGTTTGAGGTAGGCGAAGCGGAATTGCTAGGGCCAGATATGGTGTACGAAGCTATGGAAAAGGTCAAGGTTATTCAGGAGAGAATGAAAACAGCACAGAGTCGTCAAAAATCCTATGCAGACATTCGCCAAAGGGATTTGGAGTTTCAAGTCGATGATTGGGTGTTCTTGAGGGTATCTCCTATGAAGGGAGTCATGCGATTCGGAAAGAAAGGGAAATTGAGTCCTAGGTATGTCGGGCCATATCGAATCGTTCAAAGGATTGGACAAGTTGCTTATAGGCTAGAGTTGCCTCCTGAGATGTCATCAGTGCACCCGGTATTCCATGTGTCCATGTTGAAGAAAGTGATTGGAGATCCATCCACCATCATGCCAGTCGAAGTTATAGAGGTTAATGAAGATTTGTCATATGAAGAAGTTCCAGTTGCCATTCTTGATAGGCAAGTCCGTAAGTTGAGAAATAAGGAAGTTGCCTCTGTTAAAGTATTGTGGCGAAGTCAACAAGTTGAGGAGGCCACATGGGAAGCAGAAAAAGAGATGAAAGAAAAGTACCCCCATTTGTTTGATCAAGCCTAGAAGAAATTAGGTGACCCTTCTATTCCTAATAACGGTCATCTTGTCTAAGTTGTTTCCCTCTTAGTATTAGTAAAGTCCCCTTCATTTTGTAATGAGTTAAATGTGTTGTTACCTTGGGTCACTTGAACCGTTCTTGACAAATGAAAGCCTTATAAAGATTTACGTGTTAAATAAACAACTAATAGTAAATGTAGATTGGTAATGGTTTGTTATGTGTACATGGTGTGTTAAAATGGTTAAATAAGGTACGAATTCATTGAAGTGACTAGTTTATGTGCAATTGTAACAATGTGATAGAATATGTGCATCCGTTAAGGTAAGAAAGTGTATACCAGTTGTGGGAAATGTTGTATTTGTGTATTGTTGTTTGGTAATGTGTTTCGAGGGCCCTCTGACAGGTGGATATGTCCATAATACAAAGGAAACTCTGGCGAAATTTTTCTAAAATATAAGAGTTAGTCAAAATTTTCATGGTTGCATATCATGTCTTTCAAAACCAACTCATTTATTTCAAAATCCTCATTCGAGGACGAATGATCTTAAGGGGGGGAGGATGTAAGGCCCCGTGAAATTTTTTTTTGTGCATAAAACCTAGTAGATGTAGTGCCATGGTGAGAATTAATTTTTCCGAAAAGTGTCAATTTTGCGGTCAAGAATGCGACCGCAAATCTGCTATGCGGACCGCATTCTTGCCGCAAAGCTTTCCAGAAAGTCTCCCAAAAATCGTGTTGAAAATGCGGTCGATATGCGATCGCATAGTGAATCTGCGGTGCACTTTGCGACCGCAGATCAAGAATGCGGACCGCATATTGGTCGCATTCTGTAACAGAACTTGAGTAATTTTTGAGGCCATTCTGCGGTCACTATGCGGACCGCATGTTGATTCTGCGGTCGCAAAGTGCACCGCATAATTGACCCGGTCCAGATTTTTATAACATTTTGACCCGATCTCTTCTTTAATATAACACCTTTCACCCTCATTTTCTCATATCATCTTACCAAAAATTAGAGAGAGAAGAGAGGGTTTTTAGAGAGAGAAATCTTTCATCTTCAAAGATTGTTCCAACCATCTTAGTTCAAAGGATTCTAGGGCAAAGATTCAACTTCCCCGAATCTTTTCAAGGTAAAAACCCTAACTATTTTCTTTGATTTTCAGTTTTAAATTGGGTAAAGAGAAGTTTGCATATAATAGATTTTGAAAATAGAATTTGTACGCTCATGCATGATTATTGAACTTGATTTCTAGTAAAAAGAAGTGAGTAGAAGTAAGAGTCTTCAAGAACAAGGTTGGCAAGAGTAGGATATCTTGGGTAAGCATAAAGTAGGAAGAAAACTCATCACCAGGTATGTATGGCTAATTTTGATTCTTGTGAAATCGCCTATATGTGTTAAATTTGTTTGGTTAGTGTTAATTTGACAAATTGTGTGAAATTCTCAAAGTTGTTGTTGAAATATGAGTGATGTGGTATAGAATATGAACCGAAAATTAAATGAGAGTCGAAATGGGTAAAGAATTGTGAATAATGACTATGATGGCCTATATGGCACCTTGTGTAAAACAAACGAAACGCTTGAGAATTTGTTTATTGTGGAAAGAGATGAAACACTTGAATTGTGGAAATATTGTAACATGGTTGTGATATTGATTTGAAAAATAATTGAGAACATGAAACAATGTGCAAGTTTCTTATTTGAACTTGTTGAAATTGTGTGTAGTACCTTACCTGCTGTTTGAAATTGTTGTGTTTTAACCTGTAAGGCGGGGTCGTGTTGCGCGCCGCAACGTGAGGAAATAAGGTGTGGGTTGGGGTGATAAGGGTGGCCGAGGTAATAAGGGTGGTCAGGGGCAATAAGGATGGAAAGCGATCGAAATCGCTATTGAAAATTGATACAAAAATCAATAATGTGAAATTGTGAAAGGAGACAGCAGGAGAGTTTGCAACCTGTGGGGCACCGATTGCCCCTTTGTTTGACTACTTGTGCTTTACGTGATTGATTGGTTATTGTTAAATTGGTTGATCGTAGAAAGTGCTTTGTGTTGAGAATTATTTGAAATGAGGAAAATGTGGAAACATGGTTAGGGCTGGCTTAATTAATTGTTGATGTAATTCAATGGCTTGAGTTTACTTGGGACAAAGTTTGTCCATACATGCCGGTACAATTCAAGTGTACTGACGTCCCTTTTGCCGGGGACGCTACATTCGTGTTATGATTGTAGGTGGATCAGTAGCAGGCACTTCAGCTCATCGGGCAGTAGTATCCTTCTCCTTCCACTGCCCGTTTTGGTGAGCCCCTTTTTCTTCCTTGGGGCCCTGTGTGGTTCATGCCACTTTTGTTTAGATTTCATTTTGGCTTTGTAAGGTATAGCCGGAGCCTTGTTACCGGCAAGTATGGTATTCCCTTTTTTTTGTATCCTAGAGGCTCTGTAGACATGTAAACTGTGGGACTCCAGTATTATGTATACATTATGTTATGTCGGGCATTGTAAAAACTACAAACTTGTTAATGAATCACTCGTATGGTTTTATTTGTTTAATGTGAAATCATTCATGATTATTAAGATATTGTGATAATGAAAAAAAATCAACACAGGGGTAACGCGTGGGAATAAAAGGCACCCAGGTCCACTTGACTGGGGCAACCCGGTCAGGCGCCGGTCATGTCCCTCGATTTGGGGCGTGACAAACTTGGTATCGGAGCCTATGGTTTTTAAAGTGTCCTAGGATGTCTCGGAGCCGTGTCTAGTAGTGCCCTTCTTATAGGTGTGTTGTCGACCACATCATATAAGTAGGGGGCTACACGGGCATTTAGGAATTTACCTATTTCTTTGTTAATCTATATCGCGCGGTAAATTGCAATGTGGAAATATCCGTGTCTAATTCGCGCCTTGTTCCCAAATTTTCAGAATATGGCACCTAAGAAGAAGGCTAGACTCGGCCTTAGGGCCAATGCCGGCCCAAGTGCGGCTGTTAATCATGTACCCGATGCCGTGGGAGAGAATGACCCACCGGTCCCGAATTTGCCTGGCCCATCTGTTCAAAACCCAAGTGTCCCTATTCCAGCTGCGGCAGAGGATGCCACCATTCCTCCTGCGGCAGAGGATGCCACCGAATTTCCCACTTTTTTAGGGGAACATTTAATCTTTCAAGCACAGTTGTCAAGATAAATCCATAGGGAATGGCATGAGCTTTTCAGACATTAAGGACCCTTTCAAGCAGCTTCATAATAAAGGCAGGCCAGTTGATCTGCTACCCTTCATTTATGCATTGCATTAGAAGCATATCCATATAATTTGATGTATGCCTTCTTTCATGTCTGGGTAGAAGGAATTTATTGACAAACTCAAAGAGCACTTAGTGGTATGGCCTTATTTTACTTTTTTGAACTGTCGTGGCCTTAGGTACCTCTTCATCTGATATGGTGTCATAAAAATTTCTTTTGATCTGAAGATCAGTAGGCAATCCATCCAAGCAAGGCCACCTCTGCCTTGTATAGTCATCATATCCCTCATTGGGAATGCCTAGAATCTTGCCCAACTTTGCAGCACTAAACTTCACTTTGACGCCTTTCACTTTGCTAGTCACCAACCCGTTTTTCACTTTTCCATTTGCCATGAACCCAACAAATGCATTCCTAGCCAATTTTCCATCCATCTGAAAGACCATGTCCTTCTAGCCTGTGCTTCTAGTGCAGTAAGAAGCCTTATCATACCTGACTCTTCCATGACCTTGAGTAGTCTCCCTTTCAGAATTTTTCTCTTGCCAAACATGACATATCTGTTTTGTTCCTTCTCAGATTCATCTCCTTCATCCTCACTCCATTCATCATCTTCTTCGGTAATTTTCACTTGTTTTCCTTTTTCAGTTGACCTTGTTCTCTTGGCAAGAGAAGGTTCAACAGGCACTGGCTTGGAGGGCTTCTTTGCAGAAGTCCTGATTCCATCGGATTTTGTAGTTGGAACTTCCACAGTAGAACTCTTTTCCAGATGGACCTGTTCCATCTTTTGTTCTTCAACCACACTCTTCGAGCTTTCACATATCTTATCTTTCCCTTTCTCTTTCATCTTTTTATTACTTTCTTCTAAGGTCTTTTTCAATTCTTCTTCACTTTCCCTAACCCTACTTCTAGTAGCTCTAATCCTAGCAGTAGACTTAGGTGGTGATTGTTTGCTTTTATTTGTTGGTTTGGATGCGGTAGTGGGTTTTTGTAATAAAGCCTTGTGTTTATTTGGGTCATAACTAGCCCCTACTTTCTTCAACAAGTCAGCCAAACTTTCCTCATCAGATGAACCAGGTTCATCTTGTTGTTTGATCAAATTTATTAACCCCTCAGCAGCCTTACCTGATCCACATCCCCCTGACTTTGAGACTCTCTCTTCCCCACTCCCACATTTGGCTAAATATTCCTTCTTCTTTTTCTTCCTCAATTTTTCAGAAGCACTCACACCTAAATCTCTAACAACCCCTATCAGAACAAATCGATTTTTCTCCCTTTGAACCACATCCGAAAAAACATAACAAGTGTTTACCTCCTTTTGGGTTTCTTGAGTTTTGTCGTGTTCAGAAGACCCACGTTCATATCCTTTACTTGTGGAGATGTAATCATCAGATTCAGAGCTAGAGTTGGATTCAGCTGTTGGGCTTGCTTTATTTTGACTTGACTGAAGTTTTTGTTCAAGGATTTCCTCAGAGATCCAGTGGCTACAGTTATCCTTGTTAGCATTTTCTGGCAAAGGAATCTAGGTTTTGGGTTTTCGACTGCTGGTGTAGATGATGAGGTGTTGGGTGAAATAGGTGGTGCCAGGGTTCTCTTGAGGATTTGTCATGGTGAGTAATTTCTGAAAAACCTTAAAAGAATTTTAGAGGTGTGGAGAGCTTTGTAGAGCTTCACAAACGAGAGAGAGAATGATCAGGGATTTTGATGAATTGATAATCAAATAGTGTCTTGGGGTTTTAAAATAGGGTAATTATTGCTCAGAAATTTGCATCCCTTTCAGTAGTCACATAGAGGTCTTATCAATTTAGAGTACCGGTATCCTTAGGGATTAAATATAATTGATAGAATTTATGAGAGGGTGCCGTTATATTTAGACTTCTAGTTTTAATGAAATTGGTTCAATTGGCTAATTTGATACGCTCAAATTACACTTTTACAATTAGGGTAAGGCGGTCGGTGTCAAATATAATAACCCAACTAGGTTGGGGTCGAATCCCACAGGGAATAGGCGTGAATGGATTACTTGAATTAGTGTATTTCCCGACTAAAATCTTGAATCTATTCCGTTAGAAGTAACATAGATATAGGTATGAGATTGGTAGTATAAGTGAAAGTTGATTTAGAGTATTTAACTAATGAAAATGCTTTATGCCAATAATTTAGAGAATTGATTAAACCAAGGTTGTGTTCCCATAAATGTAGTGTAATGCTATAGGTGTTAATATGGTATATTACTAATGGTTGATTCTTGATATGCAAATTGATCTCTAAACAACTACCCAATATTTCCCAATAGTGGAGTAGTATTTCCTCTATTTCTTTTTCCCAAAAGTCTTAGAGTCACAAGATGTAGTAATCAATAATTGCCAAATAAAACCCACTTATCCCTAAGAGATTCTATTAAACGAAGTGTAAGGCTTCGAGTTTTTGTTCTTTACTTCTTCCAAGATCTAACCCACTTTCCCAAGCAAGGTAAGACTTTAATGGCATTAATTAGTGTTTGCAACCACCAATAATAAATGAAGAATGAGAAGTGAAGAAATATCAAGCAACCATTATGCATATATTCAATATTAAACACCCATTTACATAACACCCATTTAGGGTTCACAACCTTAGTATTTAAACTTAGCCACACATGCTAAAATATAAAATACAAGATGTAATAAATGTCATAGATGATTACAAAGTGAAAGATTCTTCAATCAAAAGCTTCCAAAAAGATCAGTAATAAAGTTTGGAATTTAGTCTAACGTCTGTGTCATATGATCTTACACAAAGCTCTGAAAAGCTATTTATAGAGGGACCAAGATCTGACAAAAAGCGGACAAATTTACCCTTCCAGGTCACGTATGCGACCGTAGATCTGTCGCATAACAGGTCTGCGGTCCGCATCTTGAGAGGCGGTGTCGCATATAGGAACCCTAGCTTTATTATACGTTGGCCGCATTACAAATCTGCGGTCCGCATGTTGAATATGCGACCGCAGACAACACCGCAAACTTGCATCTTCGGTTTCTTCTCTGTTCATTATGCGGCAGGAATGCGGATCGCATATTGAATGTGCGATCGCAAATTGCGTTGCATTCCTGTCGTGCATTGCAGCTCAACTCTCTGTTTAGTTATGCGATTTGGAAACACATTATGCGGTCCGCATATCCACTCTGCGACCGCAGAGTGGATCGCAGAACTGTTCTTTTGCCCAATTTTCCCTCATTCTTATCTTTTTGCTTCTAATTTTGAGTACTTGGTCTTTTCTTCCTCTTTATCTGTAAAACCACAAAATCACATAAGTATGGACTACATTTTACAGTGAAACAAGCTAATATAAGAGCAATTTAGTATGTAAATGTGCCGAATCTCTCCGGCACATCAGGGTGCCGTTATATTTAGACTTCTAGTTTTAACGAAATTGGTTCAATTGGCTCAACATATAGAATTTTTGGATGTTTGGTATATCTAGGATTCTTGCCCATGATTGATAATTAAAGTTTTTCTAATTGTGCAAAGAATAGAAACATACCTGGACCTTTTCAAGAGCATAATTTGATGAACCGGGTTCTTCAAGTGAAACTTCTCTTGATTATGCCTCAAATGACAAAATAGAAAATTTGTAAGAGATTAGTGAATTTCATAGACACATGTCACAAGAGTATACTATTTACAGTATGAGACTGAGTAGAAATTAGTCTAATATTCATAATGTTAAGAACTCCTAACCAAATTTATATATATATATATATATATATATATATATATATCCATTGTGCTTTAGGAACTGGACCTTTTAGGTGATCTTAATCATCACTAACTCCAACCTGTTCCTTTTTAAAATTTTCTCTGCTAAATGCCTTAGTGAAGATGTCATCTATATGTTTATCAGTTGCACAAAATTTTATGGAGAGTAGCCCTTTCTCATAGTTGTCTCTTAAGAAGTGGTGTCTAACATCTATGTGCTTAGTCCTTTTGTGATGATGCGGGTACCAAAGTCTACTAATTGTTGCTTGATCCATAGTAGTTGAGCACAACAAGAAGCAGCAGCCACACACTCAGCTTCAGTAGTAGATAGGGCTACTGAATTTTGTTTCTTGGTGGCCCATCATACAAGACATAAACCAAGAAAGTGAGCCATACCTAAAGTGCTTTTTCTATCCACTAAAAAACCTTCATAGTCAGCATCAGTATAACCTACAAAATTAAAATTACTACATTTAGGATACCATAGGCATAATTCAGTGGTCCCTTTTAGGTATCTCAATATCCTTTTAACAGCAGTCAAGTGAGACTATTTTGGATTAGCCTAAAAATGTGCACAAAGTCCTACACTGAATATATTGTTAGGTCTGCTGGCAGTAAGATACAAGAGTGAACCAATCATACCCCTATACAACATTTGATCCACTGATGAAGCAGGTTCATCAGCATCCAGTTTAGTGGCAGTTGCAATAGGTGTATCTATTTCTTTAGAATCCTCAATTTTAAACTTCTTGATTAGTTCCTTTGTATATTTCTATTGATGAATCATGGTTCCATTTGAGCTTTGTTTTATTTGTAAGACTAGAAAGAAATTTAGTTCACCCATCATACTCATTTCAAATTCACTTCCCATTAATTTAGAAAATTCCTCGCTCAACCTGTGTGTAGTGGCTCCAAATATTATATCATCAACATATATTTGTACAATAAGAAGATCTTTACCTTTTTCCCTTAGGAATAAAGTGCTGTCAATTTTACCGCTTTTCTACCCATGCTCTAAAAGGAATTTTGACAATCTTTCATACCAAGCTCTCTAGGCCTACTTGAGACCATAGAGAGATTTGTCTAGCTTGTATACATGATCATGACATTCTTTACTTTCGAATCCTAGAGGTTGTCTCACAAATACTTCTTCTTTGAGATATCCATTTAGAAAGACACTTCTGACATCCATTTGATGAAGGGTGAATTCCATATGTGCTGCAAATTCTATGAGGAGTCTAATTGCTTTAAGTCTAGCAACTGGAGCAAAATTAGCTTCATAATCAATGCCTTCCTCTTGACTATAGCCTTGAACCACCAACCTTGCCTTATTTCTTATAACTATTCCATCTTCATTTAGTTTGTCCTAGAAGACCCATTTTGTCCCAATGACTGACCTGTCTTTAGGTTTTGGAACCAAGTTCGAGACTTGGCTTCTTTCAAACTAATTGAGCTCATCTTGCATAGCATTGACCCAATCTGCATCTTGTAGACCTTCACTCATATTATTAGGTACAATGAGGGACAAAAAGGCATCAAATTCACATAGATTCTTTAGTTGTGATATTGTCTTGACCCCTGATGTTGGATCATTGATGATGTTCTCAATGGGGTGAGAACGCAGATACTTGTAAGATTTCCCACCTATCTGGTTCCTGCTAGTTTCTCCTTCGTTGTTATGCTGTAGAGTTACAGGTTCAGATATATAATCCTTTTGATTTGTTCCCCCTGTCAGGTTGCCCAGGGTGAAAGGACATGTTCCATCACCTACTTCTTCCTTTGATGCAATCTTGACTTGTGTTGTGGCTTCAGTCAAATGTCTCATTAGTCAATGGCTTCATCTTCATGTTCCTGTCTCTCAGAAAAAGTGTTAGATTCATCAAAAACAATATGTACACTCTCTTCAATACATAGAGTTCTTTTATTAAACACTTTATATGCTTTGTTATGTGATGAATATCCCAAGAATACCCCCTCATCACTTCTGGGATCAAACTTACCTAGGGAGTCTTTGCCATTATTGTGCACATAGAACTTGCAACCAAAATCCGTAAGATGGGATATGTTTGGTTTTCTCCCTTTAAGTAACTCATAGGGAGTTTTCTCAATAAAAGGTCTAGTCATGCATCTGTTTATTATATAACAAACAGTATTTATAGTCTCTGCCCAGAAACAATGGTGTAGTTTACTGGAAAGTAACATGGTCCTTGCCATATCCTCAAGGGTCATATTCTTCTTTTCAACTACCCCATTTTGCCGAGGAGTCCTAGGGGCAGAAAAATTGTGATCTATTCCATTTTCATCACAAAATTCAGCAAACTTCGCATTTTCAAACTCAGTTCCATGATCAGACCCAGTGGATGCAAGTTGATTTCCTAATTATTTATGGGTTTTTCAAATAAAAGCAATGAACATTTCAAAAGCTTCATCTTTAGAAGTTAGAAACAATACGCAGGTAAATTTAGAATAATCGTCAACTAGCACCATTACATATTTTTTACCACCTCTGCTCATAGCTCTCACTGTACCACAAAGATCTATATGAACCAGTTCCAACATTTTGGAAGTACTTGCCATTTTCTTAGGTTTGAAGGATGACCTTACCTGCTTCCCCCTTGCACATGCCTCACAAACTTTGTCTTCTTTGAACTTTATAGTAGGTAACTTTATTACCATGTCCTTGGAGACTAATTTGTTTAATTGATTTAGACTGGCATAAGCGAGTCTTTTGTGCCAAAAGAGGGGACCATTATTTACCGCACTCAAGTAAGTGAGTTTATTTTCAGAGAGAGTTGACAAATCTACAATGTAAATATACTCTCCTTCCCTACAAAACAATCTTATCAGTAGTAAGGCTAATCACAAAACATTTTGTAAAAGTGAAAGCCACAAGGTTACCTCTACACACAGTTGTGACACACTTATCAGGCTATATTTTAAGCCATCTATCAAATAGACATTCTCAATGGAATAAGAGTCCATCTTTCCTACCTTTCCAACACCAATGATCTCACCTTTCTTTCCATTTCCAAATGAGACATTACCTCCTCTTAGGTTCTCAAGTGAAAGGAACGGGTTCTTGTTACCACTCATATGTTCTGAGCAGCCACTATCCATGTACCATATTTGGCTACTTACCTTCACTTGTTCCTACAAAATGAAATCATAGGTTAGTCTTAGGAACCCAAACTAGTTTGGATCTCTTTCTATGGGCAAAAGGATAAATTAAATTTTTCTTTGCCCTACCAGGCAGTTTGTGCTTTTCTTGAACAAAGGATTTGTTCTTTTGACTAGCCTTTTCTCTTGCACTACATTCATTTTTGTAATGGCCAGTTTTACCACAGTGTGTGCAGATCTTATTCTTAGGAAGTGGGAGATACTTGTTTTTTGGATCCCATTTTGGAGCTTGTGTCCCAAATTTGAGTCCTCTCTTGTTGCTACTATGATGTTCTTGAAGCCATGAGAGTGCATCAGAGGCCTTGTTCAATTTGCATGTTCTGTCTAGTTCATGTTTTACCTTTCCTAAATCTTCTTTTAAGACTTTAATCAATTCATCTTTCTTGTACAGTTCATCTTTCATTTTTCTCAGATTTTCTTCTTGGGTGAGAAATGATTGATCAGCCTTTTTCTGAACTGTCCCCAATTTTCGTTTAATCCTCATCAGCTCTAGACTCTAACCTTTTACATTTTTCTTCTAGGATAACACGTTCCTTAGACAAAACATCTTTCTCATTGTTTATTATTTCAGACTCATGTATGAAGTCCATCAGCAAATCAACCAGTTTTTCCTTAGACAAGAACTTAATCTTTTCTTTTATGTGTAGAATACTTACCTCTTGTTCATCTTCTAATTCTCCAATGGCCATAAGAGCTTGCTCATCTTCAGCTTCTTTTTTTGAGTCCTCATCTGATGTTTCTCCCCATGCACCAACCATAGCTTTAGTTGATCTCTTATTCCTTTTTGGTTGAACTTGTTCCTTCTTGCTGTTTCTTCTTTTTGCTCTTTCTTTGTTCCATTCAATCTCCCATTGAGGGCAGCTTCTGGTGTGGTGATCTGTTTTCCCACACTTGTAACAACCTTCATTGGTTTGTTTCTTAGAAGCCCTAGGTTTGCTGAATGTTGTTCCTTCTAAAGCACATTTTCCTCTCATAACATATTTCTTGAAATCTCTAGTTATCATAGCCATTTCATCATCTTCAAGATCTAATCCTTTGAAATTCTTAGAGCCAGACTTATTTCTTTCTTTGGAGCATTCATCTTCATTTTTTGCCTTCTCAATTCATAGGCAGTGATATTACGAATTAGTTCATCTAACTTTAAGGTATCAATGTTCTTTCATTCCTGAATGGCAGTGATTTTGCTTTCCCAGGAGATTGGCAGAACTCTAGTTAGAATCATCTCCACCTTGTCCTCTTGGAGGATTGTCCTTCCTAGAGATCCAAGTTCATTTGTCAGTGTAGTGAACCTGGTATACATTTCTTGAATAGTTTCTCCATCTTTCATAGTAAAATTCTCATATAGAGAATACAACAGTGTTCCTTTTGACCTTTTCACTTAAGGTGTTCCTTCTTGAGCCACTTGTAAAGTGTCCCAAATCTCCTTGGCAGTAGCACAACCTTGAATCCTCCTGTACTCATCAGGACCAAGTCCACACACCGACCATTTCTTGGCTTTTCCATTTTTCTCCCATTTCATTAGATCTACAGTAGTACAATCTACTCTTGTCTTTGGAACATCCATTCCTTCAGCATTCTTCTTTGTTATAGTAGAGGACCATCAGTGATGATATCCCAAAGTTCATAGTCTCCGGCCATGATATGGTCTCTCATTCTATTTTTCCATCAGGAGTAGCAGAGGCCATTGCAGAGAGGAGGCCTGGCAGCGAATTGCCCTTCCCAGTTCCCAGGTGGTGCACTCATGTTGATCTTTTCCTAAGGTGTTAACTTCTTCAAGGATGACCTGCTCTGATACAAATTAATGTTTTAAACATCAATACCACACAAGGGGAGGTGATTTGTGTAGTGCCTAATTTTTGCGTTAGAAGAACCTGGTTCTTCTATGTGTTCTAACTACAACAGTTTGCGAAATAATAAATGTTGAAAGTAAAGTGCACTGAGAATTTCACATTGATAACACCTGGCTCAAAAGGTGAAAAAAACACGACCTACTACTCAGTAGGATTTTCCCAAACTCCACTAAAATCACAAAGCCAAAAACTATATTTACAAAGACTCTTTGTAAACCTAAGGATTAACTCTAATCCTAGTGTAGCACACACCCTCAACTATTACGACACTTTCAAGATAACTATAACTTAAATACTCAGAGTACCTAATACAATTACTTCTAAGAAAGCTGAAAGGTACAATATGAATAACCTACTACAATTGAACTAAACTTAGAATAAGTACAAAGATAAATCTGGTTCTTCTATCTTAGTTTATGAGCTTCAGACGTGCACATTTGTATCTCGCATATATTACTTGCAAATCAGACATGATCCTTTTTTCTATCAAATATGGTAACTTTTGCTTATGTGCATTGCCTGTAAGTTACTTAATTGATCAGCAGTTAGAGTTTGATCGAGACTCCAATGCTTATCCTTAGTCGATTTGGGTCCTTAACTAATACAAACTCCCATCTTTATCCGAGCTTAGGATTGTGTTCTCTTATCATAAGGAGATTGTCCTCCTTAGTACTCAATGCAACCTTTTTGATTCCATTCAGAAGATATTTGTTGTGTAATATTTAATACATATCTTCCTCATGTGCCTTCAATGTGCAATGGTTATGACTAACTGTGTCTCCCCCGATGGACCAGGTCCTTTCCTAAGTTCATTTGTCAATCTACAAAACTTCAATTGAACTTGGGCCAACATTGGTATATTCGGGCGGGTCTCGGAAGCCGCGAGAGTCAACCAGACGATGCTCGAGTGAAGTGGAAAATTTTGGGAAGTGATAAAGGTTGTGGCTTATGTCATAACTGCATCTTCGGTTGGTGGACCGCAGGTGTAAGATCACAGATATGATCCTTGCATCAGAGATGTGACTCAGGTAAGCTAGGCTAGGAACCACAAAAGTGGCTCACAAGTCACAGATTCGGCATGAAGACCGCAGATGTGGTCCCAGCTCTTGGAACATTTTTGCAAGTGCGGCGTATCTCTCGCAAATACGGGACTGCAGATGCAAAAATTGCCGGGATTAGGAGTTTCCTGGTGTTAGCAGGTTATTACAGGCATTTCGTGCTGGGCTTTTCATCTATTACATCACCTCTAACTCGATTGACCCAGAAGGGTGCACCTTTCCAATGGTCCGATAATTCGAAGAGAGCTTCCAGAAGCTTAAGATAGCCTTGACCACAATATCAGTTCTTGTGTTTCCTTCCAGCTCATGCATGTGTACAGTGTATTGTAATGCTTTATGCATTGTCTTGGGTTTTGTATTGATGAAGGAGGGGCGGGTTATTGCATATGCCTCCTGTTAGTTGAACATTAATGAGAACAACTATCTTGTAGAGGCACCACCTGTATGGGGCTTCATATGAGGTTTATACCAATCATTATAGCATGCAGCATTTGTTCAAGGAGAGGGGTCTTAATTTGAATCAGTGCAGGTGGCTTGAGTTACTGAAGGATTATGACATCACCATTCCTTATCATCCAGACAAGGAAAATGTGATCACAGATGCTTTAAGTAGAAATGTAGAGAGTATAGGTAGTTTTGCATTCATTCCAGCAGAGGAGAGGCCACTAGCTTTGGAAATTCAGCCCTTGGCTAACAAACTAGTGAGGTTGGACATTTTGGAGCCCTGCTAGGTTCTTGCAGGAGATAAAGGCCCGAAAGTTTGATGATCCACATTTGGCAATTCTTAGAGAGACGGTGCTCAGGGTGGTGCCAAGGAGGTTTTTATTGGATAGGATGGTGTTTTTATGGCTCCAAGGTCACGTATGTGTTCCTAATTTTGATGGTCTGAGGGAGAGGATACTAGAGGAGGCACATTGTTTGCGGTAATCCATACACCCAGGGACTACGAAGATGTATAATAACTTGAGGCAGCATTACTGGTAGCAGAGGATAAAGAAAGACATAGTGGAATATGTGGCTAGTTGTTTGAATTCACAGTACGTCAAGTATGAACATCATAGATTGGGTGGCCTACTTCAGTAGATGCATATACCAAAGTGGAAGTGGGACATTACCATGGATTTTGTAGTTGGGTTAGCACAGACCTTGGGAAAGTTTGATATAGTATTGGTCATCGTGGATAGGTTGACCAAGTCGGCTAACCTCAATCCAATGGCGACTACTTCTATAGCAGAGAGGTATGCTCAGATTTATATTTGGGAGATAGTCTGATTGCACGGTGTGCCTGTTTCCATTATATCAGAGAGTGGCACTATGTTCACTTCCCAGTTTTGGAGAGTCATTTAGAGTGAGTTGGAGACCATTCCTTCCTTAGACCGACGGATAGTCTGAGCAGACGATTCAGATTTTGGAGCGTATGCATAGAGCCTGTGTGATTGACTTTAGAGGGCAGTGGGACCAGTTCTTGCCCTTGGAAAAATTTGCATACAACAACATCTATCAATCCAGCATAGAGACGATTCCATACGAGGCTTTATATGGTCGCCATTGTCTTTCTCCTATCGGGTGGTTTGAGCATGGTGAGACTAAGTTATATGGTACAGGAAGCCTTGGATAAGGTAAAGTTAATTCAGGAGAGGCTTTGCACCACTCAGTCTAGACAAAAGAGTTACGCGGATCAGAAGGTGCGTGATGTATCATTTATGGTTGGGGAGAAGGTTCTCCTGAAAGTCTCTCCAATGAAGGGTATTATGAGGTTCGGGAAGAAGGGCAAGTTGAGCTTAAGTTTTACTGGCCCCTTTGAGGTGTTGAGACAAGTTGGGGAGGTTGTCTATGAGCTTGCTTTACCCCCAGCTTATTGAGATTTCATTCGATTTTAGATATATCGATGCTTTGGAAGTATCATCCCGAACTATCCCATGTGTTAGACATCAGTACTATTTAGCTGGATTAGAGTTTGGGTTATGAGGAGGAGCCAGCTACTATCATTGATAGGCAGGATCGCCAGTTGAGGTCCAAGAGGATTTCTGCAGTGAGGGTCTAGTGACGGGCCAACCAGTCGAGGAGGCGAATTGTTAGTCTGAGGAGGGCATGCAGAGCAGATAACCTCATCTAGTCAGCACTTCAGGTACCTTTTTATGTCCGTTCGAGTATGAATATTTGTTTAAGAGGTGGAGAATGTAACGACCCAACTAGTCATTTGCCTTTCTAGAAACCCGTTCCCCCAAATAAAACTTTCTATGCTCACTCTAACCAATTTATGACCTGTGAGGATGGTTGATTCGGGATTTAGAAGAGTTTGAATTGGAATATACACATTTAACTCTTTAGGATTTTCTTAAAAGGCTAAGTTTGACTTTGGCCAACATTTTAGGAAAACGGGCCCATATTTGTTTTTTGTCGATTTCAGAAGGTCCCCACAAAAATATGGGACCTCGGCGTATGCTCGAAATTGAATTTTGAAGACCCTAGCCCGAGTAATGATTTTTTTTACAAATTGTTAAACTAAAGTTTTAAGGATTTAAAGAAACTAAGTAATGATAGATTTTATGGGTTACTGGCTTGTATGTTGGTTCTGAAGCCTGGAACAGGTCCGAAATATCATTTCAGACTTGTCCGTAAAATTGGGTGTCAATCCTAGTAGTTTAAGGATGTTTTGAAACGTTAGAGAAAAATTAAGAACTTGAAGTTCAAAGGTTTGATTCAATTGATTTTAGGGGATGATTCCTAGATTTAGCATTGTTTACGGAGTTCCGAAGGTTCGAGTAGGTTCGTTTTGTGATTTCAATCTTGTGGATATATTCGGGCAGGGTCCGTGAGCCCCGGGAGTCAATCAGACGAGGCTTGAGTGAAGTGGAAAATTTTGAAAAGTGGTGAAGGTAGCTACTTCTGTCATAACCACACCTGTGGTTGGTTGACTGTAGGTTCGAGATCATAGATGAGGTCCTTGCATCGCAGAAGCAGCTCAGGTAAGCTAGGCCAGGAACCGCAAAAGCAGCTCCTAAGTCGTAGATACGGCCTAGAGACCGCGGATGTGGTCCCAAATCCTTAGCCCATTTTTTGCAGGTGTGGCCCATCTCTCGCAGATGCGGAAATCGCTGGGAAGTGAGGTTTATTTAATATAAGTTCCAAGTCATTTTTATCACATTTTCACTCTTCCATTGGACGATTTGGGAGCATTTGAGAGAAGGACATCACTGAACATTTTGAGGTAAGTGTGTGCTACCTATTTCTAGTTTAATATCATTGTCTTAGGAAGATTAAATACTAGTATTAAGGTGAAATCATAGGGTTAGAGCAAAAACCTCGGGTTTTAACAAAATCTAGATTTAACTACGAAATTCGTTATAAAATTAGAAACCATATATTATTGATCCTTAGGATTTACAGAAAAACTTCCTTTAAAAAATCTCATAATCCGGGCACGTGCGCCCAGTGTCGGAATTTAGGAAACATGTTTTAATGGTTGGAAATTTGCTTAAATAGCTAGAATTCGATCTTGTGAGCCTATATTAACTAGTTCTTACTTCATTTAACTAGTTTGGGATTGTTCATCTCCGAATTGAGGGCTTGGGCTTATTCTTAACGTTTGAAAGTGTACTTTAGAGCGAGGTCAGTCTCCTTTCTAACCCTGTAAGAGGGAATTATCCCCATAGGTATAATAATTGAGTAATCACTACTAAATGTGAGAGCTACATGAGCGCTAGTTGACGAGTGTCCATGCTTAGCTACTACTTTATTAATTGTCCAGGTAGTCTAGGGACCCCATCATGCCATATTTGTGAATATATCTATATATTCTTTCTAATGTGATCACTTAGGATGTGCTAGAGACTTGGAAAGGAATAAAGGTGAATATGTATACTTGTTGAACCCTTGTATGAATTTAATTGAATATATATGCACCTTTGTATGTATTCTTGATATTTATTGTTATTTGTCGATCGGGCCGATCGCCTCGGTATAAATAGATGCATATATCATTTGTGCCATTCGACCTTCTGGCAGTGCACAGTTTATTTTCTAGTTGGATCAGGCTGTCGACCTCGACATAATGTGCGCATGATATCTATGTAAAATCTTGTACATGACTATTTTTCTAACTATTTTGAAATGTAAATAACTAATTGAAATATTATTAAGAACATGACTTTTCCCTATTGCTATAAATTGTCAATTATTTGTGATTCTCATACTTAGTATAGCACCTTATTATATAATTTGACCCCAGTAAGTATCAAGTCGACCTCTCGTCTCTACTTCTTCGAGATTAGGCAAGATATTTACTGGGTACATATTGTTTATGTACTCATACTACACTTTTGTACTTCATAGTATAGGATCTGAGGCAGGTACATCTGGCTATCAATCTGGTGTGCGCCCCTGATTCATAGACCGAGACTTCCACGGTGAGTTGCTCCCTTCCTATGCAATTCAGCAGTTGGGTGGAATCTTTTCGTACTTTTTTGTCTATTCTATCTCACACATTAGGATAGGGTTATTCTTTTGTACATTCTACTACTTGCCTATTACTTGTGACACCAGGTCTTGGCACACACGTTAGTAGACATTATTTTTGGGGTTGTATAATCATTTTGATACATTATTAATCTCTTCAAGTCTTAACATTAATTTGAGAATATGGTATACTTATTTTTTGGTAAAAGTTAAATGAGAACTTAATTGTATTTCCGCGTTGGCTGGCCTGGCAATAGTGTCGGGCGCCATCATGACCTATTGTGAAAATGGGTGGTGACAGCAACATCACTTTCATCACACACGAGTTCAAAGGGAACACTCCAATTTAGATATGTAATGATGGGAGTAGTTTTCAACTTAAGTGTCAAAAACTCAAGAGCTCCCATGCAATCATCATTGAAATTGAACTTGGCATCCTTCTCAAGGAGCTTTCACAACGGCATCACCATATTAGCAAAATCTTTGATAAAGCGTCGGTAAAAAACCCACATGGCCTAGGAAACTCCGCACACCCTTCATCAAAGTTGGGGGTGGAAGCTTAGAAATTACCTCAATTTTTGCCTTGTCAACTGCAATGCCATTCCTTGAGATTTTTGATGGCCAAGGAGAATACATTCGTCAACTAGTAAATGACATTTCTCCCAATTTAGTACCGAGTTGGTTTCTTCATATCTAGCAAAACTTTGTCCAAATTTACAAGACAATCATCAAAAGAATCCCCAACCACCAAAAAGTCATCCATGAAACTTTATGGTAGTCCTCCACTATGTCCGTAAAATAGCCATCATATACTATTGAAATATCATTGGTGCATTGCACAAAACAAATGGCATCCGCTTGAAAGCAAAACTACCATAGGAACATGTAAAGGTTTTTTCTTTTGATCTTTGGGGGTAACGAGAATTTGGTTGTAGCCGGACTTCCCGTCAAGAAAATAATAGAAAGTATGTCCATCCAATCTATCGGGCGTTTGATCTGAGAAAGTAAGTGGAAAGTGATCCTTTCTTGTTACTTTTCTTAGCTTGTGATAATCTATACACACCCTCTAACTTGTCACCGTTCTCCTAGGAATCAATCCATTCTTATCATTGGTGACCACCATCATGTCCCACTTCTTTGGGGCACATTGAACCGGAGAAGTCCATGAAATATAGAAGATGGGGTAGACAATCACGGCCCACCACTTGACAATCTCCTTTTTAACAAATTCTTGCATAGTCTCACTGAGTCTTGTTTGATGTTCAATATAATGGTTTAGCGCCATCCTCCAACTTAATCTTATGCATGCGAAAGGTAGGGCGTACACCCCGAATATCCGACAATGTCTACCTAATAGCCTTCTTTCTCTTTTGTAACACTGCCAATGTGGAATCAACCTGAGTGTTAGTCAAACAAGAGGAAAGAATAACAGGTAAAATATAAACAAGGGCCAAGAAATTCATATCAAAGATATGGAGGTAATGGATTAAACTTCAAGGTAGGTGGCTCTTCAATAACAGACTTTGTAGGAAGAGTCTTCCTATTTTCAAGACCCAAGGATAATATTTGTGATAGTGGTATGACCATATTCCTTGCAAAGTGTTTACACATTCCATGAAACCATCCATCTCATAATCATCAAAGTTGAGCAAGACGGCCTACAACATATCACCAACATTAACAGTTACACTTGTATCTTCTACAAGACATCGTTCACCCATTCTACAAAAGAGCATACATCATTGCTATGTGGTTGTTTCCTAGAAATACACACATGGAATACCACTTTTTCATAACCAACCCGTAAAGTGAGTTCTACAGCTTCAACATCACAAAGAGCCTCACCTGTAGCAATGAAAGGTCTCTTGCAACAACTCGGCTAGTCGTTTTGCGTATTTTAGCCCCAATCCGCTATTATTGCCTCCTAGATATTATATTATGGTTATGTGACTTTTCAGGATGTTTGGTTTTGATTTCGGGTGAGTTCGGAGTGAAACAAAACACATAGTCTCTAAGTTGGAGGTTTAAGTTGTAAGAGTTGATCATAGTTTGAATTTTGTATATGTGAACCCGAAATGAAGTTTTGACGGTTCCAATAGTTCTGTATTGTGATTTAAGAATTAAGAGCATGTCCGAATGTGATTTGGAGGTCCGTAGGTCGTTTCATCTTGAATTTGCGAATGTTAGAAAGTTGAAGGTTTAGAAGGCTGGAAATTTTGTCCATGAGTTGACTTTCTTGATATTGGGTCAAATTTCAATTTTGGAATAGGCGTTATGTCATTTAGGACTTGTGTGCAAAATTTGAAGTCAATTAGAATTGTTTTGCTATAGATCGGTATTAGCTTTGAAATTCGGAAGTTCATAAGTTCACTAGGCTTGAATTGATAGACAATTCATGTTATTAGTATCATTTGACATGATTTGATTCTTAGAGTGTGTTTAAATCATGTTATAGGACTTTTTGGTATGTTTGGATGGGGTCCCGAGGGCCTCGGATGTGATTTAGATCAAGTTCAGTTTCATTTTTAGCTTTGTGGGATTGTTGTTTTTATGAGTCTAGATTCCTCTTATACGAACGCATGAAGGGTGACGTGATCGCAAGCCTTAGGCCTGGCAGGTATGAGTTTTTCTACACGTTTGTGTAGATGTGAATGCAATTGCGATGTTTGGGAAGTTATAGTACCGCGAACGCATGAGTGGTGTTGCAATCGCAATCGCGATGAAGGAAGAGAAGGCCTGTAAAGGCTGACACGTTGCTCTACATGATTGTGTATGTATGATTGTGATCGCAAAGCTTTCAAATTTTAATCATCGCATTCGTGACCTATGGCGTGCGTTCGCGTAGGCCATTTTGTGAGTGCATCATTTTTTGTTCTTCGCGATTGAGAGAGACTTTCTACGATCACAAAGAGGAATCAACAGACAACAGAATCTAAGTTTCAAAACATGGGCTTCATCTCATTTTCATAATTTGGACCTAGAGAGCTCGGTGGCAGGCAATATTTGGAGATTATTTCAAGGAGATTGTTTGAGTAAGTAATTCTAACCCATATTGGACTATATTTCATGAATCTATTGTTGTTTTTATCATCTAATTAGTGATTTGAGTTGGAAAATTGGGGGGAAATTGTGAAAACTTCCTAGACTTAATTTTGGGGTTTTGAAAGGCAATTTGAGGTCGGATTTGAGTAATTCTTGTATGGTTGGACTCTTTATCGAATGAGTCTTCAAATTTTATTTTTGGCCGTGTTTTGCGAAGTGCGTCCGGGTTGACATTTTAAGTTTACTTTTTATTTCTTTGCAGAGATCATAATATAATTGTTCGAAATAGTTTTCTATAGTTATATTTGTTGTATGAAGTTGTTTTGCCCAAATTTGGGCCGTTCGGAGTTGGATATCGAGGGAAAGGCCTACTAGTACATAGAGTTAGCGAGTTTTGAGGTAAGTTCCTTGCCTAACTTTGTGTGTTAGAATTACCCCTTAGGATTGATCTTATTTTTTTATAATTGTGATGTTCATGTACGCGAGGTAAGAAGTGTCTACATGGGCTAAATATTGAAATTTACTGGTTTTATCAATGTAGAATCCTTTCATGCCTTAATTAAGTTATCTTAACATGTTATCTTCATCATCATTAGTCTATTTTCACATGCTCTAATTGTCTTATCTCTTACTTGTTAATTGCTCTAGATGTTTAGTTGAAGTTCTTTTTTCCTTTATTCCATATTCATTATTTAACCGTAGATTTCTTTACTTGATGTTGTTATTCTTGGAATATCTTGTAATTGAAAGTGGAATTGTCTTATAAAGGTAGTGATTCACATTACGGCAAGGTGTTTAGTTGTGAAATGTTGTTTTTGTTGAGTTATTACCTTCTGATTGTCATTATTTATATTCTTGTGCACATTGTGGGTGAGCTATAGGCTACTTATTGTGAAAAAACTATTGTTATTGATTTCTTGATAATTTGTGATATTGGACATTTAGGTGCAATGTGTGATATGTTGGGATACTGATACGCATGCGGTGGTATAATATTTTGGGGTTGAAACGTATGTGGTTAGATAAGGTGGGCATGATATGCGAAGCTAGTAGGAAATCAATTAGAAGTCACATGGTCTGATAAGGTGGGATAAAACGTGGGATGCTATTTCAGGAAAAATAATTTTCCAAACTAAATGCAGGCTCACGTGGTGATATAAGTAAAGATTGTAAATTATTCTTGGTATTTGAAACTGCAAGGCGGTACCTCGATAGTGACCATTGTTGGTATCTCTTTTACTTCACTTTTGTTTAGTTGCTTTGTTTCCTTGGCATAACATTCATTGTTTTAATTCGTTATGCATTAATTGCTTTAGTTCTATGTAGTAATTTTGGTATATTCCTTGTTCCATTTCCATTGATATTATTATTACACTATTAAATTGCTCGTTCTATCTGTTATTTATTCCAGTAAGGCTTTGACCTGACCTCTCACTACTCTGTCGAGATTAGGCTTGGCATTTACTTGACACAATTTTTAGTGTACTCATGATACACTTCTAGCATCTTTTACGCATATCCAGGTACCTCCTATCAGTCCAAGAATCAATAAATTGAGTTCGTACATGGAGACTTCAAGGTACACCTACCGGCCTCAGCTAGGCCTCAGAATCAACGTCTATCAATTTCTATATCTCCCTTCTTTTATTAGATACCATTGTATAGGGATGTTTATAATACCGTTGTAGAGCTTGTGACTCGATATCACCAGGTTTTTGGGAAATTGTATATGCTGAGTTGTGGAGTTTTCTTTATTAAAATTGTAGAGTATTTTAGTTATTTTCCGCATGTTTGTTAGGCGTACCTAGTCTTAGAGACTAGTATTCATCATGACATCCTATGAAAGAAAATTGGGGTCGTGACAAGTTGTTATTAGAGCTCTAGGCTCATAGGTGTTATGAGTCACAAAAATGTTTAGTAGAGTCACGCGGATCGGTACGACGATATCTGTATTTATCTTTGAGACGCCATGGAACTGTTAGGAAAAGTTTCACTTCATTTATTCCTTATTATGCAATTTTTTTGACTTTGGAATTCTAAATCTCTATCTTTCTATTCTTCACAAGTGGTGAGAACACGCACAACTAGATCTGATGATCAAACAACCCATCCCCTTCTAGAGCCGTGAGAGACCGTGATTGGGGCAGAGGCTAAGGACAACCACATGGTATAGCTAGAGCACATGACCGAGCTAATATAGAGGAGCCACTAGTTGCTCCAGTTCGAGGGTGGAACCTGAGACGCCTGTTACTACCCTTGCACTTCAGGGGACTCTCCCCAAGTGTTTTAGCATGTTTGGCACTCTAGCTTAGGCAGGGTTGATTCCACTTGCTCCTGTCACATCTCAGGCCGTGGGAGGAGTATAGACTCCCGCAGCCCATAATCTAGAGCAGTAGATCCAGGTAGACTAGACCCCAGTGGTCATTCTAGTGCAACCGATTGTCCCAATTCAGCCAGAGGCTGGGGTAATAGTTTCTAAAGGGAAGAAGCTGAGGCTCGCGAGGTAAAATAAGTACCACCCTCCTACTTTCATCGGTTTGGATTTAGAGGATGCACAGGGTTTTCTTAAGGAGTTCCACCGTTTTATTTGTACTGTGGGTATTATGTAGTCGAGTAGGGTTGTTTTTACTACCTTCAAACTTAAAGGAGCGACTTATCAATGGCGGTGATCGTATGACTTAGTATCCCCGCCGAGGTAGCTTCACTCACCTAGGCTCAATTCTCAGAGATGTTCATGAGGAAGTTTTTCCCAAAGCCCTATGGATTCATGTCACCCAGAGTTTGAGCAGTTGTGCCAGGTTGTTATGACCGTAGCAGAGTATGTAGTCCGGTTCAGTGAGTTGTCCAAACATGCACCTGTATTAGATTCCACTATCAAAGAGTGAGTTTGCCGATTTATCGTAGGGCTGAACCTTGGTATTAGATTCAGCTTGACTCGAGAGTCGAAAACTGATATCCCATACTAGCAGGCTGTGGAGATTGCTCGGAGATTGTAGTGTATATGGGCCAAGGAGAGAGAGAGGTGGGGGAGACAGAGAGGGAGAGAGTGGGAGAGAGAGAGAGGATAGGGAGGCTAAGAGGCCTCGAGATTTTTGCACATATATTAGTGCACGTGCCCTAGTTGCAGTCATTCAAGATAAAGGATAAGTAAGCTGTCTTGTTAATTTAGCACTTCTACATTCCAACGGTGTTCCGGCTACTCATAGATATCAGATTGCCTATTATGCACCACCATTGTCTAGTGCACCTCCTACACAGGGTTCTTTCAGTGGTCAGTCTAGTCGGCTTGGCTGGAGCCAATTCCAGCAGCCACGTCCACCGAGACTTTATATCGAATATGGTGAGACTCTTCATATGGTAAGGGACTGTCCCAAACTCAGGAGGGGTGCACCTTCACATACTACTCAGGCCCCACGTATTCTATAGGTTCCTCTAGCATCTTAGGCCATGGTTACCGCACTAGTTTCCATTACACATGTACAACCAACTAAAGGTGGAGGTCTGTCGGGTAAAGGTTGCCTTAGAGGGGAAGGCCAAGACAGATGTTATGCTCTTCTGACTAGGACGAAGGCGGTTGCATCTAACTCAGTTATCACATGTATTGTTCTGGTTTATCATAGAGATGAATCAATCTTATTTGATCCAGACTCCACTTATTCCTACGTATCATCTTACTTTGCTCCATATTTGGGTATATCTCGTGATTCCTTGAGCTCTCCTATCTATGTGTACACGCTAGTGGGAGATTCTATTATTGTTGACCCTGTGTATCGGTTATGTTTACTTGTTCTTGGTGGTTTCTAGACCAGAGTTGTTCTATTGTTGCTTAGTATTGTAGATTTTGATGTTATCTTGGATATGAACTGGTGGTTACCCTATCATGCTATTTTTTATTCTTAAGCAAAGACGGTGACTTTGTCTATGCCAGGTTTGTTGCGGCTTGTGTTATACCCCATATTTTTATTCATTAAAGTACGCCATAGATAAATTGATGGAAGCTCGAAAATGAGATATTAAATCCCACATTTTTGTATGTTAATGTTTCGACGTAAGTTCTGGAATGAGATTATTTTGAGATTATTAGAATTATACTATTCCAAACATGTGATAAGTAAAATGTGAAGGTGAGAGGGTAAGTGAATCAAAAAAATGAGTTTTGTCGAAATTTGATATTTTGGGATAAACTACGGTCCAAGCCATAATACAACGTATTTGTGAACTAGTGCCATACAAGGTACCACATGACCATAATAATAAGGTATATAAGGTGTGCTAAAAATGAGTAGCATTTTAAGTAATTTTAGATAATTCTTAACTATGTGGATAATTAAATAATTATATATTTTTAAGGGGGAGATTAACTTGTAAATTGGAATTTGTGCATTAGTACCTTAGTGAAGTTTTTGGATAATTACTAGTGGACAACCTTCACATGGGTTTATTGAAACTTGGCAGCAAATTGCCATCTGTCATAACCTTAAGAAGGTGGTGGCAACATTTAAAGAGACTTGCACCTTATCTCATTTTGTTGGAGAAGGTCTTTAAGAAGGAAAAAATATTGACCGACATTGTGGACTCCTTTTCTTATAGTAAGCAAAGTCCTATTCATAATTAGTAGCATTCTTCATGAGTTTTTAAGTAAGATCTCTGACTTGCTATGGTATGGACGAAGCTACAACAAGTTAATATGAGACTTCATAAGGTAATAGCAACAAGAATTGCAATTCTGAGAGAGCACGGTATAACTTTTCTCAAAAATATCACGCGAAATTTTTCCAGCTTCGATATGCCGTTACATATGTTATGACAGTTGATGTATGTTAGAGGGATTGTTAAGAGAACGGCTCAGGTATGTTAAGGCTATCCTTTCTTTATTTTCGCCATGATTTATACGGTACAAACAAAATAAGAAAATGCATAACATACATAAATGACTCTATTCATAGAAATACTAGAGGTTCATATGTTCTTGATTCTCCATTTGTCTTATTATTCATGGGTCTCAGAAAATACGTAAGTTGATAAAGTTTACTTCGTTATATTACTCAAAGACATAATATCTTATGACATTCCAAGAGATTTTATTGATGTACTTCTCATGCATTGCATTCATTTATAAATGCGCATTGACCTATGACCAGATGACATTATATATGTGTATATATTTATATTATATGTATATGGGATATGGGAAAAGATTACAGCATTATATACGCACCACCACCTGATCAACTAGTTTACATTAATGATTTTGCCCACAGTGACCGAGATGATATTATGGGATGCCCTCAGAGGCTTGACAATGTTATGAACACATATACCTATACATGATATGACATTTATACGCATATGCATGACATTATCAAGATTAAATGATTCACAGAGCTATTCAGATGTATTCTCTCATGTTTATTATTTACTCATTTTCATTCCTTACATTCTCAGTACATTATTTGTACTAACATTTCTTTGGATGGGGACGCTACATTTCATGCCCACAGGTCCCGATAGATAAGTTAAGAGTCCTTCGAGTAGGCTATCAGCTCAGCGAAAAGTGTTGGTATGCCCCATTTGCTCTGGAGTTGCTTCTTTGGTTAGTATGATTAGTATATATATTACTTGGTATGGTGGGACCCTATCCCAACCTTTATGATATTATGTATTCTTAGAGGCTTGTAGACAGATTTCATGTATATCGATACTTGTATGGCCTTATCAGCCGATGTTATGAGTATATAAAGGACCATGTCGGCCTTATAGGCTTGTACATCACATGTATATGTTTTACATGTTGGGGCATCCAATTTCGAGTATTTCCCCATGTTTTATTCTACTTATCTCATGATAGCCTCTCTTGATCATTTACCTATGATAGTATAATACGAAAGATACATTGTGTTCGGTTACTCATTACTGCCCATCGGTTTAGGTCGTGATAGTTGGAGTGGAGGGGTACTTTGGATTATGTTCCTAGCAGGGTGGTGTCTTTCCTTAAGGCACAGCAGATTGTTTAAAAGGGATGCGATACATATCTAGCATATGTTAAAGATGTCAGCGTTGATACTCCTACCGTTGAGTCAGATCTAGTAGTGAGGGTTTATGTAGATGTATTTTCGGCATTTCTTTTGAGCATGCTACCTAATAGGGATATCAATTTTGGTATTGATTTATTGTCGGGCACTCAACCCATTCTTTTTCTATAATATCATATGGCTGCAGCAGAGTTGAATGAGTTAAATGGAGCAGTTGCAAGAGTTGCTTGATAAGGCTGTCATTCGACCTAATGTATCACCTTGGGGTGCTCTACTCTTGTTTAATCCAAAGTCTATCTTGAGGACTATGTATGGTGGTTATGAGTTCCTTGTGATGTCTTCCGAGCTGACAAGCACTTGATGAGTAGTGTATTCTAGCCCTATCCTGACTCTTTCATTATTATGTTTATTGATGACATCTTGGTGCAATCCTGGAGTTGGGAGGACCATAAGTAGCACTTGAGGACTATGCTCCAAACCTTGAGAGAAAAGAAGATGTATGAAAAATTTTCAAAGTGTGAAATTTGTCTTAATTCGGTGGTGTTTTTAAGTCGTGTCGTGTTGAGTGAGAGGATTAATATGGATCTGAAGAAGATTTAAGTAGTGCAGAGTTTTCCCAGACAATCTTTAGCTACTAAGATCCATATTCTTCTTGGTTTGGTAGGGTATTACCATCTATTTGCAGAGGTTTTCTTATATATTGCTGCACCTATGACTAGATTAACCCAAGGGGCTCCGTTCAGTTAGACCGTGAAGTGTAAGGAGAGCTTTCAAAATCTCAACATACCTTTGACTATAACCCAGTGTTGGTGTTAAATATGGGTTTGGGGTCTTACACTATATTATGTGATGTGTCACGTGTTGGTCACGGTGCGATGTTAATTCACGGTGATTGCCTACATGTCTAAATAGCTAAAGGTGCATGAGAAGAAATATCTTTTCCATGACCTTGAGTTAGCAGCTATTTCTCAAGTGTTGAAGATTTGGGGGAACTATTTGTACGGTGTCCCTTGTGAGGTCTACACCAACCATCGGAGTCTAAAACATTTGTTCAAACATAAGGATCTTAACTTCCGGTAGCGGATATGGTTAGAGATTCTTAAGGAATATGATATCACCACTCTATATCCTCCGGGGAAGTCTAATGTAGTGGAAGATGCTTTAAGTCACAAGGCAGAGAGCTTGGATAGTTTATTATATTTGTCGACAACAAAGAGGCCATTAGCATTGGATGTTAAGGCCTTGGCCAACCAGTTTGTAAGATTATATGTTTCAGTGCCAAGTCGAGTTTTGGATGGTGTAGTCTCTCGGTCTTCTCTATATGATGGGATCAAAGAGCGTCAGTAAGATGACCCACATTTGCTTGTTCTTAAGGACAAAATTTAGCACGGTGATGCCAATGATGTCGCCATTGGGGATGATGGTTTGTTACGGATGCAGGGAAGGCTATTTGTGCCCAATGTAGATGGTTTGCATGAGTTGATTCTTCATGAGGTTCACAGTTCACAGTACTCCATTCATCCGGGTGCATCTAAGATGTATCAGGACATGAGGTCACACTATTGGTAGAGGATCTGAAGAAAGACATAGTGGATTATGTAGCTCGGTGCCTAAATTGTCAACAGGTGAAATGTGAGCATCAACAACCAGGTGGATTGCTTTAGAGGCTATAGATTCAAGATTGAAAATGGAAGCAGGTTACCATGGATTGTGTTGTTGGGCTCCCAAGGACTCAGAAGAAGTTCGATGCAGTATGGGTGATTATGGATAGGTTGACCAAGTCGGCTCATTTCATTCCAACGGTGACTTCTTATTCTTTAGAGCAACTTTCTCAAATCTATATTCGTGAGATCATTCGTCTTCATGGTGTGCCAGAATCCATCATCTTGGACTGGGTTACGCAGTTTACATTGGAGTTCTGGAAGGTCGTACAGGTGAGTTAGGCACATGGATTGAGTTGACCACAATGTTCCAGCCTCAGACGAACGGAAAATCAAAGCACACTACTCGGATATTAAAGGATATGTTCCATGTATGTGTGATGGAGTTTGAGGGTACTTGAGATCAGTTCTTGCCACTTGCAGAGTTTGCCTACAACAATAGTTACCAGTCAAACATTCAAATGGCTCTGTATAAGGCTTTGTATGGGAGGCGGTGTCAGTCTCTAGTAGGTCGGTTCGAGTCGGTTGAGGCTAGGCTATTGGGTATAGACTTGGTTCAAGATGACTTGGAAAAGGTTAAATTGATTCAAGATCAGCTTCGCACCACCCAATCTAGATAGGAAGGTTCGTGATATTATATTCATAGTTGGGGAGCGGTTCTTACTTCTGGTTCTTCCACAAAGGGTGTTATGAGGTTTAGGAAGAAGGGGAAGTTGAGCGTTAGGTATATTGGACCTTTTATGATTCTTGAGAGGAATGGAAGGGTAGCATACAAGCTTGCAATACCCCCTAGTCTAGCTGCATATCATCTAATATTCAGTGTTTCAATACTTTGAAAGTATCACGATGATCCGTCTCATGTGCTAGATTTTAGCTCAGTCCAGTTGGATAAGGATTTGTCTTGTGTTAAGGATCCAGTAGCCATTTTAGACAGGCAGGTCCAAAAGGTGATATTGAAGAACATTGCTTCACTAAAGGTTCAGTAGAGGGGTCAACCAGTCAAAGAGGCGACTTGGGAGATCGAGCGTGATATGCGTAGTCATTATCCTTATCATTTCACTACTTCAAGTATGTCTCTACACTCGTTCGAGGATGAACGCTTATTTAAAGAGGGGGAAGATGTAACGACATGGACGGTCATTTTGAGTATTTTATCTTTGATCCCCTATTTATTGTATCCTCTATGTTATTTTATTGTTATGACTGTTAGGGTATTTCGTTTTGGTTTTGGGTGAGTCTCAGAGTGAAATGGGACGCATAGCCACTAAGTCGGAGGTTTAAATTGTAACAGTTGACCGTAGTGTGAATTTTGTATAGACGGCCCTGGAATGGAGTTATCGTTGTTCCAATAGCTTTTTGATGAATTTAGACTTCGTAGCATGTTCGGATATTGATTTGAAGGCTTGTATGTCATTTCATATTAAGTTGGCAAAAGTTAGAAATTTGAAGGTTTGCAAGGATGGAAAGTTTGACTGGGAGTTGAATTTCTTGATATTGGGGTTGGATACTGATTTTGGATGTTGGACTAGGTCCGTCATGTCATTTAGGACTTGTGTGCAAAATTTCAAGTCAATAGGAGTTGTTTTGTTATGGATCGACATTATTTTTGGAATTGAAAGTTCATAAGCTCATTAGGCTTGTTTCGCTATGCAATTCATGGTTTTACTGTTGTTTGATGTGATATGACGCTTCTAGCGTGTTCGTATGATGTTTTTAGACTTATTGGTATGTTCGGATAGGTTCCTAAGGCCTCGGGTGTGATTCAGATCAAGTTTGGCTTTATGGGATTGCTGGTTTTCTGAGTCTGTTTTCCTATTATGCGATCGTAGTTTTGTTGTTCAAAATAGTTTTCTAAAGTTTATATTTATGTTATGAAGTTGTTTTGGCGAGATTCGATCCACTTAGAGTTTGATAATTGAGGGAAAAGCCTACTATTGGATTGAGTTAGCGTGTTTTGAGGTAATGTCTTGCCTAACCTTGCATGGAAGAATTACCCTTAGGATTGATGTTGTTTTAAGATAATTGTGATATGTGGAAGTTGTGTACGCGAGGTGATGAGTGTGTACTGGTGACGTCCAATTCTACCGCTAAAATGCATTAGACACGGTCGTATGCAATACAATTAACGAGTCGGGGTCGAATCCCACAGAGAACAATGTGTAGGCGATTAGGAATGCAAGAAAATTATCGCTAATTGCGCTAAGCCAAACACTAAGATTTTGGGTTTTGGAAAATGTTTATATGTAAATGCAAGAATGTAAACTAACCTAGAAAGCAAATAAAATTATCAATGGCTACAAGTATGAATGCATCGGGAATTACATTCAAGTAACGATCCAATGTATTTCACGATTTTACAAATATGAGCGAGTTTATGTTAATTAGCCACGGATAATAATTCTTAATTAGCTTCTTCCGAAGACTAACAAGACTTTCTAATTGAATTATCTCTAATCATAATTAGAAGATTAAGCACACCCGATAGGCTACAAGTAGTTCAATCCTATCCCTAGGTCGAATCTATAAAATGAGGGTTAACGCCTCAAGTTCTTGTCAATTAATCTTTCCCAACCCCAAATTATCTTTCCCAAAATTAATTTGGAGCTAATGGGCGAGTCCTAGGGTTAGCTAATCCCTTTGGAAACATTAAATAACAAGAATAATTAAAGTAATAACAACTCACTTCATAAATATATAAAATCATTCAATACATAAGCACAACAAGGTATTTAATCCACACTTTAATTATGAATATTCCCATAAACAAAATTTAAGTGTTGGAAATAAATAATACACACTTAGATATACAATACAAAGCAAGGAAATGAAGAAATAAACATAAATGGGTAAGAAATCCTTAACCACAAGCTTTAATCTTCAAGACTCAAGTGTGTGTGCAAAACCCTAGCCTCCAAACTTGTTCTCTCTAGTCTATGGAGACTGAAAATAAGCCAAAGATATTTCAAAAGATCTGCTCGGACGAGTATAAAACTGATTTGGGGTGAAAAATATGTGAAATGTCGAAATTGCCAAGAACTGGACCAGATACAATTCATCGAGATCGCGTGTCTTGGCCTACGATCGCGTAGAGTAGTAGTCTAATTCTCCGCGATCGCGTGAACCACTCCTCTGATCGTGTAGCTTCAAGTGTTTGTCTTCTGCGATCGCGTGAACCACTCCTGCGATCGCATAGCTTTAAGTGTTTGTCTTCTGCGATCGCGTGACAGCTTCTGCGATCGCGTGACAGCTTCTGCGATCGCGTAGTGTTACTGCCTGGTCTTCCGTGATCGCATGGTAATGTCCGCGATCGCGTAGAGTTCTTCGCCCAGCAGTCATTTTTCCCTTAAATTCCAGTCAAAACACTTAAATTCCATTCAACACACCTCATCGCATCATGTACCTGAAAATCTCATAATAACCACTATAAACAATCTCATTGTATACATAAGACGACATAAAAGCTAAGGAAAAGAGGCTAAAATGACTGGTAAAATCACCACTCATCAACACCCCCAACTTAAAGCTTTTGCTTGTCCTCAAGCAAATCAAAGCCAAAACTTCAATGAGGATTCACCATAAAATACAAGTGGAATTGCTATTATGTACATATCACATTCTCCCATTTAAACACCATACTTATGGATTTGGTTGGTACTAACAATTAGGCTCAAGTATGTATATCTTTTCCGAATAACTCCCTCCTAAAGAAAAACAACTTCAACAATGTGCAAGAGAGTTCCAAAACAATCAAGTGAAAAAAATAAGCCTCAATGAGTGACTCAAAAGCACTAGTTCACTATAATTGCTCACTTTACTCAATTTCACTGGTCTTTTCTAATTCATGTGCCCTCACAAGAAAGAAAGTCCCCAAAAAACAATATATTTACGATACAACACAAGGGACAATTTTTTAGAAAACACTCACTCTCACAAAGAAACTTCAAGTGTTACAACATTTCATACCATAAGCTTGCCCTTATTTTAATTCATCGCTTATTCAAGAATGTTCAGTTGGAGGTCCCACAAGGACTTTTTAAGCTTGCTCGCCGCGGTTCGGACCCTTGGTAGTGATTTAAGAGTCAAAAATGTTGAGAATAAAATTTTCCAGAAAAATGTCAAATATGCGGTCAAGAATGCGACCGCAAACCTGACATGCGGACCGCATTCTTGCCGCAAATCGTTCCACAGAGTTGCCCAAAATCGTGTCAAAAGTGCGGTCGATATGCGATCGCATGTCAAATCTGCGGTGCACTTTTGCGACCGCAGAATCAACACGCGGTCCGCATAGTGACCGCATTCCTTAACAGAACCTGCATAAACTTTGAGGCCATTTTGCGGTCACTTTGCGGACCGCATGTTGATTCTGCGGTCGCATAGTGCACCGCATAATTGACCCCGGCCCCGATTTTTGTAACATTTTGACCCGATCTCTTCTTTAATATAACACCTTTCTTCTTCATTTTATCATATCATCTCACCAAAATTAGAGAGAGAAGAGAGGGTTTTTAGAGAGAGAAGTTCTTCATCTTCAAAGATTGTTCCAACTACTTAATTCCAAGGGATTCTAGGGCAAGGATTCAACTTCCCCAATATTTTCAAGGTAAAAAAAAAACCTAACTATTTTCTTTGATTTTCAGCTTTAATTGGGTAAAGAGAGGTTTGCATATAATAGCTTTTGAAAATAGAATTTTTACACTCATGCATGATTATTGAACTTGATTTCTAGTAAAAAGAAGTGAGTAGAAGTAAGAGTCTTCAAGAATAAGGTTGGCAAGAGTAGGATATCTTGGGTAAGCATAAAGTAGGAAGAAAGATCATCACCAGTGGTATGTATGGCTAATTTTGATTCTTGTGAAATCGCCTATATGTGTGAAGTTTGTTTGTTTCTTGTTAAATTGACAAATTGTGTGAAATTCTTGATGTTGTTGTTGGATATTCAAAGTTTGTTGTTGAGCTATGAGTGATGTAAAATGGGAGTTTAAATTGGCAAAAGAATTGTGAATAATGACTATGATGGCCTATATGGCACCTTGTGGAAAACAAACGAAACACTTGAGAATTGGTTTATTGTGGAAAGAGATGAAACACTTGAATTGTGGAAATATTGTAACATGGTTGTGATATTGAATTGAGAAGAGATTGAGAACATGAACCAATGTGTAAGTTGCTTATTTGAACTTGTTGAAATTGTGTGTAGTACCTTATCTGCTGTTTGAAATTGTTGTGTTTTCAACTGTAAGGCGGGGTCGTGTTGCGCGCCGCAACATGGTGAAATAAGGTGTGGGTTGGGGTGATAAGGGTGGCCGAGGTAATAAGGGTGGTCAGGGGCAATAAGGGTGGAAAGCGATCGAAATCGCTATTGAAAATTGATACATAAATCAATAATGTGAAATTATGAAAGGAGACAGCAGGAGAGTTTGCAACCTGTGGGGCACCGATTGCCCCTTTGTTTGACTACTTGTGCTTTACGTGATTGATTGGTTATTGTTAAATTGGTTGATTGTAGAAAGTGCTTTGTGTGAGAATTATTTGAAATGAGGAAAATGTGGAAACATGGTTGGCTGGCTTAATTAATTGTTGATGTAATTTAATGGCTTGAGTTTACTTGGGACAAAGTTTGTCCATACATACCAGTACAATTCAAGTGTACTGACGTCCCTTTTGCCGGGGCGCTACATTCGTGTCATGATTGTAGGTGGATCAGTAGCAGGCACTTCAGCTCATCGGCAGTAGTATCCTTCTCCTTCCACTGCCCGTTTTTGGTGAGTCCCTTTCTTCCTCGGGGCCTTGTGTGGTTCATGCCACTCGGTTTAGATTTCATTTTGGTTTTGTAAGGTATAGCCGAAGCCTTGTTACCGGCAAGTATTGTATTTCCCTTTTGTATCCTAGAGGCTCTGTAGACATGTAAACTGTGGGACTCCAGTATTATGTAGATATTATGTTATGTCGGGCGTTGTAAAAATTACAAACCTGTTAATGAATCACTCGTATGGTTTTATTTGTTTAATGTGAAATCAATTATGATTAGTAATATATTTGGTTAACGAGAAACAGTCAACACAGGGGTAACGCATGGGAATGAAAGGCACCCAGGTCCGCTTGACTGGGGCAACCCGGTCAGGCGCCGGTCATGTTCCTCGATTTGGGGCGTGACAAACTTGGTATCAGAGCTTAAGGTTTTAAAGTGTCCTAGGATGTCTCGGAGCCGTGTCTAGTAGTGCCCTTCTTATAGATGTGTTGTCGACCACATCATATAAGTAGGGGGCTACACGGGCATTTAGGAATTTACCTACTTCTTTGTTAATCTATATCGTGCGGTAAAGTGCAATGTGGAGATATTTGTGTCTAATTCGTGCCTTGTTCCCAAATTTTCAGAATATGTCACCTAAGAAGAAGGCTAGACTCGGCCTTAGGGCCAATGCCGACCCAAGTGCAGCTGTTAATCATGTACCCGATGCCGTGGGAGAGAATGACCCACCAGTCCCGAATTTGCCTGGCCCATTTGTTCAAAACCCAAGTGTCCCTATTCCAGCTGCGGCAGAGGATGCCACCATTCCTCCTGCCAGTGTTCCTGACTCAGATACAGTTCCCGCTTCGGGCTCCGGTATCTCTAATGAAGAACTTAGGGGAGCCATCCATATGTTAACACAATTAGTAGCCGCCCAGGCCCAGAGATCCCATGATGCCCCTGCATCCTCCAGCGGACAGGGAGATTCCTTTGGCTCCAGAGTCCACCAGTTCTTGCGATTGGCCCCTCCAGAATTTTCAGGCACCGATCCAGAGGCTGACCCACAGGAATTCCTTGATGAGATATACAAGACCCTCAGAGTAATGAAGGCTACAGATATAGAGGGGGTAGAGTTGGCCTCTTACAGGCTGAAGGGAGCGGCACGTTCATGGTTCGAAACGTGGGAGGATTCCCGTGAGGAAGGGAGCCCTCCGGCCAGATGGGATGAGTTCGTAGATGCATTTATGGACCACTTCTTACCTGCTGAGGCAATGGCAGCACGTGCCACGGAGTTCGAGGTCCTCAAGCAGGGTAGTATGAGTGTTTGGGAGTATCACATGGAGTTCGTAAGGTTGTCCAAATATGCTCCTCATTTAGTGTCGACCATGGATGCCCGGGTTCGACGGTTTGTTCAGGGCCTTAGTCCTTTGGTAGTGAATGAGGCCGCCACAACAGCTTTGCACTCGGACATGAACTATGGGAGGATTGTGGGGTTTTCTCAGGCCACAGAGGCTAGAAAATTAAAGATTTGTGCGGAGAGAGAAAGTAGCAGCAGGGCCCGGTCAATGGGTCGTTCAGGGAGATCACTTCCAGGGAAGGGGTCATCAGGGCCATCCCAGTCATATGCTCGGTCCTCCGCGAGTGCACCGCCATCCGTGCACAGTCATCAGCAGGGCAGTTACTCGAGACCTGGTTCAGACAGCAGGAGGTCTCGTCAGTCTGGTCATCCTGGGGTGAGATCCCAGCAGCAGGGGAGACCTACATGCCCCAAGTGTGGGAGATTTCATACAGAAACTTGCTACCTTGACCTTCCAGTGTGCTTCGGGTGCGGGGTGAGAGGTCACATTCAGCGGGACCGCCGTGCACCCCGTCAGGGTATAGGTAGGGGATCTGCTCAGTCATCCGGTTCTTCAGCTGCTACATCATCAGCGCGTACTCCAGCATCAGCAGGGCGTGGTGCAGCTAGGGGTGGAGCTCGTGGTAGGGGTGGACCTAGCCGATTCTATGCATTGAGTGGCCGCCAAAATGCCGAGGCTTCTCCAGATGTTGTTACAGGTATCATGTCTGTTCATACTATTGATTGCTATGCCCTTATTGATCCAGGGTCCTCCTTGTCTTATGTTACTCCATTCATTGCTTCAAGTTTTGGGATAGAACCCGAACAACTTCATGAGTCGTTCTCTGTGTCGACTCCTATTGGTGATTCTATTACAGCCTCACGAGTCTATAGGAATTGTGTTGTTACGGTGGGTGGTCGTGATACCACAGCCGATCTTATCGAGCTTGGGATGGTAGATTTTGATGTAATTATGGGGATGGATTGGCTCTATTCGTGCTTTGCCCAACTTGACTGTCGAACGAGAGTTATGAGGCTCGAGTTCCCTAACGAGCCACTCATTGAATGGAGAGGAAATGGTGTGGTGCCAAGGGGTAGGTTTATTTCCTACCTTAAGGCTTCGAAGATGATTAAGAAGGGGTGTATCTATCACCTGGTTCGGGTAACGGACACCACCTCAGATGTGCCTACCCTCGAGTCCGTGCCAATTGTGAATGAATTTCCTGAAGTGTTTCCAGATGAGCTTCCAGGCCTCCCGCCGGATAGGGAGATTGATTTCGGAATTGATGTATTGCCAGATACTCAGCCAATATCCATTCCACCTTACAGAATGGCGCCAGCAGAGTTAAGGGAGTTAAAGGAACAACTGAGGGATTTATTAGAGAAAGGGTTCATACGACCGAGTGTGTCGCCGTGGGGTGCTCCGGTTCTCTTTGTCAGAAAGAAGGATGGGTCACTTCGAATGTGTATTGATTATCGGCAGCTTAACAAAGTCACCATTAAGAATAAATATCCATTGCCTCGAGTGGATGATCCGTTTGACCAATTGCAGGGAGCGAGGTTCTTCTCAAAGATTGATTTACGGTCCGGGTACCACCAGTTGAAAATCAGGGAGCAGGATATTCCTAAAACCGCCTTCAGAACTCGTTATGGTCACTTTGAGTTTTTGGTTCATGTCTTTTGGGCTAACCAATGCCCCAGCAGCTTTCATGGACCTTATGAATCGGGTTTTCAAGCCATTCCTAGATTCCTTTGTGATTGTATTCATTGACGATATTCTCATCTACTCTCGGAGCAGGGAAGATCATGTCGTTCACCTCAGAGCAGCATTGCAGACCCTTCTTCAGCATCAATTGTATGCCAAGTTCTCAAAATGTGAGTTTTGGTTGGAGTCCGTAGCTTTTCTAGGGCATGTTGTTTCCAGTGAGGGAATTATGGTGGATCCTCAGAAGATTGCGGCAGTGAAAGATTGGCCTAGACCCACGACCCCGACAGAGATTCGCAGCTTTTTGGGTCTGGCAGGGTACTATCGGAGGTTTGTAGAGGGATTCTCAACCCTCGCCTCCCCATTGACTAAATTGACGCAGAAGCAGTTAAGTTCCAGTGGTCCGAAGCATGTGAGAAAAGTTTCCAAGAATTGAAGTCAAGATTGACCTCGGCACCGGTATTGGCCTTGCCAGAAGGCACAGAGGGATTTGTAGTCTATTGTGATGCCTCCAGAGTCGGTTTGGGATGTGTATTGATGCAGCACGGAAAGGTTATAGCTTATGCTTCCAGACAACTCAAGAACCATGAGAAGAATTATCCGACGCATGATTTGGAACTTGCAGCTGTTGTGTTTGCTTTGAAAATATGGCGGCACTATCTTTATGGAGTGCATGTAGATGTGTTTTCAGACCACAAGAGCCTCCAGTATTTGTTCAAGCAGAAAGAGCTGAATTTGAGACAGCGGCGGTGGTTAGAATTACTCAAGGACTATGATATGGACATATTGTACCATCCAGGGAAGGCAAATGTGGTAGCCGACGCTCTTAGTCGAAAATCTATGGGTAGTTTGGCTCATTTGGGTGTGGATCAGAGACCCCTGGCTCGAGAGGTTTACCAATTAGCCAGCTTGGGGGTTCATATTTCGGCGTCAGACGAGGGGGATATCTTGGTGCATAATGGAGCAGAATCATCATTGGTCGCGGAAATCAAGGAAAAACAGCTCATGGATCCAGCATTGGTTCGGGTGAAGGAAGCAGTCATGAATGACAAGACCTCAGCATTTGTACTCGGCAGCGAAGATGGTGTATTGCGGTGTCAAGATAGGCTATGTGTTCCGGATGTGGACGAGCTTCGGGAAAGAGTGATGGCAAAGGCTCATATTTCCAGGTATTCGGTGCACCCCGGTTCAACGAAAATGTATCATGATCTCAAGGAGATTTATTGGTGGAACGGTATGAAAAGGGGTGTAGCAAGCTTTGTAGCTAAATGTCCGAACTGTCAACAAGTGAAGGCCGAGCATCAACGGCCCGGTGGATTAACTCAGCTTATAGAAATACCAAGGTGGAAATGGGAGATGATCAATATGGATTTCGTGGTGGGGTTACCTCGCACTCGGCGTAAGTTTGACTCAATATGGGTGATAGTAGATCGACTCACCAAATCAGCTCACTTCCTGCCTGTCAAGTCCACTGATACTGCAGAGCAATATGCAAGATTGTACATCAGAGAGATAGTAAGGCTTCATGGTACTCCACTTTCTATCATCTCAGATCGCGGGGCTCAGTTCACCGCTAACTTTTGGAAGAAGTTTCAGCAAGGTTTGGGAACTCAGGTGAATCTCAGCACACCTTTCCATCCACAGACCGATGGTCAGGCCGAGCGGACCATTCAGACGCTTGAAGATATGTTGCGGGCTTGTGTCTTAGATTTTAAAGGTAATTGGGATGAACACTTGCCACTGATAGAATTTGCTTATAATAACAGCTATCATGCTAGCATTCAAATGGCCCCATTTGAGGCATTGTACGGGAGAAGATGTAGGTCGCCAATCGGGTGGTTTGAGGTAGGTGAAGCGGAATTGCTAGGGCCAGATATGGTGTACGAAGCTATGGAAAAGGTCAAGGTTATTCAGGAGAGAATGAAAACAGCACAGAGTCGTCAAAAGTCCTATGCATACGTTCGTCGAAGGGATTTGGAGTTTCAAGTCGATGATTGGGTGTTCTTGAGGGTATCTCCTATGAAGGGAGTCATGCGATTCGGAAAGAAAGGGAAATTGAGTCCTAGGTATGTCGGGCCATATCGGATCGTTCAAAGGATTGGTCAAGTTGCTTATAGGCTAGAGTTGCCTCCCGAGATGTCATCAGTGCATCCGGTATTCCATGTGTCCATGTTGAAGAAAGTGATTGGAGATCCATCCACCATCATGCCAGTCGAAGCTATAGAGGTTAATGAAGATTTATCATATGAAGAAGTTCCAGTTGCCATTCTTGATAGGCAAGTCCGTAAGTTGAGAAATAAGGAAGTTGCCTCTGTTAAAGTATTGTGGCGAAGTCAACAAGTTGAGGAGGCCACATGGGAAGCGGAAAAAGAGATGAAAGAAAAGTACCCCCATTTGTTTGATCAAGCCTAGAAGAAATTAGGTGACCCTTTTTCTCCTAGTAATTGTCATTTTGTCCAAGTCGTTTCTCTCTTAGTGTTAGTAAAGTCTCCTTCATTTTGTAATGAATTTAATGTGTTGTTACCTTGGGTCACTTGAACCTTTCTTGATAAATGAAATCCTTATAAATATTCGCGTGTTAAATTGGTTTAATAAGGTGAAAATTCATTGAAGTGACTAGTTTATGTGCAATTGTAACAATGTGATAGAATATGTGCATTCGTTGAGGTAAGAAAGTGTATACCAGTTGTGAAAATTGTTGTAGTTGTATATTGTTGTTTGGTAATGTGTTTCGGGGGCCCTCTGACAGGTGGATATGTCCATAATACAAAGGAAACTCTGGCGAAATTTTTCTAAAATATAAGAGTTAGTCAAAATCTTGATAGCTTGCATACCATGTCTTTCAAAACTCATTTATTTCAAAATCCTCATTCGAGGACGAATGATCTTAAGGGGGGAGGATGTAAGGCCCCGTAAAATTTTTGTGCATAAAACCTAGTAGCTGTGGTGTCATGATCCGAATAATGTGTTAGGAATGCGTAGAATTCTTCGCGGCGAGCTTGCTCACCGCGGTTCGGACCCTTGGTAGTGATTTAAGAGTCAAAAATGTTGAGAATAAAATTTTCCAGAAAAATGTCAAATCTGCGGTCAAGAATGCGACCGCAAACCTGACATGCGGACCGCATTCTTGCCGCAAATCGTTCCAGAGAGTTGCCCAAAATCGTGTCAAAAGTGCGGTCGATATGCGATCGCATGTCAATTCTGCGGTGCACTTTTGCGACCGCAGAATCAACATGCGGTCCGCATAGTGACCGCATTCCTTAACAGAACCTGCATAACTTTGAGGCCATTTTTGCGGTCACTTTGCGGACCGC
This sequence comes from Nicotiana noctiflora, assembly GCA_032618575.1. NCBI lineage: Eukaryota > Viridiplantae > Streptophyta > Magnoliopsida > Solanales > Solanaceae > Nicotiana > Nicotiana noctiflora. The sequence goes on from JASVEL010008514.1 coordinate 139,508, forward strand.
ATGTGGGTTCTGCGGTCGCATAGTGACCGCATATTTGACCCCGGCCCGGATTTTTGTAACATTTTGACCCGATCTCTTCTTTAATATAACACCTTTCTTCTTCATTTTATCATATCATCTCACCAAAATTAGAGAGAGAAGAGAGGGTTTTTAGAGAGAGAAGTTCTTCATCTTCAAAGATTGTTCCAACTACTTAATTCCAAGGGATTCTAGGGCAAGGATTCAACTTCCCCAATATTTTCAAGGTAAAAAAAAAACCTAACTATTTTCTTTGATTTTCAGCTTTAATTGGGTAAAGAGAGGTTTGCATATAATAGCTTTTGAAAATAGAATTTTTACACTCATGCATGATTATTGAACTTGATTTCTAGTAAAAAGAAGTGAGTAGAAGCAAGAGTCTTCAAGAACAAGGTTGGCAAGAGTAGGATATCTTGGGTAAGCATAAAGTAGGAAGAAAGATCATCACCAGGTATGTATGGCTAATTTTGATTCTTGTGAAATCGCCTATATGTGTGAAGTTTGTTTGTTTCTTGTTAAATTGACAAATTGTGTGAAATTCTTGATGTTGTTGTTGGATATTCAAAGTTTGTTGTTGAGCTATGAGTGATGTAAAATGAGAGTTTAAATTGGCAAAAGAATTGTGAATAATGACTATGATGGCCTATATGGCACCTTGTGGAAAGCAAACGAAACACTTGAGAATTGGTTTATTGTGGAAAGAGATGAAACACTTGAATTGTGGAAATATTGTAACATGGTTGTGATATTGAATTGAGAAGAGATTGAGAACATGAACCAATGTGTAAGTTGCTTATTTGAACTTGTTGAAATTGTGTGTAGTACCTTATCTGCTGTTTGAAATTGTTGTGTTTTCAACCGTAAGGCGGGGTCGTGTTGCGCGCCGCAACGTGGTGAAATAAGGTGTGGGTTGGGGTGATAAGGGTGGCCGAGGTAATAAGGGTGGTCAGGGGCAATAAGGGTGGAAAGCGATCGAAATCGCTATTGAAAATTGATACATAAATCAATAATGTGAAATTGTGAAAGGAGACAGCAGGAGAGTTTGCAACCTGTGGGGCACCGATTGCCCCTTTGTTTGACTACTTGTGCTTTACGTGATTGATTGGTTATTGTTAAATTGGTTGATTGTAGAAAGTGCTTTGTGTGAGAATTATTTGAAATGAGGAAAATGTGGAAACATGGTTGGTTGGCTTAATTAATTGTTGATGTAATTTAATGGCTTGAGTTTACTTGGGACAAAGTTTGTCCATACATACCAGTACAATTCAAGTGTACCGACGTCCCTTTTGCCGGGGGCGCTACATTCGTGTCATGATTGTAGGTGGATCAGTAGCAGGCACTTCAGCTCATCGGCAGTAGTATCCTTCATCCTCCACCGCCCGTTTTTGGTGAGCCCCTTTCTTCCTCGGGGCCTTGTGTGGTTCATGCCACTCGGTTTAGATTTCATTTTGGTTTTGTAAGGTATAGCCGGAGCCTTGTTACCGGCAAGTATTGTATTTCCCTTTTTTATCCTAGAGGCTCTGTAGACATGTAAACTGTGGGACTCCAGTATTATGTAGATATTATGTTATGTCGGGCGTTGTAAAAATTACAAACCTGTTAATGAATCACTCGTATGGTTTTATTTGTTTAATGTGAAATCAATTATGATTAGTAATATATTTGGTTAACGAGAAACAGTCAACACAGGGGTAACGCGTGGGAATGAAAGGCACCCAGGTCCGCTTGACTGGGGCAACCCGGTCAGCGCCGGTCATGTTCCTCGATTTGGGGCGTGACAAACTTGGTATCAGAGCTTAAGGTTTTAAAGTGTCCTAGGATGTCTCGGAGCCGTGTCTAGTAGTGCCCTTCTTATAGATGTGTTGTCGACCACATCATATAAGTAGGGGGCTACACGGGCATTTAGGAATTTACCTACTTCTTTGTTAATCTATATCGTGCGGTAAAGTGCAATGTGGAGATATCCGTGTCTAATTCGTGCCTTGTTCCCAAATTTTCAGAATATGGCACCTAAGAAGAAGGCTAGACTCGGCCTTAGGGCCAATGCCGACCCAAGTGCAGCTGTTAATCATGTACCCGATGCCGTGGGAGAGAATGACCCACCAGTCCCGAATTTGCCTGGCCCATCTGTTCAAAACCCAAGTGTCCCTATTCCAGCCCGCGGCAGAGGATGCCACCATTCCTCCTGCCAGTGTTCCTGACTCAGATACAGTTCCCGCTTCGGGCTCTGGTATTTCTAATGAAGAACTTAGGGGAGCCATCCATATGTTAACACAGTTAGTGGCTGCCCAGGCCCAGAGATCCCATGATGCCCCTGCATCCTCCAGCGGACAGGGAGATTCCTTTGGCTCCAGAGTCCACCAGTTCTTGCGATTGGCCCCTCCAGAATTTTCAGGTACCGATCCAGAGGCTGACCCACAAGAATTCCTTGAAGAGATATAGAAGACCCTCAGAGTGATGAAGGCTATAGATATAGAGGGGGTAGAGTTGGCCTCTTACAGGCTGAAGGGAGCGGCACGTTCATGGTTCGAAATGCGGGAGGATTCCCGTGAGGAAGGGAGCCCTCCGGCCAGATGGGATGAGTTCGTAGATGCATTTATGGACCACTTCTTGCCTGCTGAGGCAATGGCAGCCCGTGCCACTGAGTTCGAGGTCCTCAAGCAGGGCAGTATGAGTGTTTGGGAGTATCACATGGAGTTCGTAAGGTTGTCCAAATATGCTCCTCATTTAGTGTCGACCATGGATGCCCGGGTTCGACGGTTTGTTCAGGGCCTTAGCCCTTTGGTAGTGAATGAGGCCGCCACAACAGCTTTGCACTCAGACATGAACTATGGGAGGATTGTGGGGTTTGCTCAGGCCACAGAGGCCAGGAAATTGAAGATTCGTGCAGAAAGAGAAAGTAGCAACAGGGCCCGGTCAATGGGTCGTTCAGGGAGATCACTTCCAGGGAAGGGGTCATCAGGGCCATCCCAGTCATATGCTCAGTCCTCCGCGAGTGCACCGCCATCCGTGCACAGTCATCAGCAGGGCAGTTACTCGAGACCTGGTTCGGACAGCAGGAGGTCTCGTCAGTCTGGTCATCCTGGGGTGAGATCCCGGCAGCAGGGGAGACCCACATGCCCCAAGTGTGGGAGATTTCATACGGAAACTTGCTACCTTGACCTTCCAGTGTGCTTCGGGTGCGGGGTGAGAGGTCACATTCAGCGGGACCGCCGTGCACCCCGTCAGGGTATGGGTAGGGGATCTGCTTAGTCATCCGGTTCTTCAGCTGCTACATCATCAGCGCGTACTCCAGCATCAGCAGGGCGTGGTGCAGCTAGGGGTGGAGCTCATGGTAGGGGTGGACCCAGCCGATTCTATGCATTGAGTGGCCGCCAAAATGCCGAGGCTTCTCCAGATGTTGTTACAGGTATCATGTCTGTTCAGACTATTGATTGCTATGCCCTTATTGATCCAGGGTCCTCCTTGTCTTATGTTACTCCATTCATTGCTTCAAGCTTTGGGATAGAACCCGAATAGCTTCATGAGCCGTTCTCTGTGTCGACTCCTATTGGTGATTCTATTACAGCCTCACGAGTCTATAGGAATTGTGTTGTTACGGTGGGTGGTCGTGATACCACAGCCGATCTTATTGAGCTTGGGATGGTAGATTTTGATGTAATTATGGGGATGGATTGGCTCTATTCGTGCTTTGCCAAACTTGACTGTCGAACGAGAGTTATGAGGCTCGAGTTCCCTAACGAGCCAGTCATTGAATGGAGAGGAAATGGTGTGGTGCCAAGGGGTAGGTTTATTTCCTACCTTAAGGCTTCGAAGATGATTAAGAAGGGGTGTATCTATCACCTGGTTCGGGTAACGGACACCACCTCAGAGGTGCCTACCCTCGAGTCCGTGCCAATTGTGAATGAATTTCCTGAAGTGTTTCCAGATGAGCTTCCAGGCCTCCCGCCGGATAGGGAGATTGATTTCGGAATTGATGTATTGCCAGATACTCAGCCAATATCCATTCCACCTTACAGAATGGCGCCAGCAGAGTTAAGGGAGTTAAAGGAACAACTGAGGGATTTATTAGAGAAAGGGTTCATACGACCGAGTGTGTCGCCGTGGGGTGCTCCGGTTCTCTTTGTCAGAAAGAAGGATGGGTCACTTCGAATGTGTATTGATTATCGGCAGCTTAACAAAGTCACCATTAAGAATAAATATCCATTGCCTCGAGTGGATGATCCGTTTGACCAATTGCAGGGAGCGAGGTTCTTCTCAAAGATTGATTTACGGTCCGGGTACCACCAGTTGAAAATCAGGGAGCAGGATATTCCTAAAACCGCCTTCAGAACTCGTTATGGTCACTTTGAGTTTTTGGTTATGTCTTTTGGGCTAACCAACGCCCCAGCAGCTTTCATGGACCTTATGAATCGGGTTTTCAAGCCATTCCTAGATTCCTTTGTGATTGTATTCATTGACGATATTCTCATCTACTCTCGAAGCAGGGAAGATCATGCCGTTCACCTCAGAGCAGCATTGCAGACCCTTCTTCAGCATCAATTGTATGCCAAGTTCTCAAAATGTGAGTTTTGGTTGGAGTCCGTAGCTTTTCTAGGGCATGTTGTTTCCAGTGAGGGAATTATGGTGGATCCTCAGAAGATTGCGGCAGTGAAAGATTGGCCTAGACCCACGACCCCGACAGAGATTCGCAGCTTTTTGGGTCTGGCAGGTACTATCGGAGGTTTGTAGAGGGATTCTCAACCCTCGCCTCCCCATTGACTAAATTGACGCAGAAAGCAGTTAAGTTCCAGTGGTCCGAAGCATGTGAGAAAAGTTTCCAAGAACTGAAGTCAAGATTGACCTCGGCACCAGTATTGGCCTTGCCAGAAGGCACAGAGGGATTTGTAGTCTATTGTGATGCCTCCGGAGTCGGTTTGGGATGTGTATTGATGCAGCACGGAAAGGTTATAGCTTATGCTTCCAGACAACTCAAGAACCATGAGAAGAATTATCCGACGCATGATCTGGAACTTGCAGCTGTTGTGTTTGCCTTGAAAATATGGCGACACTATCTTTATGGAGTGCATGTAGATGTGTTTTCGGACCACAAGAGCCTCCAGTATTTGTTCAAGCAGAAAGAGTTGAATCTGAGACAGCGGTGGTGGTTAGAATTACTCAAGGACTATGATATGGACATATTGTACCATCCAGGGAAGGCAAATGTGGTAGCCGACGCTCTTAGTCAAAAATCTATGGGTAGTTTGGCTCATTTGGGTGTGGATCAGAGACCCCTGGCTCGAGAGGTTTACCAATTAGCCAGTTTGGGGGTTCGTATTTCGGCGTCAGACGAGGGGGATATCTTGGTGCATAATGGAGCAGAATCATCATTGGTTGCGGAAATCAAGGAAAAACAGTTCATGGATCCAGCATTGGTTCGGGCGAAGGAAGCAGTCATGGATGACAAGACCTCAGCATTTGTACTCAGCAGCGAAGATGGTGTATTGCGGTGTCAAGATAGGCTATGTGTTCCGGATGTGGACGAGCTTCGGGAAAGAGTGATGGCAGAGGCTCATACTTCCAGGTATTCCGTGCACCCTGGTTCAACGAAAATGTATCACGATCTCAAGGAGATTTATTGGTGGAACGGTATGAAAAGGGATGTGGCAGGCTTTGTAGCTAAATGTCCGAACCGTCAACAAGTGAAGGCCGAGCATCAACGGCCCGGTGGATTAACTCAGCTTATAGAAATACCAAGGTGGAAATGGGAGATGATCAATATGGATTTCGTGGTGGGGTTACCTCGCACTCGGCGTAAGTTTGACTCAATATGGGTGATAGTAGATCGACTCACCAAATCAGCTCACTTCCTGCCTGTCAAGTCCACTGATACTGCAGAGCAATATGCAAGATTGTACATCAGAGAGATAGTAAGGCTTCATGGTACTCCACTTTCTATCATCTCAGATCGCGGGGCTCGGTTCACCGCTAACTTTTGGAAGAAGTTTCAGCAAGGTTTGGGAACTCAGGTGAATCTCAGCACAGCTTTCCATCCACAGACCGATGGACAGGCCGAGCGGACCATTCGGACGCTTGAAGATATGTTGCGGGCTTGTGTCTTAGATTTTAAAGGTAATTGGGATGAACACTTGCCACCTGATAGAATTTGCTTATAATAACAGCTATCATGCTAGCATTCAGATGGCCCCATTTGAGGCATTGTACGGGAGAAGATGTAGATCGCCAATCGGGTGGTTTGAGGTAGGTGAAGCGGAATTGCTAGGGCCGGATATGGTGTACGAAGCTATGGAAAAGGTCAAGGTTATTCAGGAGAGAATGAAAACAGCACAGAGTCGTCAAAAGTCCTATGCAGACGTTCGTCGAAGGGATTTGGAGTTTCAAGTCGATGATTGGGTGTTCTTGAGGGTATCTCCTATGAAGGGAGTCATGCGATTCGGAAAGAAAGGGAAATTGAGTCCTAGGTATGTCGGGCCATATCGGATCGTTCAAAGGATTGGTCAAGTTGCTTATAGGCTAGAGTTGCCTCCCGAGATGTCATCAGTGCATCCGGTATTCCATGTGTCCATGTTGAAGAAAGTGATTGGAGATCCATCCACCATCATGCCAGTCGAAGCTATAGAGGTTAATGAAGATTTGTCATATGAAGAAGTTCCAATTGCCATTCTTGATAGGCAAGTCCGTAAGTTGAGAAATAAGGAAGTTGCCTCTGTTAAAGTATTGTGGCGAAGTCAACAAGTTGAGGAGGCCACATGGGAAGCGGAAAAAGAGATGAAAGAAAAGTACCCCCATTTGTTTGATCAAGCCTAGAAGAAATTAGGTGACCCTTTTACTCCTAGTAATTGTCATTTTGTCCAAGTCGTTTCTCTCTTAGTGTTAGTAAAGTCTCCTTCATTTTGTAATGAATTTAATGTGTTGTTACCTTGGGTCACTTGAACCTTTCTTGATAAATGAAATCCTTATAAATATTCGCGTGTTAAATTGGTTTAATAAGGTGAAAATTCATTGAAGTGACTAGTTTATGTGCAATTGTAACAATGTGATAGAATATGTGCATTCGTTGAGGTAAGAAAGTGTATACCAGTTGTGAAAATTGTTGTAGTTGTATATTGTTGTTTGGTAATGTGTTTCGGGGGCCCTCTGACAGGTGGATATGTCCATAATACAAAGGAAACTCTGGCGAAATTTTTCTAAAATATAAGAGTTAGTCAAAATCTTGATAGCTTGCATACCATGTCTTTCAAAACTCATTTATTTCAAAATCCTCATTCGAGGACGAATGATCTTAAGGGGGGAGGATGTAAGGCCCCGTAAAATTTTTGTGCATAAAACCTAGTAGCCTGTGGTGTCATGGTCCGAATAATGTGCCGCGGTTCGGACCCTTGGTAGTGATTTAAGAGTCAAAAATGTTGAGAATAAAATTTTCCAGAAAAATGTCAAATCTGCGGTCAAGAATGCGACCGCAAACCTGACATGCGGACCGCATTCTTGCCGCAAATCGTTCCAGAGAGTTGCCCAAAATCGTGTCAAAAGTGCGGTCGATATGCGATCGCATGTCAAATCCGCGGTGCACTTTTGCGACCGCAGAATCAACATGCGGTCCGCATAGTGACCGCATTCCTTAACAGAACCCGCATAACTTTGAGGCCATTTTTGCGGTCACTTTGCGGACCGCATGTGGATTCTGCGGTCGCATAGTGACCGCATATTTGACCCCGGCCCAGATTTTTGTAACATTTTGACCCGATCTCTTCTTTAATATAACACCTTTCTTCTTCATTTTATCATATCATCTCACCAAAATTAGAGAGAGAAGAGAGGGTTTTTAGAGAGAGAAGTTCTTCATCTTCAAAGATTGTTCCAACTACTTAATTCCAAGGGATTCTAGGGCAAGGATTCAACTTCCCCAATATTTTCAAGGTAAAAAAAACCTAACTATTTTCTTTGATTTTCAGTTTTAATTGGGTAAAGAGAGGTTTGCATATAATAGCTTTTGAAAATAGAATTTTTACACTCATGCATGATTATTGAACTTGATTTCTAGTAAAAAGAAGTGAGTAGAAGTAAGAGTCTTCAAGAACAAGGTTGGCAAGAGTAGGATATCTTGGGTAAGCATAAAGTAGGAAGAAAGATCATCACCAGGTATGTATGGCTAATTTTGATTCTTGTGAAATCGCCTATATGTGTGAAGTTTGTTTGTTTCTTGTTAAATTGACAAATTGTGTGAAATTCTTGATGTTGTTGTTGGATATTCAAAGTTTGTTGTTGAGCTATGAGTGATGTAAAATGAGAGTTTAAATTGGCAAAAGAATTGTGAATAATGACTATGATGGCCTATATGGCACCTTGTGGAAAACAAACGAAACACTTGAGAATTGGTTTATTGTGGAAAGAGATGAAACACTTGAATTGTGGAAATATTGTAACATGGTTGTGATATTGAATTGAGAAGAGATTGAGAACATGAACCAATGTGTAAGTTGCTTATTTGAACTTGTTGAAATTGTGTGTAGTACCTTATCTGCTGTTTGAAATTGTTGTGTTTTCAACTGTAAGGCGGGGTCGTGTTGCGCGCCGCAACGTGGTGAAATAAGGTGTGGGTTGGGGTGATAAGGGTGGCCGAGGTAATAAGGGTGGTCAGGGGCAATAAGGGTGGAAAGCGATCGAAATCTCTATTGAAAATTGATACATAAATCAATAATGTGAAATTATGAAAGGAGACAGCAGGAGAGTTTGCAACCTGTGGGGCACCGATTGCCCCTTTGTTTGACTACTTGTGCTTTACGTGATTGATTGGTTATTGTTAAATTGGTTGATTGTAGAAAGTGCTTTGTGTGAGAATTATTTGAAATGAGGAAAATGTGGAAACATGGTTGGCCGGCTTAATTAATTGTTGATGTAATTTAATGGCTTGAGTTTACTTGGGACAAAGTTTGTCCATACATACCAGTACAATTCAAGTGTACCGACGTCCCTTTTGCCGGGGACGCTACATTCGTGTTATGATTGTAGGTGGATCTGTAGCAGGCACTTCAGCACATCGGCAGTAGTATCCTTCATCCTCCACCGCCCGTTTTTGGTGAGCCCCTTTCTTCCTCGGGGCCTTGTGTGGTTCATGCCACTCGGTTTAGATTTCATTTTGGTTTTGTAAGGTATAGCCGGAGCCTTGTTACCGGCAAGTATTGTATTTCCCTTTTGTATCCTAGAGGCTCGGTAGACATGTAAACTGTGGGACTCCAGTCTTATGTATATATATTGTTATGTCGGGCGTTGTAAAAATTACAAACTTGTTAATGAATCACTCGTATGGTTTTATTTGTTTAATGTGAAATCAATTATGATTAGTAATATATTTGGTTAATGAGAAACAGTCAACACAGGGGTAACGCGTGGGAATGAAAGGCACCCAGGTCCGCTTGACTGGGGCAACCCGGTCAAGCGCCGGTCATGTTCCTCGATTTGGGGCGTGACAAACTTGGTATCAGAGCTTAAGGTAGAGTAGTAGTCTAATTCTCCGCGATCGCGTGAACCACTCCTCTGATCGTGTAGCTTCAAGTGTTTGTCTTCTGCGATCGCGTGAACCACTCCTGCGATCGCATAGCTTTAAGTGTTTGTCTTCTATGATCGCGTGACAGCTTCTGCGATCGCGTGACAGCTTCTGCGATCGCGTAGTGTTACTGCCTGGTCTTCCGTGATCGCATGGTAATGTCCGCGATCGCGTAGAGTTCTTCGCCCAGCAGTCATTTTTCCCTTAAATTCCAGTCAAAACACTTAAATTCCATTCAACATACCTCATCGCATCATGTACCTGAAAATCTCATAATAACCACTATAAACAATCTCATTGTATACATAAGACGACATAAAAGCTAAGGAAAAGAGGCTAAAATGACTGGTAAAATCACCACTCATCAACACCCCCAACTTAAAGCTTTTGCTTGTCCTCAAGCAAATCAAAGCCAAAACTTCAATGAGGATTCACCATAAAATACAAGTGGAATTGCTATTATGTACATATCACATTCTCCCATTTAAACACCATACTTATGGATTTGGTTGGTACTAACAATTAGGCTCAAGTATGTATATCTTTTCCGAATAACTCCCTCCTAAAGAAAAACAACTTCAACAATGTGCAAGGGAGTTCCAAAACAATCAAGTGAAAAAAATAAGCCTCAATGAGTGACTCAAAAGCACTAGTTCACTATAATTGCTCACTTTACTCAATTTCACTGGTCTTTTCTAATTCATGTGCCCTCACAAGAAAGAAAGTCCCCAAAAAACAATATATTTACGATACAACACAAGGGACAATTTTTTAGAAAACACTCACTCTCACAAAGAAACTTCAAGTGTTACAACATTTCATACCATAAGCTTGCCCTTATTTTAATTCATCGCTTATTCAAGAATGTTCAGTTGGAGGTCCCACAAGGACTTTTTAAGCTTGTAATGTAGGTTTTGGGAAGGTTGGATAAGCATTTGGGTACATGTGACTTCACCCTCCTTGAATACTACTCATAAGTTTCATTCTTTTGCATTTTGATTTTCTTCAACTTACATAGCCTCATTGGCATCTAGTTCCCAATATAGAACCACCTTACATACCTCTCCTAATTTTATTGAAGGCTCCATAATGTATACACACACACACACACACACACACACACACACACACACACACACACACACACACACATATATATATATATATATATATATATATATATATATTCTTTTTGGAGCTAGAATACTTTATTACAAATACTTTGAGGCATGTGGTCTTAGACTCAATGTACAGCCTTACCAATCTCCACTTTGACATCACCCCCACCTTAGGCTTTTAGCCTCATTCTCAATGTTCAAGGAGGGAAAGGCTAAAGAGGTTTTAAAATTAAAACAAAGAAAGCCTAAGATCATTCCTCCAACCAAATATACTATCATTAGCATTGAAAAACCAACCGGGCAAGTTCTAGATGATAGAAGTAAACACAAGATTTATTTCAACAATCGCTAACACACATGGCACATGAATTAATGAAGACGGATCAATTCTATCAAACTAGTGAGCTAAGAGTCACTAAAAGAGCCAAATGTTTATCACAAAAATTATTTTAAACCATGCAACTTATGTAAGGCCCCGTAAAATTTTTGTGCATAAAACCTAGTAGCTGTGGTGTCATGGTCCGAATAATGTGTTAGGAATGCGTAGAATTCTTCGCGGCGAGCTTGCTCGCCACGGTTCGGACCCTTGGTAGTGATTTAAGAGTCAAAAATGTTGAGAATAAAATTTTCCAAAAAAATGTCAAATCTGCGGTCAAGATTGCGACCGCAAACCTGACATGCGGACCGCATTCTTGCCGCAAATCGTTCCAGAGAGTTGCCCAAAATCGTGTCAAAAGTGCGGTCGATATGCGATCGCATGTCAATTCTGCGGTGCACTTTTGCGACCGCAGAATCAACATGCGGTCCGCATAGTGACCGCATTCCTTAACAGAACCTGCATAACTTTGAGGCCATTTTTGCGGTCACTTTGCGGACCGCATGTGGATTCCTGCGGTCGCATAGTGACCGCATATTTGACCCCGGCCCAGATTTTTGTAACATTTTGACCCGATCTCTTCTTTAATATAACACCTTTCTTCTTCATTTTATCATATCATCTCACCAAAATTAGAGAGAGAAGAGAGGGTTTTTAGAGAGAGAAGTTCTTCATCTTCAAAGATTGTTCCAACTACTTAATTCCAAGGGATTCTAGGGCAAGGATTCAACTTCCCCAATATTTTCAAGGTAAAAAAAAAACCTAACTATTTTCTTTGATTTTCAGGTTTTAATTGGGTAAAGAGAGGTTTGCATATAATAGCTTTTGAAAATAGAATTTTTACACTCATGCATGATTATTGAACTTGATTTCTAGTAAAAAGAAGTGAGTAGAAGTAAGAGTCTTCAAGAACAAGGTTGGAAAGAGTAGGATATCTTGGGTAAGCATAAAGTAGGAAGAAAGATCATCACCAGGTATGTATGGCTAATTTTGATTCTTGTGAAATCGCCTATATGTGTGAAGTTTGTTTGTTTCTTGTTAAATTGACAAATTGTGTGAAATTCTTGATGTTGTTGTTGGATATTCAAAGTTTGTTGTTGAGCTATGAGTGATGTAAAATGAGAGTTTAAATTGGCAAAAGAATTGTGAATAATGACTATGATGGCCTATATGGCACCTTGTGGAAAACAAACGAAACACTTGAGAATTGGTTTATTGTGGAAAGAGATGAAACACTTGAATTGTGGAAATATTGTAACATGGTTGTGATATTGAATTGAGAAGAGATTGAGAACATGAACCAATGTGTAAGTTGCTTATTTGAACTTGTTGAAATTGTGTGTAGTACCTTATCTGCTGTTTGAAATTGTTGTGTTTTCAACCGTAAGGCGGGGTCGTGTTGCGCGCCGCAACGTGGTGAAATAAGGTGTGGGTTGGGGTGATAAGGGTGGCCGAGGTAATAAGGGTGGTCAGGGGCAATAAGGATGGAAAGCGATCGAAATCGCTATTGAAAATTGATACATAAATCAATAATGTGAAATTGTGAAAGGAGACAGCAGGAGAGTTTGCAACCTGTGGGGCACCGATTGCCCCTTTGTTTGACTACTTGTGCTTTACGTGATTGATTGGTTATTGTTAAATTGGTTGATTGTAGAAAGTGCTTTGTGTGAGAATTATTTGAAATGAGGAAAATGTGGAAACATGGTTGGCTGGCTTAATTAATTGTTGAAGTAATTTAATGGCTTGAGTTTACTTGGGACAAAGTTTGTCCATACATACCAGTACAATTCAAGTGTACTGACGTCCCTTTTGCCGGGGGCGCTACATTCGTGTCATGATTGTAGGTGGATCGGTAGCAGGCACTTCAGCTCATCGGCAGTAGTATCCTTCTCCTTCCACTGCCCGTTTTTGGTGAGCCCCTTTCTTCCTCGGGGCCTTGTGTGGTTCGTGCCACTCGGTTTAGATTTGATTTTGGTTTTGTAAGGTATAGCCGGAGCCTTGTTACCGGCAAGTATTGTATTTCCCTTTTGTATCCTAGAGGCTCGGTAGACATGTAAACTGTGGGACTCCAGTCTTATGTATATATATTGTGTTATGTCGGGCGTTGTAAAAATTACAAACCTGTTAATGAATCACTCGTATGGTTTTATTTGTTTAATGTGAAATCAATTATGATTAGTAATATATTTGGTTAACGAGAAACAGTCAACACAGGGGTAACGCGTGGGAATGAAAGGCACCCAGGTCCGCTTGACTGGGGCAACCCGGTCAGGCGCCGGTCATGTTCCTCGATTTGGGGCGTGACAACTTACTCTGCGGTCAAGAGGCAACTCTCTGGAACGATTTGCGGTCAGAATGCGGTCCGCATGTCAGGTTTGCGGTCGCATCTTGACCGCATATTTGACATTTTTCTGGAAAATTTTATTCTCAACATTTTTGACACTTAAATCACTACCAAGGGTCTGAACCGCGGCTCGCAAGCTCGCCGCGAAGAATTCTACGCATTCCTAACACATTATTCGGACCAAGACACCACAGCTACTAGGTTTTATGCACAAAAATTTTACGGGGCCTTACATCCTCCCCCCTTAAGATCATTCGTCCTCGAATGAGGATTTTGAAATAAATGAGTTTTGAAAGACATGGTATGCAAGCTATCAAGATTTTGACTAACTCTTATATTTTAGAAAAATTTCGCCAGAGTTTCCTTTGTATTATGGACATATCCACCTGTCAGAGGGCCCCCGAAACACATTACCAAACAACAATATACAACTACAACACTTTTCACAACTCTGGTATACACTTTCTTACCTCAACGAATGCACATAAACTAGCCACTTCGATGAATTCTTACCTTATTTAACCATTTTAACACCCATGTACACTTAACAAACCATTACCAATCTAAATTTACTATTAGTTGTCTATTAAACACGTAAATCTTTATAAGGCTCTCATTTATCAAGAAAGGCTCAAATGACCCAAACATGACAACACATTAAATTCATTACAAAATGAAGGAGACTTTACTAACACTAAGAGGGAAACAACTTAGGCAAGATGACAGTTACTAGGAGTAGGAGGGTCACCTAATTTCTTCTAGGCTTGATCGAACAAATGGGGGTACTTTTCCTTCATCTCTTTTTTCGCTTCCCATGTGGCCTCCTCAACTTGTTGACTTCGCCACAATACTTTAACAGAGGCAACTTCCTTATTTCTCAACTTACGGACTTGCCTATCAAGAATGGAAACTGGAACTTCTTCATATGACAAATTTTCATTAACCTCTATAGCTTCGACTGGCATGATGGTGGATGGATCTCCAATCACTTTCTTCAACATGGACACATGGAATACCGGATGCACTGATGACATCTCAGGAGGCAACTCTAGCCTATAAGCAACTTGACCAATCCTTTGAGCGATCCGATATGGCCCGACATACCTAGGACTCAATTTCCCTTTCTTTCCGAATCGCATCACTCCCTTCATAGGAGATACCCTCAAGAACACCCAATCATCGACTTGAAACTCCAAATCCCTTCGACGAACGTCCGCATAGGACTTTTGACGACTCTGTGCTGTTTTCATTCTCTCCTGAATAACCTTGACCTTTTCCATAGCTTCGTACACCATATCTGGCCCTAGCAATTCCACTTCACCTACCTCAAACCACCCGATTGGCGATCTACACCTTCTCCCGTACAATGCCTCAAACGGGGCCATTTGAATGCTAGCATGATAGCTGTTATTGTAAGCAAATTCTATCAATGGCAAGTGTTCATCCCAATTACCTTTAAAATCTAAGACACAAGCCCGCAACATATCTTCAAGCGTCTGAATGGTCCGCTCGGCCTGTCCATCGGTCTGTGGATGGAAAGCTGTGCTGAGATTCACCTGAGTTCCCAAACCTTGCTGGAACTTCTTCCAAAAGTTAGCGGTGAACTGAGCCCCGCGATCTGAGATGATAGAAAGTGGAGTGCCGTGAAGCCTTACTATCTCTTTGATGTACAATCTTGCATATTGCTCCGCAGTATCAGTGGACTTGACAGGCAGGAAGTGAGCCGATTTGGTGAGTCGATCTACTATCACCCATATTGAGTCAAACTTACGCTGAGTGCGAGGTAACCCCACCACGAAATCCATATTGATCATCTCTCATTTCCACCTTGGTATTTCTATAAGCTGAGTTAATCCACCAGGCCGTTGATGCTCGGCCTTCACTTGTTGACAGTTCGGACATTTAGCTACAAAGCCTGCCACATCCCTTTTCATACCGTTCCACCAATAAATCTCCTTGAGATCGTGATACATTTTCGTTGAACCAGGGTGCACGGAATACCTGGAAGTATGAGCCTCTGCCATCACTCTTTCCCGAAGCTCGTCCACATCCGGAACACATAGCCTATCTTGACACCGCAATACACCATCTTCGCTGCTGAGTACAAATGCTGAGGTCTTGTCATTCATGACTGCTTCCTTCACCCGAACCAGTGCTGGATCCATGAACTGTTTTTCCTTGATTTCCGCGACCAATGATGATTCTGCTCCATTATGCACCAAGATATCCCCCTCGTCCGACGCCGAAATACGAACCCCCAAGCTGGCTAATTGGTAGACCTCTCGAGCCAGGGGTCTCTGATCCACACCCAAATGAGCCAAACTACCCATGGATTTCCGACTAAGAGCGTCAGCTACCACATTTGCCTTCCCTGGATGGTACAATATGTCCATATCATAGTCCTTGAGTAGTTCTAACCACCGCCGCTGTCTCAGATTCAGCTCTTTCTGCTTGAACAAATACTGGAGGCTCTTGTGGTCCGAAAACACCTCTACATGAACCCCATAAAGATAGTGTCGCCATATTTTCAAGGCAAACACAACAACTGCAAGTTCCAAATCATGCGTCGGATAATTCTTCTCATGGTTCTTGAGTTGTCTGGAAGCATAAGCTATAACCTTTCCGTGCTGCATCAATACACATCCCAAACCGACTCTGGAGGCATCACAATAGACTACAAATCCCTCTGTGCCTTCTGGCAAGGCCAATACTAGTGCCGAGGTCAATCTTGACTTCAATTCTTGGAAACTTTTCTCACATGCTTCGGACCACTGGAACTTAACTGCTTTCTGCGTCAATTTAGTCAATGGGGAGGCAAGGGTTGAGAATCCCTCTACAAACCTCCGATAGTACCCTGCCAAACCCAAGAAGCTGCGAATCTCTGTCGGGGTCGTGGGTCTAGGCCAATCTTTCACTGCCGCAATCTTCTGAGGATCCACCATAATTCCCTCACTGGAAATAACATGCCCTAGAAAAGCTACGGACTCCAACCAAAACTCACATTTTGAGAACTTGGCATACAATTGATGCTGAAGAAGGGTCTGCAATGCTGCTCTGAGGTGAACGGCATGATCTTCCCCGCTCCGAGAGTAGATGAGAATATCGTCAATGAATACAATCACAAAGGAATCTAGGAATGGCTTGAAAACCCGATTCATAAGGTCCATGAAAGCTGCTGGGGCATTGGTTAGCCCAAAAGACATGACCAAAAACTCGAAGTGACCATGACGAGTTCTGAAGGCGGTTTTAGGAATATCCTGCTCCCTGATTTTCAACTGGTGGTACCCAGACCGTAAATCAATCTTTGAGAAGAACTTCGCTCCCCGCAATTGGTCAAACAGATCATCCACTCGAGGCAAAGGATATTTATTCTTGATGGTGACTTTGTTGAGTCGCCGATAATCAATACACATTCGAAGTGACCCATCCTTCTTTCTGACAAAGAGAACCGGAGCACCCCATGGCGACACACTCGGTCGTATGAACCCTTTCTCTAATAAATCCCTCACCTGCTCCTTTAACTCCCTTAACTCTGCTGGCGCCATTCTGTAAGGTGGAATGGATATTGGCTGAGTATCTGGCAATACATCAATTCCGAAAATCAATCTCCCTATCCGGCGGGAGGCCTGGAAGCTCATCTGGAAACACTTCAGGAAATTCATTCACAATTGGCACGGACTCGAGGGTAGGCACCTCTGAGGTGGTGTCCGTTACCCGAACCAGGTGATAGATACACCCCTTCTTAATCATCTTCGAAGCCTTAAGGTAGGAAATAAACCTACCCCTTGGCACCACACCATTTCCTCTCCATTCAATGATTGGCTCGTTAGGGAACTCGAGCCTCATAACTCTCGTTCGACAATCAAGTTTGGCAAAGCACGAATAGAGCCAATCCATCCCCATAATTACATCAAAATCTACCATCCCAAGCTCAATAAGATCGGCTGTGGTATCACGACCACCCACCGTAACAACACAATTCCTATAGACTCGTGAGGCCGTAATAGAATCACCAATAGGAGTCGACACAGAGAACGGCTCATGAAGCTGTTCGGGTTCTATCCCAAAGCTTGAAGCAATGAATGGAGTAACATAAGACAAGGAGGACCCCGGATCAATAAGGGCATAGCAATCAATAGTCTGAACAGACATGATACCTGTAACAACATCTGGAGAAGCCTCGGCATTTTGGCGGCCACTCAATGCATAGAATCGGCTAGGTCCACCCCTACCCCGAGCTCCACCCCTAGCTGCACCACGCCCTGCTGCTGCTGGAGTACGCGCTGATGATGTAGCAGCTGAAGAACCGGATGACTGAGCAGATCCCCTACCTTTACCCTGACTGGGTGCACGGCAGTCCCGCTGAATGTGACCTCTCACCCCGCACCCGAAGCACACTGGAAGGTCAAGGTAGCAAGTTTCTGTATGAAATCTCCCACACTTGGGGCATGTAGGTCTCCCCGGCTGCTGGGATCTCACCCCAGGATGACCAGACTGACGAGACCTCCTGCTGTCTGAACCAGGTCTCGAGTAACTGCCCTGCTGATGACTGTGCACGGATGGCGGTGCACTCGCGGAGGACCGAGCATATGACTGGGATGGCCCTGATGACCCCTTCCCTGGAAGTGATCTCCCTGAACGACCCATTGACCGGGCCCTGCTGCTACTTTCTCTTTCTGCACGAATCTTCAATTTCCTGGCCTCTGTGGCCCGAGCAAACCCCACGATCCTCCCATAGTTCATATCTGAGTGCAAAGCTGCTGTGGCGGCCTCATTTACTACCAAAGGGCTAAGGCCCTGAACAAACCGTCGAACCCGGGCATCCATGGTCGACACTAAATGAGGAGCATATTTGGACAACCTTACGAACTCCATGTGATACTCCCAAACACTCATACTGCCCTGCTTGAGGACCTCGAACTCCGTGGCACGGGCTGCCATTGCCTCAGCAGGTAAGAAGTGGTCCATAAATGCATCTACGAACTCATCCCATCTGGCCGGAGGGCTCCCTTCCTCACGGGAATCCTCCCACATTTCGAACCATGAACGTGCCGCTCCCTTCAGCCTGTAAGAGGCCAACTCTACCCCCTCTATATCCGTAGCCTTCATCACTCTGAGGGTCTTGTATATCTCATCAAGGAATTCCTGTGGGTCAGCCTCTGGATCGGTACCTGAAAATTCTGGAGGGGCCAATCGCAAGAACTGGTGGACTCTGGAGCCAAAGGAATCTCCCTGTCCGCTGGAGGATGCAGGGGCATCATGGGATCTCTGGGCC
Source organism: Nicotiana noctiflora (assembly GCA_032618575.1). Classification (NCBI taxonomy): domain Eukaryota; kingdom Viridiplantae; phylum Streptophyta; class Magnoliopsida; order Solanales; family Solanaceae; genus Nicotiana; species Nicotiana noctiflora. Next base: position 158,183 of record JASVEL010008514.1, read on the forward strand.
TGGGCGGCTACTAACTGTGTTAACATATGGATGGCTCCCCTAAGTTCTTCATTAGAGATGCCAGAGCCCGAAGCGGGAACTGTATCTGAGTCAGGAACACCGGCAGGAGGAATGGTGGCATCCTCTGCCGCGGCTGGAATAGGGACACTTGGGTTTTGAACAGATGGGCCAGGCAAATTCGGGACCGGTGGGTCATTCTCTCCCACGGCATCGGGTACATGATTAACAGCTGCACTTGGGTCGACATTGGCCCTAAGGCCGAGTCTAGCCTTCTTCTTAGGTGCCATATTCTGAAAATTTGGGAACAAGGCACGAATTAGACACAAATATCTCCACATTGCACTTTACCGCACGATATAGATTAACAAAGAAGTAGGTAAATTCCTAAATGCCCGTGTAGCCCCCTACTTATATGATGTGGTCGACAACACACCTATAAGAAGGGCACTACTAGACACGGCTCCGAGACATCCTAGGACACTTTAAAACCTTAAGCTCCGATACCAAGTTTGTCACGCCCCAAATCGAGGAACATGACCGGCGCCTGACCGGGTTGCCCCAGTCAAGCGTACCTGGGTGCCTTTTCATTCCCACGCATTACCCCTGTATTGACTGTTTCTCATTAACCAACTATCTTACTAATCATGAATGATTTCACATTAAACAAATAAAACCATACGAGTGATTCATTAACAAGATTTCAATTTTTACAACGCCCGACATAACATAATGTATACATAATACTGGAGTCCCACAGTTTACATGTCTACAGAGCCTCTAGGATTCAAAATGGGGAATATAATACTTGCCGGTAACAAGGCTCCGGCTATACCTTGCAAAAGAAACCAAAATGAAATCTAAACCGAGTGGCATGAACCACACAAGGCCCCGAGGAAGAAAGGGGCTCACCAAAACGGGCAGTGGAAGGAGAAGGATACTACCGCCGATGAGCTGAAGTGCCTGCTACTGATCCACCTACAATCATGACACGAATGTAGCGCCCCCGGCAAAAGGGACGTCAGTACACTTGAATTGTACTGGTATGTATGGACAAACTTTGTCCCAAGTAAACTCAAGCCATTAAATTACATCAACAATTAATTAAGCCAACCAACCATGTTTCCACATTTTCCTCATTTCAAATAATTCTCACACAAAGCACTTTCTACAATCAACCAATTTAACAATAACCAATCAATCACGTAAAGCACAAGTAGTCAAACAAAGGGGCAATCGGTGCCCCACAGGTTGCAAACTCTCCTGCTGTCTCCTTTCACAATTTCATATTAATGATTTTGTATCAATTTTCAATAGCGATTTCGATCGCTTTCCACCCTTATTGCCCCCGACCACCCTTATTACCTCGGCCACCCTTATCACCCCAACCCACACCTTATTTCCCCACGTTGCGGCGCGCAACACGACCCCGCCTTACAGTTGAAAACACAACAATTTCAAACAACAGATAAGGTACTACACACAATTTCAACAAGTTCAAATAAGCAACTTACACATTGGTTCATGTTCTCAATTTCTTCTCAATTCAATATCACAACCATGTTACAATATTTCCACAATTCAAGTGTTTCATCTCTTTCCACAATAAACCAATTCTCAAGTGTTTCGTTTGTTTTCCACAAGGTGCCATATAGGCCATCATAGTCATTATTCACAATTCTTTTGCCAAATTAAACTCTCATTTTACATCACTCATAGCTCGACAACAAACTTTGAATATCCAACAACAACATCAAGAATTTCACACAATTTGTCAATTTAACACAAAACAAACAAACTTAACACATATAGGCGATTTCACAAGAATCAAAATTAGCCATACATACCTGGTGATTATTTTTCCTCCTACTTTATGCTTACCCAAGATATCCTACTCTTGCCAACCTTGTTCTTGAAGACTCTTACTTCTACTCACTTCTTTTTACTAGAAATCAAGTTCAATAATCATGCATGAGTGTAAAAATTCTATTTTTAAAAGCTATTATATGCAAACCTCTCTTTACCCAATTAAAACTGAAAATCAAAGAAAATAGTTAGGGTTTTTACCTTGAAAAGATTGGGGATGTTGAATCTTTGCCCTAGAATCCTTGGAATTAAGTAGTTGGAACAATCTTTGAAGATGAAGAACTTCTCTCTCTAAAAACCCTCTCTTCTCTCTCTAATTTTGGTGAGATTATATGATAAAATGAAGAAGAAGTGTGTTATATTAAAGAAGGGATCGGGTCAAAATGTTACAAAAATCTGGACCGGGGTCAAATATGCGGTCACTATGCGACCGCAGAATCCACATGCGGTCCGCAAAGTGACCGCAAAAATGGCCTCAAAGTTATGCAGGTTCTGTTAAGGAATGCGGTCACTATGCGGACCGCATGTTGATTCCTGCGGTCGCAAAAGTGCACCGCAGATTTGACATGCGATCGCATATCGACCGCACTTTAGACACGATATTGGGCAACTCTCTGGAACGATTTGCGGTCAGAATGCGGTCCGCATGTCAGGTTTGCGGTCGCATCTTGACCGCAGATTTGACATTTTTCTGGAAAATTTTATTCTCAACATTTTTGACTCTTAAATCACTACCAAGGGTCCGAACCGCGGCTCGCAAGCTCGCCGCGAAGAATTCTACGCATTCCTAACACATTATTCGGACCATGACACCACAGCTACTAGGTTTTATGCACAAAAATTTTACGGGGCCTTACACATATGCCCTGTATTGTTACCATCCTTTGGGTTTACGATAGTGTCACTTGGTAGTTCAGCCCTAGGACGCGAATTCAGAGCTTAAGAGATTTACCTCATCTGAACTTCAAGATTGTGGACTGATGTGTTGTGTGAGGTAAGTTGGGCATCCGAATCGGCTTTCTTTTACATCATTTGCTTCTCAATACATCTCATCCATCATTTGAAGAACTTGAGCCATATGGAGGATAAGGAGGTGGGTTGCTCGAGTGTTGATACATTGGCAGACTTTGAAAACTCGACCCCAGTTGCCTTGATTATTACCCCCAACCTCCATGGTTGTTTCCTCCCCAATTTCCTTGATTGTTTTTGTTATGCCAATTCCCTTGATACTTAAATTCCAATTGATATGATTGTTTTTTATCGCCATTGTTGTTGATTTAGGCATTGCAAGTTGTTTCTTTGCCCATGAATTTTTTTCACATATTGCACTTCCTCCTCTTTCTCATTATAAGAATCATCTTGATCAAAACCTCTATCATCTTGTAGATAGTTTTGCACTCGGGTTTGCAATTGTGGACCCTTAGTCCTTCTCTTGTTCACCAAAATATTCACTCCCTCTGTAATATGAACTTGTTGGTGGGCTTTCACTTGATTTAGTTGAGCATTTGCTAATTAAGTCATGCGAGTGGTCAGTTCAATAATGGCTTGCACATGGTCTTGCAATTCTTTGTGAAGAATGATCGTATTCAGATCAGCTTGTGGAATATTAGCTCGGGATTGCCAAGACAACAACGTTTCCGCCATCTCATCTAAGATTTCACACGCATCTGCTCAAGGCATAGTCATAAAATTCCCACCGGCTAGTTGATTTACTACACACTGATTTATTGTGTTAATCCTACGATAAAAGGTTTGTTGTATAATGTTTTCCGTCATATCACTGCTAGGTCATTCCTTAACCAATGTTCTATAGCGCTCCCATATTTTTTGTAGTTGTTCATTCAGCTCTTTCTTGAATGCCACGATCTCATCTCAAAGTGTATCCATTTGCCTAGGAGAGAAAAACTTATCAATGAACTTGGCTTCCAACTCATACATAGTGTGTTTTGAATATTTCAGCATTCGTTCCAACCAATCTAAAGTTTTTCACCGTAGACAGAAGGAAAAAAGCCTTAGCCTCAATGCATCCTCGAAAATATTAGTTTTCTTGCTCCCCCAGCATATATCCACAAAGCCTTTTAAATGTTTGTAAGTATTTTGAGTTGGAGCACCGGTAAAGAAACCTCTTTGCTCAAGCAAAGTGAGCATCACATTGGTGATTTGAAAGTTGTCCGCCCTAATACGGGGATGGAGTATTGCACTAGAATAACCTTTGTTGGGCAATATCCAGCGTGAAGATGCTTCTGGTGGATATGGTGTAGGTGGGACGGGCACATTGTCTTGTCGTCCTCGCCCTCTTCATTGTGGCACTATAATACCTCATATGCTTGTTCCTTCTCGTTATCAAATTCTGCCAAAGGCAAATATTCGTTCTCATTGTTCGCCACATTTGTACCTATAGTTTCTTAAACAAATTAGTTACACTGAAGGGAAAGAAGATATTTCAAAAATAAACTCAAATATATAGCTAACACAATTTTAACTACCTAGCAACGGTGCCAAAAATTGATCCACTCCCAATCCACACTCAACAATGAATGGATGAGGTCGATGGAAGAATAGTACCTAACTATGAGTCGGGGTTGATTTTCTTAGGGAGCTAACAAGGGTGTTAGAATGTATACTTGATGCGTGAAGATGAAACAACTTAAATACACTTCCAATCAAATTGGTTTGCGGTTTACTTCTATAAACTACACTATCAATGCTTAATTAGAGTAATGAAACTAGAAAATAACTAATTACTTTTGGTTGTTTTCAAATAGGTAAAAAGCATGGGGAGGTAACCTTCACTTAGGTGTTCGCTTAATGGGTTAAGTACGTCTAAGTTACTCACTCAATATCTCTCGGTCATAGGGTGACTTTGCCTAATTTAGCTTTCTCAAGCCCAAATGGATATCAAGCTAAATAGGTGATATGAGCTCAAGGGATTTTTCATATCTAGCTCAAACCCTATAATTAGGCTAGTCAAATCCTTAACTAGAAAAAAAAAACTTAACTAGCCCAAGTTTTGCAGACTATGTCTCTCTTTCTCAAGTAAAGACCAGGTCAAAAAGGCATGAATCAATATTTGCACCCATTAATTCTTAAACTAAAGCATGAACAGGCTAAATGATTAATACTCAATCATAAACAAGTATTAAATTAAATATCCATAAAGTTTACATACTAGGGTTGTCACCCAACCCTAGTAAATGTCTAGTTGCTCATAGTAGAAAATGGAGAAAACAAAGAAGAAATACGAATTAAATCCTCAATATAAAATTAAATTACTAAACTATGATGTTTTTTGTCCCAAAATAATCACAAATTTTCTAAAATGGTAAACTACAACGACTATAGCCGAGAAAACTTCAAAACTTGACCTAAAATATGATGCTCGTCTATTTATAGTGACCTAAAATTCACTGACAAAAAATGCCCCTTGAGCGGTTCTGCGGCCGCACAATCATGTGCAATCCGCACTTCAGGCAAGGCTTAAGTCTTGGTCATTTGGCACACCCTTTGAACTTTTTAAATTCTTATCAGTGAGGACCATATTCTGTGGTCACACATATTATGTGCGGTCCGCACTTCTACTTCAATTACTTCTGGGCTTCTTCATCAGATATGCGGTCGCAGAGAGAATTTCGTGGTCTGCACTTGCTTCTGCGAACCGTACTTCTAGTCTGCTACACCCATTTTTGCCATGTGAGTCGGAACACTCTTTTTTTAGCCGCATTTCTTCATAAGAGCCCAAATCCCTAATATTTCTATAATTTGCACACTTTCATTCGTTTTTGGAATATAAATCAATAATTTCGGACTAAAATAAAAGTAAAAAGATACTAATAAGTGGTCAAAATCTATATTTATCACTTTCCAATTTTACTCCCTCCTTCAATATCAACTCCTAATGAAAGGGGGGGATAATTATGTTAGCATTCACCGTCGAAATAGCTGCCTAGATGAGATCCTTCGTGGTACCAGCGGAGTCGTTTCCTTCTTTATCAAATGAAAAAGTTACATGATAGGTCAAATTATAGGTAATAGTCTCAGATATTTAGATACCCAAATTCATCAAGAGTACTATTAGAAAAAGGAGCACCGGAAGATCTTGAAATATGATACATACCATACTCCTTAACATGCTCACTTAAAATATGATACAGAACATACTCCTTAACATGCTCAAACCCACCGAAGCTAAAGTTATATACCTTGAAGCACTGATTATAGTTTTCGTCTTTTAGAAGCTCGATCTCCATAAAATCTCGCCATTGCAACTGCAATCAACCCACTGCAACCATGATCTTTTTTATTTACAGTAAAAGATTTCACCCTTAGCACATTGAGTTCATTTATAACCTGCACTATGACCACAGACTTGTTCAGGAGGATAACATAAACTAATGCATCACTTCAGCCATGATTTAATCTAAAGGTGTGCGGCTAACTCTACCATTTCAACGACACCATAAAATGTGTAACCAGTAGGGTGCACAGCTTGAAGCTTCACCATAGGTCCACAAATGCTATTACTTTCCACTCCTGTAACATGGCACCAAGTGAAGCTATTACAGAATGCATTTTACTGTAGAAGATTGAAGCGAGAACACGAGCAGTTATTTTGGAACCACAGCCACCAATTGCGACAAGCCCATTTGAAGTTGAGTTTCTTTGTTATTTTTTGCTGCTTATGCTGGGAACTCCAACAATGAGGCTGAGAAAGGTGATTTTTGAAGTGGTCGTGGAGGCCGGGGGGTTGAACAGTTGGTACATCTATTTTGTTACTGGACATATCATTAAATAGTTTCTTCCTTCCATAGAACCAGGCTAAACACACCAGAATACAGTGTAATAGGAAAACAGAGTTATGTATCTAAATGCGTATTCAAGCACTCAAACATAAAGGATAGAGTAATAGACTCATCAAGATCAAATGGGAAGTGTATAGATGTATACTTGCGCATCAGTCGGGTTCCATCCAATATCAAGTGGTCACTTCTTTCCTACGGTGAGTCAACCACATCATTGTCAACCAAAGATTGCGCTGTTTTTGAGAAAAAATATCAAACAACTTATGCACCTTGTATACCAAAACATAAGCACCGGCTTCTGTGATCTGCAGTCGCTTGCTTATGGAAAAACAAATATGTTTTACTCAAAAGTTGTTGGACACCTTTGAACAAACCAATCAATGTAAATAAAGGGACAATCGGAATCAACGGTAATATATATTGAAGATTGATCGTTGGATTGGTATATACAGATTATCTTTATAAGAAGATGATAAGATTTTAATCAAGTATCAAGAACAGGTGAGCAGTAAAAATGATGATAATAGAGAGAAGAATGGTAAAGAGAGAGAAAAAGTTGTACTATTGATAATCAGTGTCCCCTTACAAATGGGAGGGACCCTCCTTTATATAGGGAAGCGGTCCCCTCGCCAAAACTATTACATCGTCGTAAGGGCACTACACTTATAGCGGAAACATAAGAAGAGGGAAGCTGAGGACGTCCCTCTGGACTAGCTCGTTGGCTCGCCACTATGGATGGGGGCGTATCCTTCTTGGCGTGCGGTCGTGAGGGAGGACGTCTCTGAATGTCATTGACATCATAAGGAGGCGTTCCCGACCTGCACTTCATCCGGGTCGGCCACGTGTATGTACAAACTAGCCTTATTTTGCATCCGATTTGCCCTCATACAGATAGTCCCTCCGCCTATTGGAGATGTGTTCGAAGCGTATCTGCGATAGGCGGATAGAGCCGGCCCATGTTGGGTCCGTGCACGCGCGCACATGTGGCACATTCTTCTGAAACGTCGTCTGCTAACGGCGTGCGTCATAATTACTATTGTTTTCAATGCCGGTCATAAAGATGATTTGATGTTTCGGTTTTCCGCCTTTTTTCCGGTGCAAAATCCCTTCGAATTTCGCGCAACGACTTATTATAAATAGAGGACAGTTTCAATATTTTTCACTCTTTAGATCGTCAGTAATATTTTGCCTCTAACCTTTTATTTTCACATATCTCGCAACCTTTTCCTCTGTTCTTTACATCCTTGCTATTGTTTCGTTAGAATACCGAGTCAATACTTCAAAAGAAAATGGCTAAAGGTAACCATCGCCGGGAACAGGAAGAGGGTGAGGTTGCTTCTGGGGCTTCCCGGCGGTCGAAGGGTAGCAAGAATGTCCGAAAACCTCTTGTCCTTTTAACCGTAGAAAACCTCCTCCCTCGCGATCTACATGTTCGGAGGGATTTCTCCACTTACACTGTGGGTTTACTTCATGACCTCCGGGTGTCTCGCCGGATACCGGAGGCGGTGGAGATGCGTATGGCCGGGAGGGGCTTGGTCTACGTTCATCGGATGGGGTTCTGCCCCATCTACGAATACCTGTTCATAATTGGGTGTGGACTCCCAATTTACCCATTGGCGGAGGCGTTATGCCGATTTTACAACATCTGCCCGGCCCATCTTACTCCGTATACGTGGAAGATCTGTCGGATATTGGCGACGTATGCGGAGAGAGCTAGCGTAGACATTTCTATCCACCACCTACTGCAGCTGTTTAGTCCCAGCTATTTGAGGGGCAAGATGCTGCAACTAAAGAATCACGGAATGAAGGGCTTAGTCATCGAGGCGGACGATAAGCCCAACCGCCAGTTTTGGGTGAAATATTTCTACATTCGTACCTCGAACCTGGTGGAGGACGCAACCGATTTTCCGAAGGCGTGGAACGATAACTGTAAGTATTGACCTGCGCTTTTAGCATCTTTATGTTTTACTCGACTTTACGTCGTTTTCAGATGCTAACGCTTATCATTTTTTATGTACGTATTAGGGGCATGCATGCCTCAGTCTGTCCCTGACATAACGGCGTGGGTGAGGCAGCTGATCCCCTAACGCCAAATAATGCAGGACATGGGCTGCTTTCTCCCTAAAATACGGCCTTCCAAGTATGGTTTCGATTCGCTGACTTCTCTCCTTGTTTTAGGTGTCGCTATAACCCACACTTTGTTTTATTTGTTTTTCTGCAGCTCGGAACGTATCGCGGAGATGGAGGCGCCGTGCCGCCAATTCCCCACCGTCGGAAACCGAGCTCGTGATCTCTGTAAGGGAAGGTTCCCTCGAAGCTGCTCAGCCTAAAGAGGGCCGGATGGATGTAGTAGCACCCGGAAACGAAGTTGCCGAGGCCGCCCACTCGGAGCTTGACCGTGTCATCCGGGAGTCTATCTTAGCCGACATTCTTGGACCTCCTCGTTCAACGGCTGAGCTGGTCATTGACCAGGCATACGGGGCAACATAGGGCCCTCGTCCCTAGCTGTCGAAGAGGGATCTCCAACGGATGATGAACCGTTAGAGCAGAAGAGGCGTAGGTTGCTCCTTGGAAAAGGAGTGGTCGTGGAACAAAGGAAGGTAGTAACTCGCCGCCCTGAATCGAGGCCGGTCGTAATGGGCGATGCAATCTGGCCGGTGAGGGTTACGCTTCTGAGTACGGCCGAGGTGGATGCTACTCCTCCGTGTGCCAAGGGCAAAAGCGTTCTGGCTGTCGCCGGTGGGACCGTAGACATGGGGGAAACTGCCGTTGAGCCGACCTCCGAACTTGCGAACGTGCCGCCGCTGGGAGGTATCGAGGCAGCCTCTAAGCCAGCGGACGTGCCGCAGCGGGAGCATGCCCTAGTGAGCATGATGGAGACGGGTCGTAGCCGTCGAATCATGATCCCCACAGGGTATAACTTGCTGCTTGAGAGCGAGCAGGCCGCGACGGATATGTCCCTATTATGCAGGACTGTCGAAGCGGAGTCTCTGAAGATGGTGAGCAATAAAGACTTGTCTCATCGAGTTGCTGGTGTCGTTCTGCAGGTATGACTTGATTATTGTTCGTTTTGCTTTCCTTTCTTTAGGGGTTTTAACTTGTCTTCTCTTCTTTTTTTTGTAGACCCTTATTTTGGAGGTCGAACGGAGCCGAAGGGATTGGAAGAAAGTTTTTACCATTCAGAAGGCATCAAAGAAGTGTAAGAAGGTCCGGGAAAAGCACAAGGCATTTGCGGACTACTTTACCCAAGACCCTGACTTTCGCCTCCTCCGAGAGAGCGTGCAGTCACTGGAGGAACAACTGCGCAAGCGGACGGCCCAACTTGAAGGGCGGATGCTGATCTACTGACCGCAGTGGGTCGGAACGCTGAACTGGAGAGCCTTCTCCTACAGCGGGAGGGGGAAGTGGATCTGGGCCGCGTAGCAATGATGGAGGCAGCTGAGCTACGTGCGAAAGTCGACGCCTTGTCGGCCGAGCTTCAAGTAGCTCGGCCAAAGCGGCAGTTCCTCAGCAAGTGGAGGCCGTTGGCCCAATTGGAGACATATCTCGCGAAGCCCAAGACATGCTTGTGTATGCAGAGGCGAGGCAGACTCTGTTCAAAGAGCTGCTAGCCGCTGGCAGAGCTACCGAAGTGAAAGTTGACGAGCAGCGCCGTCTGGTCAGGACAGCTCGCGAAGCCTGTGGCTATGACCCTGATTCTCCAGTTCAGACGGGCGGCTCCTTCACTGATGCGGACCAGCTTGGCACCGGGTCCTGGATTGAGAGGATATTCCAAGACGAGGGTGAGAACGGTGCAACTGGGGCGGAAGGAGGCGACGGGGATCTTGGTAGTTGAATAGGGCTTGTGTATATTTGTAACTTGTACCCCCTTGTAATTATGTAATCATATTCAAATAAAGAAACTTTTTATAGACTTCTCTAAAGTTCTTTATTACTTCTTCCTTTGCTTTTATTTTCGTACTGTTCGGGGCATAGCCCTCTATTTGACCGAGGTCAAACTTATAAAATATTTTATGACGAAGGCACTTTGCCTGAATCCCGGCTCGAACAAGGATGAACCCATACTTTGGTGTCGAGGGCACTTAGCTTGAGTCCCAGTTTTGGCGAGGTCGAGCTTATATATCTTGTGTAATTAAGGCTTTGGCCTTCCATTTTACCTGGGAGAGGTCGTAGCCTCTCCTATTATTGTTAAGGCCTTAGCCTTTCGTGTCAACTGGAGGGGGCCGTACCCTTCTCCTTTAGTTGTTTAGGCCTTAGCTTTTCGTTTCAACTGGAGGAGGCCGTAACCTCTCCTTTTGTTATTAAGGCCTTAGCCTTTCGTGTCGACTGGAGGGGGCCGTACCCTTATCCTTTAGTTGTTAAGGCCTTAGCCTTTCGTTTCAACTAGAGGAGGCCATAACCTCTCCTTTCGTTATTAAGGCCTTAGCCGTTCGTGTCGACTGGAGGGCGCCGTATCCTTATCCTTTAGTTGTTAAGGCCTTAGCCTTTCGTTTCAACTAGAGGAGGCTGTAACCTCTCCTTTTGCTATTAAGGCCTTAGCCTTTCGTGACGACTGGAGGGGGCCGTACCCTTATCCTTTAGTTGTTAAGGCCTTAGCCTTTCGTTTTAACTGGAGGAGGTCGTAACCTCTCCTTTCGTTGTTAAGGCCTTAGCCTTTTGTGTCGACTGGAGGGGGTCATACCCTTCTCCTTTCGTTGTTAAGGCCTTAGCCTTTCGTTTCTTGGAGATGGTCGTAGCCTTTCATTCATTAGAGATGGCCGTAGCCTTTCATTCAATGGAGATGGCCGTAGCCTTTCGTTCATTGGAGATGGCCGTAGTGTTTCATTCATTGGAGTTGGTCGGAGCCTTTCATTCATTGGAGATGGTCGTAGCCCTTTATACATTATGGTTTGAGATGGCCGTAGCCTTTTATACATTATGGCTGTTGCCCTAGTCCCTATGATGTGCCATTCGTGCCGGTTGGCGGCATGCCTGGTGTATCAGAATAACCTTGCTAACGATTCCGGGCATCTCCTTCGTCTCCTCATTACAAACCTCTTCGGGAAAACCCAATTGCAACAAAACCCGAATGATGGAAAAAATAGTACGGCTTGGGGGGTGCCTCTTAGAAGTGGAAACGTTTGAGGTGTGAGATGTTCCAATTGTTTTGGAGTATCTTTCCATCCATGGTCTCCATCTTGAAGGAGCCCTTGTCTGCCGCTGCGATGATTTTGTAGGGCCCGTCCTAATTGGTGCCCAACTTCCACTCGTTGGGATCTTTGGATGCTAGTGTTTTGGTTTTAGCACATAATCGCCTGTCTTGAGTGGATGAATTTTCGTCCTTTTGTTGTAGTATCTCTCGAACTGCTTTTTTGTGGGCCACTAACCTGATGTGGACCATTTCTCTTCTTTCTTCGGCCTCGTCCAAGTCTTGTTGTCACGACCCGGATTTTCCCCCAACATCGGGATCGTGATGGCGCCTACTCGTGGTAGCTAGGCAAGCCATTGTATTCATACTATCCTGTTTTTAAAACAATTTCATAATTTATTTATCAACAAACCATAACTTTAATTAAATAAGTGCGGAATACTTTATCGAATTAGAAACGACTAGTTACAAGGTAAAAATCATACTGAAATTCTCTACCCAAGACGTGGAGTCACCAACTCACGAACTACTACTGAATACTACACATAAAAGTTTGAAAGAAATATAACATAATTCCGTTTGTCTCGGAACAATGAGACTACAGCTAGTAACATAAATAAAGAGAGAGACGCCGGGCCTGCGGACGTCTGCAAGCTACCTCGGTCTCAAATGTGATCAACTTCCACGCAATCGATTTACTGCTGCTGCTCCTGATCATAACCTGGACCTGTGCAAAAATGCACAGAAGTGTAGTATCAGCACAACCGACCCCATGTGCTGGTAAGTGCCTGGCCTATCCCGGCGAAGTAGTGACAAGCCTAGGACCAGACACCCACATAAACCTGTGCAATTCAATATATATATGTATACCACATAAACATTTATAAGGAAATACTCTGCTCTGCAATAACAGCCAATAACTCATAATATCCAGATTAATCTAATCAACATAATTAAGTCTTACTTTCGTGTCTCAATTCTTTACTTTTCTTTTCTTATCTCGTGGTAGGCGTACCACCCGCTCCCAAATATATCAATAGGCTACCGGCAACTATGGCCAATACCAAGATTCAAATCACTTTGTGGTCGGCGTGCCACACGATCCCATTTCTTATCATAAAAGTGGTCGGCGCGCCACACGATCCCAATTCTTTAATATATATATATTACCACAATTAACAAGAATTAACCAAGTAATAACACAATAAGGAATATCTCAAAAGAACTCAACAATTTAACAACGGTTAATAAGTTCACAAGGAAAACAAAGTATAATGGAAACATAAGTAACATCAAGTCAAGGAATAGCAAATAGTTGCACGGCATCACCCAAATAAAATATAATGGAAAAACAAGTAATATCAAGTCAAGGAATGGCAAATAGTTGCACGGCATCACCCTTCGTGCTTTTACTCTCATCCTCACCAAATAAGTAAATAAAGTGCACGGCATCACCCTTCGTGCTTTTACTCTCATCCTCACTAAATAAGCAAATAAAGTGCACGGCATCACCCTTCATGCTTTTACTCTCATCCTCACATCCATAGTACGGCATGATCCTTCGTACATGGTTCAATAACAAGGCACGGCATGATCCTTCGTGCATAATCAATAAAACATGGCACGGCATTAACCTTCGTGCATAAATAATAAAACATGGCACGGCATTAACCTTCGTGCATAATCAATAACAAGGCACAAGCATTAACCTTCGTGCATAAATAATAAAACATGGCACGGCATAACCCTTCGTGCATTATCACTCTTCCTCACCCAAATAACAATCACAGTTAAGGGCAGAGAAAGAAAACAACAAATCATGAACCGTCCCGGCAAGGGACACAATAATCATTCTACAACCCGGCAAGGGTTCAACAATTTATCTTCCAAATATCTCACAACAAATATCAACAACGACTCACGGTCATGCTAGACGCCAGTGTATGGATGCTCGTCACCACAGCCCATACACAGCACTCGATCACATAGCACATAATCATATTCCCTCAAGCTAGGATAGAACAAATACTTACCTCGAATGTTTATGAACAATTCAATCTGTGCAATGCCTTTTCCTTTCAAATTTGGCTCCAATCCAATCGTATCAATACACAATTGATTTAATATCATCAATACTACTCAACAAACTAATTCATAAGGCTAATTACAACTTTTAAAACATTCTGCCCGGAAGAGTGAATTTCGACCCCGGGCCCACATGGTCGGAACTCGGGGTTCGGACCAAAATCCAGTTACCCATCCCCCCACGAGTTCATGTATATGATTTGTTTCAAAACCGGACCTCAATTCGAGGTCCAATTTCCCAATTTATGAAAAACCCTATATTCTAACAAAAACAAGAAATTCTACCATGAAAACCTTTGATTTCTATTGAAAAACATGTTTAATGATGTTAGGAATTGAAAGAATTAAGTAAAAAGTGACTTACAATTGTTTTGAAGAAGAAGGAATCCGTGAAGAATCGCAAATGGGTGTTTTTGGTTTGTAAAAAGTGAAGAAATGAACTCAAAATCGTGTTTTACAGGTCTCTGTGTTCTCATTTGCGAACATGGGTTCGCAATTGCGAACCCCGACCAATTTCTGGAGTTTGAAAAATAAGCTAAGGCTGGGAAGTTCGCATTTGCGAACATTTATTCGCATTTGCAAAGTCTAGGCAGTTACTGGGGATTTCGCATTTGCGAAATAAGGTTCGCATTTGCGAACCAGCAGGCTTCTGGGCTTCTTCGCAATTGCGACACATTCTTCGCAATTGCGAAGACAGGCAATTACTGAAGGCCTCGCATTTGCGAGGTTAAGTTCGCAATTGCGAACTATGGTCCAGGTGTGCCAGTGTCGCATTTGCGACACTTTGTTCGCATTTGCGAACTTGGTTGGTTCTGGCAGGCATCGCATTTGCGATAATGGGTTCGCATTTGCGAACCCAGCCTTGAACTGCCTTCTTCGCATTTGCGAGAAATTCTTCGCAAATGCGAAGCCAACAGCTGGGTGAAAAACCAGCAGTGCATAAACTCCGAAATTGATCCTACGGCCTATCAAATCTTTACCCGAGCCCCCGGCTCCAAACCAAACATGTACACAACCTCAAAAATACATTATGAACTTGTTCGTGCGATCACATCGCCAATATCACATCGTTTTCATCAAATCAAGCCTCAAATTCATGATTTTCATACTTTTGGTTTTCAAAACTTTCAAACTTGGAACTCAAGGTCCAAAACATCTCAAACGACATCCGAATGTCACCAATCTTTACAGAAAATCACATATATAATATTTAAGATTTGTACCGGGCGTCGGAACCAAAATACGAGCCCGATACCAAGGTCAATTAATTCATTTCCTTTAACAATTACATCAAAAATAATTTCATAGAAAAATTCATAACTTGGGCTCTAGGCCTTAGAATTCGACTCCGGACGCATGTCCAAGTCCCATATTTTCCTACGGACCTCTCGGGACCATCCAATCTCGGGTCCGGATCCGTTTACCAAAAATGTTGACCGAAGTCAACCATATCAATATTAATATCAATTTTATCCAAATTTCTCATAAAATTCATATTTTCTATCACAAAAATCTTTCCGGCTACAGGCTCGGATCGTGCACGTAAATCGAGGCAACATGGAATGAGGTTTTCATGGCCTCAGTAGCTCGAAATGATTAATAAAATAAGTGATGACCCTTTGGGTCATCACAATCTCCACCTCTAATACAACCGTTCGTCCTCGAACGGACAAAAGAAAGAAGTACCTGAGTCAGGGAACAAATGTGGGTAGCGGCTCCGCATATCAGACTCGGACTCCCAGGTCGATGCCTCAGGAGGCTGACCTTTCCACTGAACACGCACAGAAGGAAAACACATGTGTGGGATCGCCGGTCTAGAATGGCCACCGGCTCCTCCTCGTAAGATAGTTCATTGTCCAATTGGACAGTACTGAAGTCTAACACATGTGTGGGATCGCCGTGGTATCTCCGAAGCATAGATACGTGAAAAACCGGATGCACGACTGATAAACTAGGCGGCAAAGCTAGTCTGTAAGCCACCCCTCCCACTCTGTCTAGAATCTCAAATGGACCAATATACCTAGGGCTGAGCTTGCCCTTCTTCCCGAACCTCATCACGCCCTTCATAGGTGACACTCGGAGCGATAGTCGCTCCCCAATCATGAAAGTTATATCTCGAACCTTGCGATCTGCATAGCTCTTTTGTCTAGACTGAGCTGTGCGAAGCCTATCTTGAATAATCTTGACCTTATCTAAGGCTTCCTGGAATAAATCTGTACCGAATAACCGAGTTTCTCCCGATTCAAACCATCCAACCGAAGAACGACACCACCTACCATAAAACGCTTCATAAGGAGCCATCTGGATGCTCGATTGATAACTATTATTATAAGCAAACTTTGCCAAAGGTAGAAATTGATCCCATCAGCATCTAAGGTGACCTGATTAGCACCTCCTCGCTGAACCGTGTCTCTAAGGTCACATAAATAGGAATCATTATATTGTTGATCGCGGATACGCTCCAATAATGAAGAGCGAGCGATCGCACAAGCTAGTACTCGACTAGGCTCGAAATATCCAACCTCACAAATCGATTGGCCAAGGACCGAACATCCAAAGCAATTGGCCTCTGATTGACTGGAATATAAACAAGACTGCCCATACTGGCTGACTTCCTACTCAAAGCGTCAGCCACCACGTTTTCTTTTTCCCTGATGATATAAAAACGTGACATCATAATCTTTCTGCAATACCAGCCACCTTCTCTGCCTCAAATTCAACTCTTTTGTTTAAACAAATACTGAAGACTCTTATGATCGATGTATACTTCATATACTACACCATACAAATAATGCCTCCAGATCTTCAATGCGTGAATAATCGCCGCAAATTATAGATCATGCACTGGGTAATTCTTTTCATGCATCTTCAACTACCTCGAAGCATAGGCAATAACCTTGCCATCCTGCATTAACACTGCACCAAGCCCAATACGGGAAGCATCACAATAATCAGTATAAGGTCCCGTACCCGTGGGTAAAATCAATACCGGTGCTGTGGCCATGGCTGTCTTGAGCTTTTGAAAGCTCGCCTCACATTCATCTGACCATTCAAATTGAACACCTTTCTGTGTCAATCTGGTCAGTGGGGTTGCAATAGATGAAAACCCCTCCACGAATCGCCGATAATAACCCGCTAATCCCAAGAAACGCCAAATCTCTATGGCTGATGTCGGTCTAAGTCAGTCCTTGACTGCCTCAATCTTCTTCGGATCAACCTGAATACCTGCTGCCGTCACAATATGACCCAGGAATGCAACTGAACTTAGCCAAAATTCACACTTCGAAATTTTTGCATATAGTTGGCTATCTTTCGGAGTCTGCAAAGTCACTCTGAGATGTTGTGCATGCTCCTCATGACTGCAGGAGTATGTCAATATGGAAACAATGAAGACTACAACGAACAAGTCTAAATAAGGCACGAACACACTCATGTGTATGCACATATCCATGACTCTGAAGTCTGGCCATAAGAGTTATTCTTAAATTACAACATTGTCAATTAACCCTGTTATCAAATACCTTATTCTACAAATCCCACTTTACTCATAATGAGGTATGGTGACCTCGTGATTATTTTCCCGAATTAATGCGTCATATTTATCCTTACCCGGTGCTCGTCTCAAAGGCTAAGCTCAACGGTTTCAAAATAGAAATGGCTAAATATGAATAGAAACTATACAAGAATTGTCAAATAGTCCTAACGGACATGACTCTTATTTACGAATGCAATACGAAAATATTAATTCATAAAACAAGAAATTTAAACACATAAACTCTTACTACCAGGACCCAGTCCTCATATGATATCCACCGCAGCTTGAAGCTCGGCTTAGAAATATTTCACATTATGCCAAAAATTGGAGGATCTCATCCTCAACTCTGAATCAGAGTGCTTGCACATCATATCATCTGAAATTTTTCATTTCCTTTCTTTCTTCCTTTCAATAATTGTCCGTCAAAGATAATCACGACATAAAATGAACCCTCATACCGATAGGGCACACAATTAACGATTAAAATTAGTTATTCCGAGAATTATATCAAAACATACTGTAATAAGTAATATAAAGTCACTCTTAGTCTCATGGATATTTAGTGACTAACACCTAATAATAGGGATGTCTATCCTCATGTAATATCTCAACGGGAGTATTTCCCTAAGTAGTATGATTACGATGCTCGCTCATGAATGGAGCATGTTATACAGACTCGCCTAAATTTTCTTTCAAAAACCAAATCAAATTAAGGGAAAATTATTCTGTCTATAACAATCTGAATTATACGTGTGATGACCACATCTGGTGTAGTGACCTCCCTCATATCATAAAAATTATATCAATGGTCGGGTCTCCACCTCTAGGATTTTCACCTCCACCTCTAACATCCTGACCTCTACATCTGGCTGGCCATGTAGGATAAATATTAGCTGCAATGGAGCGTGTAGCCTGAGTGCTTTCCTAAAATTATATTTCTCCAAAAATTCCACATTCACAGCAATTCCTTTAAGGCTCAGTTAACTTGTTGTTCATGACAATATATATTCGGACACAGTCATTGTGACCTGGTACAACCGTTCAGATCGCATATACTACATATTGCAGAGAATCTCGGGGTGACGTCTTCATAACATTTTCTAAAAATAGAGTTTAGTAGATAGCGTTGCATTGGCCGGCTTGCCCTCTTGGTAAGCTTGTCACAAACATTGATGGCCAATTTCCTCTTTTGCTATGTTGGCTTAACACTGCTGAGCTACCCCGTTTACTCACAAACTCTTCGTTATTCTCTGGGGCGATTTCTTACCCCATGAAAGGAACCAACCTTAAATATGTATAAATTATTTAGAGGACCTTTCCATAACATATATATACAGTCCAATAACTCACCATATTTGTCCTTCACAACTCCAACACATCGACCGGACGTCAAGGTCCGTTGAAACCCAACATGATTTATTAGGTGATCTCCCGGTATAATTGCATCTTTCGTTGGGACCATAACTGGTGTGGTAAATACATTATATTCCCACTACTTCTGTGTGCCTTCCGTAGCACAGTAAAATGAATCCCTCGCATTCGACTATTCCCACGTTCTGTAATTCCTCATAAGAACTGTCAAGCACAATCTCGTGGGTTCTCAAAAGATGCACCGCTGAAGGTGGTAGCGAAGACTTTGGTGAAACCTATATGTCCTCCGTAAAACTTTTGAAGGCATAGTTGATCTATCACCAGCCTGTGCCATTGTTCGGTTGGATAAGCGGTACGTGACTACACCATTCGTGGGAAGACAAGAGTGGAAATTTAACTTAACACTTTGAAGAACAAATTCGCACGATAAGAAAGAACAAATGAGAGACTCTTTCCTAACTCAATAGACTCTGGAGGACAAGTACGGACGTCTCCGTACCTACCTCTCAAACTCTACTAAGCTTGTTCGTGAGTGGTGAGACCTATGTAACCTAGAGCTTTGATACCAACTTGTCACGACCCGGATTTTCCCCCAACATCGGGATCGTGATGGCGCCTACTCGTGGTAGCTAGGCAAGCCATCTGTATTCATACTATCCTATTTTTAATACAATTTCATAATTTATTTATCAACAAACCATAACTTTAATTAAATAAGTGCGGAATACTTTATCGAATTAGAAACGACTAGTTACAAGGTAAAAATCATACTGAAATTCTCTACCCAAGACGTGGAGTCACCAACTCACGAACTACTATGGAATACTACACATAAAAGTTTGAAAGAAATATAACATAATTTTGTTTGTCTCGGAACAATGAGACTACAGCTAATAACATAAATAAAGAGAGACACGCCGGGCTTGCGGACGTCCGCAAGCTACCTTGGTCTCAAATGTGATCAACTCCCACGCAATCGATTTACTGCTGCTGCTCCTGATCGTAACCTGGACCTGTGCAAAAAGGCACAGAAGTGTAGTATCAGCACAACCGACCCCATGTGCTGGTAAGTGCCCGGCTTATCCCGGCGAAGTAGTGACAAGGCTATGACCAGACACCCATATAAACCTGTGCAGTTGCAATATATATATATATATATATATATATATATATATGTACATAAACATTTATAAGGAAATACTCTGCTCTGCAATAACAGCCAATAACTCATAATATCCAGATTAATCTAATCAACAGAATTAAGTCTTACTTTCGTGTCTCAATTCTTTACTTTTCTTTTCTTATCTCGTGGTAGGCGTACCACCCGCTCCCAAATATATCAATAGGCTACCGGCAACTATGGCCAATGCCAAGATTCAAATCACTTTGTGGTCGGCGTGCCACACGATCCCATTTCTTATCATAAAAGTGGTCGGCGCGCCACACGATCCCAATTCTTTAATATATATATATATATATATATATATTACCACAATTAACAAGAATTAACCAAGTAATAACACAATAAGGAATATCTCAAAAGAACTCAACAATTAACAACGGTTAATAAGTTCACAAGGAAAACAAAGTATAATGGAAACATAAGTAATATCAAGTCAAGGAATAGCAAATAGTTGCACGGCATCACCCAAATAAAATATAATGGAAAAACAAGTAATATCAAGTCAAGGAATGGCAAATAGTTGCACGGCATCACCCTTCGTGCTTTTACTCTCATCCTCACCAAATAAGTAAATAAAGTGCACGGCATCACCCTTCGTGCTTTTACTCTCATCCTCACCAAATAAGCAAATAAAGTGCACGGCATCACCCTTCGTGCTTTTAATCTCATCCTCACATCCATAGTACGGCATGATCCTTCGTACATGATTCAATAACAAGGCACGGCATGATCCTTCGTGCATAATCAATAAAACATGGCACGGCATTAACCTTCGTGCATAAATAATAAAACATGGCACGGCATTAACCTTCGTGCATAATCAATAACAAGGCACGGCATTAACCTTCGTGCATAAATAATAAAACATGGCACGGCATCACCCTTCGTGCATTATCACTCTTCCTTACCCAAATAACAATCACAGTTAAGGGCAGAGAAAGAAAACAACAAATCATGAACCGTCCCGGCATGGGACACAATAATCATTCTACAACCCGGCAAGGGTTCAACAATTTATCTTCAAAATATCTCACAACAAATATCAACAATGACTCACGGTCATGCTAGACGCCAGTGTATGGATGCTCGTCACCACAACCCATACACCGCACTCGATCGCATAGCACATAATCCTATTCCCTCAAGCTAGGATAGAACAAACACTTACCTCGAATGTTTATGAACAATTCAATCCGTGGCAATGCCTTTTCCTTTCAAATTTGGCTCCAATCCAATCGTATCTATACACAATTGATTTAATATCATCAATACTACTCAACAAACTAATTCATAAGGCTAATTACAACTTTTACAACATTCTGCCCGGAATAGTGAATTTCGACCCCGGGCCCACATGGTCGGAATTCGGGGTTCGGACCAAAATCCGGTTACCCATCCCCCCACGAGTTCATGTATATGATTTGTTTCAAAACCGGACCTCAATTCGAGGTCCAATTTCCCAATTTATGAAAAACCCTATATTCTAACAAAAACAAGAAATTCTACCATGAAAACCTTTGATTTCTATTGAAAAACATGTTTAATGATTTTAGGAATTGAAAGAATTAAGTAAAAAGTGACTTACAATTGTTTTGAAGAATAAGGAATCCGTGAAGAATCGCAAATGGGTGTTTTTGGTTTGTAAAAAGTGAAGAAATGAACTGAAAATCGTGTTTTACAGGTCTCTATGTTCGCATTTGCGAACATGGGTTCGCAATTGCGAACCCCGACCAATTTCTGGAGTTTGAAAAATAATCTAAGGCTGGGAAGTTCGCATTTCCGAACATTTATTCGCATTTGCGAAGTCTAGGCAGTTACTGGGGATTTCGCATTTGCGAAATAAAGTTCGCATTTGCGAACCAGCAGGCTTCTGGGCTTCTTCGCAATTGCGACACATTCTTCGCAATTGCGAAGA
Organism: Nicotiana noctiflora; assembly: GCA_032618575.1. Classification (NCBI taxonomy): domain Eukaryota; kingdom Viridiplantae; phylum Streptophyta; class Magnoliopsida; order Solanales; family Solanaceae; genus Nicotiana; species Nicotiana noctiflora. The sequence goes on from JASVEL010008514.1 coordinate 180,062, forward strand.
CAGGCAATTACTGAAGGCCTAGCATTTGCGAGGTTAAGTTCGCAATTGCGAACTATGGTCCAGGTGTGACAGTGTCGCATTTGCGACACTTTGTTCGCATTTGCGAACTTGGCTGGTTCTGGCAGGCATCGCATTTGCGATAATGGGTTCGCATTTGCGAACCCAGCCTTGAACTGCCTTCTTCGCATTTGCGAGAAATTCTTCGCAAATGCGAAGCCAACAGCTGGGTGAAAAACCAGCAGTGCAAAAATTCAGAATTTAATCCAACGGCCTATCAAATCTTTACCCGAGCTCCCGGGCTCCAAACCAAACATGTACACAACCTCAAAAACACATTATGAACTTGTTCGTGCGATCACATCGCCAATATCACATCATTTTCATCAAATCAAGCCTCAAATTCATGATTTTCATACTTTTGGTTTTCAAAACTTTCAAACTTGGAACTCAAGGTCCAAAACATCTCAAACGACATCCGAATGTCACCAAACTTTACCGAAATCACATATATAATATTTAAGACTTGTACCGGGCGTCGGAACCAAAATACGAGCCCGATACCAAGGTCAATTAATTCATTTCCTTTAACAATTACATCAAAAATAATTTCATAGAAAAATTCATAACTTGGGCTCTAGGCCTCGGAATTCGACTCGCGGACGCATGTCCAAGTCCCATATTTTCCTACGGATCTCTCGGGACCATCCAATCTCGGGTCCGGATCCGTTTACCAAAAATGTTGACCGAAGTCAACCATATCAATATTAATATCAATTTTATCCAAATTTCTCATAATATTCATATTTTCTATCACAAAAAGCTTTCCGGCTACAGGCTCGGATCGTGCACGTAAATCGAGGCAACATGGAATGAGGTTTTCAAGGACTCAGAAGATCGAAATGATTAATAAAATAAGTGATGACCCTTTGGGTCGTCACAATCTCCACCTCTAAAACAACCGTTCATCCTCGAACGGACAAAAGAAAGAAGTACCTGAGTCGGGGAACAAATGTGGGTAGCGGCTCCGCATATCAGACTCGGACTCCCAGGTCGATGCCTCAGGAGGCTGACCTTTCCACTGAACACGCACAGAAGGAAAACACATGTGTGGGATCGCCGGTCTAGAATGGCCACCGGCTCCTCCTCGTAAGATAGTTCATTGTCCAATTGGACAGTACTGAAGTCTTAAAACATGTATGGGATCGCCGTGGTATCTCCGAAGTATAGATACGTGAAAAACTGGGTGCACGCCTGATAAGCTAGGCGGCAAAGCTAATCTGTAGGCCACCCCTCCCACTTTGTCAAGAATCTCAAATGGACCAATATACCTAGGGTTGAGCTTGCCCTTCTTCCCGAACCTCATCACGCCCTTCATAGGTGACACTCGGAGCAATACTCGCTCCCCAATCATGAAAGTTATATCTCGAACCTTGCGATCTGCATAGCTCTTTTGTCTAGACTGAGCTGTGCGAAGCCTATCTTGAATAATCTTGACCTTATCTAAGGCTTCCTGGAATAAATCTGAACCGAATAACCAAGTTTCTCCCTGTTCAAACCATCCAACCGGAGAACGACACCGCCTACCATAAAACGCTTCATAAGGAGCCATCTGGATGCTCGATTGATAACTATTATTATAAGCAAACTCTGCCAAAGGCAGAAATTGATCCCATCAGCATCTATGGTGACCTGATTAGCACCTCCTCGCTGAACCGTGTCTCTAAGGTCACATAAATAGGAATCAATATATTGTTGATCGCGGATACGCTCCAATAATAAAGAGCGAGCGATCGCACAAGCTAGTACTCGACTAGGCTCAGAAATATCCAACCTCACAAATCGATTGGCCAAGGACTGAACATCCAAAGCAATTGGCCTCTGATTGACTGGAATATAAACAAGACCGCCCATACCGGCTGACTTCCTACTCAAAGCGTCAGCCACCACGTTTGCTTTTTCCCTGATGATATAAAAAGGTGACATCATTATCTTTCTGCAATACCAGCCACCTTCTCTGCCTCAAATTCAACTCTTTTGTTTAAACAAATACTGAAGACTCTTATGATCGGTGTATACTTCACATACTACACCATACAAATAATGCCTCCGGATCTTCAATGCGTGAATAATCGCCGCAAATTCTAGATCATGCACTGGGTAATTCTTTTCATGCATCTTCAACTGCCTCGAAGCATAGGCAATAACCTTGCCATCCTGCATTAACACTGCACCAAGCCCAATACGGGAAGCATCACAATAATCAGTATAAGGTCCCGTACCCGTGGGTAAAATCAATACCGGTGCTGTGGCCATGGCTGTCTTGAGCTTTTGAAAGCTCGCCTCACATTCATCTGACCATTCAAATTGAACACCTTTTTGTGTCAATCTGGTCAGTGGGGTTGCAATAGATGAAAACCCCTCCACGAATCGCCGATAATAACCCGCTAATCCCAAGAAACTCCAAATCTCCGTGGCTGATGTTAGTCTAGGTCAGTCCTTGACTGCCTCAATCTTCTTCGGATCAACTTGAATACCTGCTGCCGTCACAATATGACCCAGGAATGCAACTGAACTTAGCCAAAATTCACACTTCAAAATTTTTGCATATAGTTGGCTATCTTTCAGAGTCTGCAAAGTCACTCTGAGATGTTGCGCATGCTCCTCATGACTGCAGGAGTATGTCAATATGGAAACAATGAAGACTACAACGAACAAGTCTAAATAAGGCACGAACACACTCATGCGTATGCACATATCCATGACTCTGAAGTCTGGCCATAAGAGTTATTCTTAAATTACAACATTGTCAATTAACCCTGTTATCAAATACCTTATTCTACAAATCCCACTTTACTCATAATGAGGTATGGTGACCTCGTGATTATTTTCCCGAATTAATGCGTCATATTTATCCTTACCTCTGGTGCTCGTCTCAAAGGCTAAGCTCAACGGTTTCAAAATAGAAATGGCTAAATATGAATAGAAACTATACAAGAATTGTCAAATAGTCCTAACGGACATGACTCTTATTTACGAATACAATACGAAAATATTAATTCATAAAAGAAGAAATTTAAACACATAAACTCTTACTACCAGGACCCAGTCCTCATATGATATCCACCGCAGCTTGAAGCTCGGCTTAGAAATATTTCACATTATGCCAAAAATTGGAGGATCTCATCCTCAACTCTGAATCAGAGTGCTTGCACATCATATCATCTGAAATTTTTCATTTCCTTTCTTTCTTCCTTTCAATAATTGTCCGTCAAAGATAATCATGACATAAAATGAACCTTCATTCTGATAGGGCACACATTTAACGATTAAAATTAGTTATTCCGAGAATTATATCAAAACCCACTGTAATAAGTAATATAAAGTCACTCTTAGTCTCATGGATATTTAGTGACTAACACCTAATAATAGGGATGTCTATCCTCATGTAATATCTCAACGGGAGTATTTCCCTAAGTAGTATGATTACGATGCTCGCTCATGAATGGAGCATGTTAAACAGACTCGCCAAAATTTTCTTTCAAAAACCAAATCAAATTAAGGGAAAATTATTCTGTTTATAACAATCTGAATTATACACGTGATGACACCATCTGGTGTAATAACCTCCCTCATACCATAAAAAGTATATCATTGGTTGGGTCTCCACCTCTAGGATTTTCACCTCCACCTCTAACATCCTGACCTATACATCTGGCTGGCCATGTAGGATAAATATTAACTGCAATGGAGCGTGTAGCCTGAGTGCTTTCCTAAAATTATATTTCTCCAAAAATTCCACATTCACAGCAATTCCTTTAAGGCTCAGTTAACTTGTTGTTCATGACAATATATATTCGGACACGGTCATTGTGACCTGGTACAACCGTTCAGATCGCATATACTACATATTGTAGAGAATCTCGGGGTGACGTCTTCATAACATTTTCTAAAAATAGAGTTTAGTAGATAGCGTTGCATTGGCCGGCTTGCCCTCATGGTAAGCTTGTCACAAACATTGATGGCCAATTTCCTCTTTTGCTATGTTGGCTTAACAGTGCTGAGCTACCCCGTTTACTCACAAACTCTTTGTTATTCTCTGGGGCAATTTCTTACCCCATAAAAGGAACCAACCTTAAATATGTATAAATTATTTAGAGGACCTTTCCATAACATATATATACAGTCCAATAACTCACCATATTTGTCCTTCACAACTCCAACACATCGACCGGACGTCAAGGTCCGTTGAAACCCAACACGATTTATTAGGTGATCTCCTGATATAATTGAATCTTCCTTTGGGACCATAACTGGTGTGGTAAATATATTATTTTCCCACTACTTCTGTGTGCCTTCCATAGCACAGTAAAATGAACTCCTCGCATTCGACTATTCCCACATTCTGTAATTCCTCATAAGAACTATCAAGCACAATCTCGTGGGTTCTCAAAAGATGCACCGCTGAAGGTGGTAGCGAATACTTTGGTGAAACCTATCTGTCCTCCGTAAAACTTTTGAAGGCATAGTTGATCTATCACCAGCCTGTGCCATTGTTCGGCTGGATAAGCGGTACGTGACTACGCCATTCGTGGGAAGACAAGAGTGGAAATTTAACTTAACACTTTGAAGAACAAATTAGCACGATAAGAAAGAACAAATGAGAGACTCTTTCCTAACTCAATAGACTCTGGAGGACAAGTACAGACGTCTGCGTACCTACCTCTCAAACTCTACTAAGCTTGTTCGTGAGTGGTGAGACCTATGTAACCTAGAGCTTTGATACCAACTTGTCACGACCCGGATTTTCCCCCAACATCGGGATCGTGATGGCGCCTACTCGTGGTAGCTAGGCAAGCCACTCTGTATTCATACTATCCTATTTTTAATACAATTTCATAATTTATTTATCAAAAAACCATAACTTTAATTAAATAAGTGCGGAATACTTTATCGAATTAGAAACTATTAGTTACAAGGTAAAAATCATACTGAAATTCTCTACCCAAGACGTGGAGTCACCAACTCACGAACTACTATGGAATACTACACATAAAAGTTTGAAAGAAATATAACATAATTCTATTTGTCTCGGAACAATGAGACTACAGCTAATAACATAAATAAAGAGAGAGACGCCGAGCTTGCGGACGTCTGCAAGCTACCTTGGTCTCAAATGTGATCAACTCCCACGCAATCAATTTACTGCTGCTGCTCCTGATCGTAACCTGGACCTGTGCAAAAACGCACGAAGTGTAGTATCAGCACAACCGACCCCATGTGCTGGTAAGTGCCTGGCCTATCCCGGCGAAGTAGTGACAAGCCTAGGACCGTACACCCCCATAAACCTGTGCAGTTCTATATATATATATATATATATATATATATATATATATATATATGTACATAAACATTTATAAGGAAATACTCTGCTCTGCAATAACAACCAATAACTCATAATATCCAGATTAATCTAATCAACAGAATTAAGTCTTACTTTCGTGTCTCAATTCTTTACTTTTCTTTTCTTATCTCATGGTAGGCATACCACCCGCTCCCAAATATATCAATAGGCTACCGGCAACTATGGCCAATGCCAAGATTCAAATCACTTTGTGGTCGGCGTGCCACACGATCCCATTTCTAATCATAAAAGTGGTCGGCGCGCCACACGATCCCAATTCTTTAATATATATATATATATATATTATCACAATTAACAAGAATTAACCAAGTAATAACACAATAAGGAATATCTCAAAAAAACTCAACAATTAACAACGGTTAATAAGTTCACAAGGAAAACAAAGTATAATGGAAACATAAGTAATATCAAGTCAAGGAATAGCAAATAGTTGCACGGCATCACCCAAATAAAATATAATGGAAAAACAAGTAATATCAAGTCAAGGAATGGCAAATAGTTGCACGGCATCGCCCTTCGTGCTTTTACTCTCATCCTCACCAAATAAGTAAATAAAGTGCACGGCATCACCCTTCGTGCTTTTACTCTCATCCTCACCAAATAAGCAAATAAAGTGCACGGCATCACCCTTCGTGCTTTTACTCTCATCCTCACATCCATAGTACGGCATGATCCTTCGTACATGGTTCAATAACAAGGCACGGCATGATCCTTCGTGCATAATCAATAAAACATGGCACGACATTAACCTTCGTGCATAAATAATAAAACATGGCACGACATTAACCTTCGTGCATAATCAATAACAAGGCACGGCATTAACCTTCGTGCATAAATAATAAAACATGGCACGGCATCACCCTTCGTGCATTATCACTCTTCCTCACCCAAATAACAATCACGGTTAAGGGCAGAGAAAGAAAACAACAAATCATGAACCGTCCCGGCAAGGGACACAATAATCATTCTACAACCCGGCAAGGGTTCAACAATTTATCTTCAAAATATCTCACAACAAATATCAACAACGACTCACGGTCATGCTAGACACCAGTGTATGGATGCTCGTCACCACAGCCCATACACCGCACTCGATCACATAGCACATAATCATATTCCCTCAAGCTAGGATAGAACAAACACTTACCTCGAATGTTTATGAACAATTCAATCCGTGGCAATGCCTTTTCTTTTCAAATTTGGCTCCAATCCAATCGTATCTATACACAATTGATTTAATATCATCAATACTACTCAACAAACTAATTCATAAGGCTAATTACAACTTTTACAACATTCTGCCCGAAATAGTGAATTTCGACCCCGAGCCCACATGGTCGGAACTCGCGGTTCGGACCAAAATCCGGTTACCCATCCCCCCACGAGTTCATGTATATGATTTGTTTCAAAACCGGACCTCAATTCGAGGTCCAATTTCCCAATTTATGAAAAACCCTATATTCTAACAAAAACAAGAAATTCTACCATGAAAACCTTTGATTTCTATTGAAAAATATGTTTAATGATGTTAGGAATCGAAAGAATTAAGTAAAAAGTGACTTACAATTGTTTTGAAGAAGAAGGAATCCGTGAAGAATCGCAAATAGGTGTTCTTGGTTTGTAAAAAGTGAAGAAATGAACTGAAAATCGTGTTTTACAGGTCTCTGTGTTCGCATTTGCGAACATGGGTTCGCAATTGCGAACCCCGACCAATTTTTGGAGTTTGAAAAATAAGCTAAGTTACTGGGGATTTCGCATTTGCGAAATAAGGTTCGCATTTGCGAACCCGCAGGCTTCGGGGCTTCTTCGCAATTGTGACACATTCTTCTCAATTGCGAAGACAGGCAATTACCGAAGGCCTCGCATTTGCGAGGTTAAGTTCGCAATTGCGAACTATGGTCCAGGTGTGCCAGTGTCGCATTTGCGACACTTTGTTCGCATTTGCGAACTTGGTTGGTTCTGGCAGGCATCGCATTTGCGATAATGGGTTCGCATTTGCGAACCCAGCCTTGAACTGCCTTCTTCGCATTTGCGAGAAATTCTTCGCAAATGCGAAGCCAACAACTGGGTGAAAAACCAGCAGTGCATAAACTCAGAAATTGATCCTACGGCCTATCAAATCTTTACCCGAGCCCCCCGGGCTCCAAACCAAACATGTACACAACCTCAAAAATACATTATGAACTTGTTCGTGTGATCACATCGCCAATATCACATCGTTTTCATCAAATCAAGCCTCAAATTCATGATTTTCATACTTTTGGTTTTCAAAACTTTCAAACTTGGAACTCAATGTCCAAAACATCTCAAACGACATCCGAATGTCACCAAACTTTACAGAAATCACATATATAATATTTAAGACTTGTACCGGGCGTCGGAACCAAAATACGAGCCCGATACCAAGGTCAATTAATTCATTTCCTTTAACAATTACATTAAAAACAATTTCATAGAAAAATTCATAACTTGGGCTCTAGGCCTCAGAATTCGACTCCGGACGCATGTCCAAGTCCCATATTTTCCTACGGACCTCTCGGGACCATCCAATCTCGGGTCCGGATCCGTTTACCAAAAATGTTGACCGAAGTCAACCATATCAATATTAATATCAATTTTATCCAAATTTCTCATAAAATTCATATTTTCTATCACAAAAATCTTTCCGGCTACAGGCTCGGATCGTGCACGTAAATCGAGGCAACATGGAATGAGGTTTTCAAGGCCTCAGAAGCTCGAAATGATTAATAAAATAAGGGATGACCCTTTGGGTCATCACACTTGTAGTGGGCTCGCGTCGTTCTCACCTCCGCTTGTGTGCGAGTATCTGAGACTTGGTTGACCGACTTTGACTGGTATGACGACGTCGGTCCCGTAGACTAATGAGTAGGGAGTCTCTCCTATGGAGGATTTGGGGGTGGTTCTATGTGCCCATAATACTTCTGGTAGCAACTCAGGCCACAATCCCTTGGCGTTTTCAAGTTTTTTCTTCAGGATGTTTAATATGGTCCTATTGGATGATTCTACTTGGCCGTTGGCGGCTGGGTGATATGACGTTGAGAGTATTCTTTTTATGCGCCATTTGTCGAAAAAGTCGGTTGTCTTTTGTCGTATAAATTGTCGTTCGTTGTCACACATTATTTCTTTGGGGATGCCAAAACGGCATATGATGTTTTTCAAGATGAAGGCTATGACTTCTTGCTAGCGGATTTGGGCGTAGGCGCCTGCTTCTACCCACTTAAAAAAGTAGGCAATTAAAACTAATAAAAAGCGTACAATTCCACGTCCGGCGGGTAGCGGTCCAACTATATCCATTCCCCATTTGATGAAGGGCCATGGGGAGGTGAGCGAGTGGAGGGGTTCCCCCGACTGATGTATCATGGGAGCGAACCTTTGGCATTTTTCGCATCTCCGTACGTATTCTGTCGTGTCCTTTTTCATGGTGGGCCAATAGTAACCGGCCCGTATTAGGCATCGTACGAGTGCTCGATTTCCCATAGGGGCACCGCAATGACCCTCACGGACCTCTTCCAGTACCGCAGTCATCTGGTTGGGTGCTAGGCACTTAGCCAGGGGCCCTCCAAAACTTCTTTTGTAGAGATCGTTATTCATCAGGCAGTATCTTGTTGCATGTGTGTGAAGCTTTCTGGCTTCTATTTTGTCGCGCGGTAGGTGCCCTTCCTGCAAGTATGACACAAACTAGTTGCGCCAGCCCCAAGTTAGGTGTAGAGAGAATACCTCGCTGTGATCTATGGCGAAATGCATGAGGGTGACAGTGCTCTCTTTGCTTAGGTTAGTGGCTGCTGCAACCAGTTTGGCCAGCCCGTCGGCTTCGGCGTTATGTACCCTACGAACTTGTTCGAAGCGACATTCGTCGAATTGGGCCATCAGTTTATAAACCTCAGTTTGATATTTCTGTAACCTTTGCTCCTTGATCTGGTAAGCCCCAGCAACTTTGTTTACCACAAGTTGCGAGTCGCAATGCAGGATCAGTCGGCGAGCCCCATATCTAGCGGCTAATTTCAAACCTGCAATAATAGCTTTGTACTCCACTTTGTTGTTAGTCAACTCGGGCGATCATATGGACTGGCGAATGACCTCAATCGTAGGGACCTCGAGAATGAGTCCCGATCCCGAGGCTTTCGCGGCCCCATCGATATGAAGTATCCAGGGGTCCATGTTAGGAGACGTTTGCAGGGCCTCCCTCTCTGCCTCAGGCGAGATGATGGCGCTGAAGTCGGCTATGAAGTCGGCGAGGACTTGCGATTTGATGGCGGTTCTGGGGATATAGGTGATGTCGTGCTCGCTGAGCTCTATAGCCCATCCGGCGAGACGGCCCGATAGTTCGGGCTTGTGTAGGATGCTTCTTAGAGGGAAGGTGGTTACTACTTGGATGGGGTGGCATTGGAAGTAGGGTCTTAGCTTTCGGGAAGCCGTGACCAATGCCAATGCCAGCTTCTCGAGGTGTGGGTACCGAGTCTCCGCGTCCACTAGAGTCTTACTAATGTAATAGATAGGTGATTGCGTACCTTTTTCTTTGCGGACGAGCACTGCGCTGACCGCAACCTATGAGACTGCCAGATATGTCAGTAGGGGTTCGCCTGGTTCTGCCTTTGCCAACAGTGGTGGGGACGTCAAGTACGTTTTCAACTCTTGGAGGGCTTTGACGAGTTCGTCATTCCAGTGGAACCCGTTATCTTTTCTTAGCATATTGAAGAATTTGTGGCACCTGTCCGGCAATCGGGAGATGAAGCGAGAGAGGGCGGCTACTCGGCCTGTCAACTTCTGAACCTATTTCTTGTTGGTAAGTGCTTCGGGTATCGAGGCAATCGCCTTAATTTGGTCGGGGTTGACCTCGATCCCTCTCTGTGATACAAGGAAGCCGAGGAATTTCCTGGATGCCACGCCAAAAGCGCATTTCTTGGGATTTAGCTTCATCCCATAACTGTTCAATATTTCGAAGGCCTCTCGCAAGTGGTCGATATGATCCTCCTTCCTTGCTGATTTAACTAGCATGTCATCGATGTAAACCTCCATGGTCTTCCCGAGTTGCTCTTTGAACATCTTAGTGACCAACCTCCGGTAAGTAGCCTCTGCGTTCTTCAGCCCGAAGGGCATCACCCTATAGCAGTAAGTGCCTTGGTAGGTGATAAAGGTGGTTTTCTCCTGATCCTCCTCGGCCATCAGAATTTGGTTATAACCGGAATGGGCGTCCAAGAAGCTTAATAGCTCGTGTCCGACGGTGGTGTCAATTAGTTGGTCGATGTGAGGCAGGGGGAAAGAGTCCTTAGGGCAGGCCTTGTTCAGGTAGGTGAAGTCCACGCACATCCTCTAATTTCTGCTTTTCTTTTTTACCATCACCACGTTAGCGACCCATTGCGGGTACTTTGACTCTTTGACAGAACCGTTGGTCAGCAACTTGTCTACCTCTTCTCAGACCGCCTCATTAACGGCGGCGTTGAACTTTTTCCTGCCTTGTTTTACTGGCGGATGTAATGGATCCACGTTGAGCCGGTGAGTAGCGATATCTGGCGAGATCCCTAGCATGTCTGCATGGGAAAAAGCAAACATATATGCATGTTTAGTCTAGAATTCATGGTACTTACCTAGATTGACGAGCCCATGACCGATGTAGGCCTTCTTCTCGGAATCGTTCTGGTCTAGTTGAATCGGGTCGAGCTCCTCCGCCGTAGCGTTGCAGGCTTCTATGATGTCTGGATCCCTTATGGCGTCGGTCGCCGGGTCCGCTTGGGTCCCCGTCATGGTTGATTGATATGCCTGCACACTCGCCCTTCTTAATTGTCTGGTGTGAGCGCAATCTTGAGTTATTTTGTAGCATTCTTGCACTGTGCGCGGCTCCCCTTTGATACTGAATATTCCCCATCGTGTAGGGAATTTGATTACTTGGTACAGGCTTGACGGGAGCCCTCGCATGGCGTGTATCGATGGGTGCCCAATGATGACGTTATAGGCCGTCTCCTGGTTCATCACGTCGAAGGTAGTCTCTAGGGTGACACCTCCAGCGAGGACAGGCAGGGTCAATTCTCCTGATGTGCGCTTTACTGCATTGTTAAAACCAGTTAGAGTTATGCAGCGAGGGGTTATCCTGTCCTCAAGTCCCATCTGTGAGAGGACTCTCAGATGGATGATGCAGGCGTCGCTTCAGTCATCGATTATGACTCTCCCGACATCCGTATCAACGATACGTAAAGTAACAACTAAAGCATCATAATGAGGGAAACACAAACCGTCGGCGTCAGACGTATCGAAGGTGATACTTCATTCGAGGTCATCGTACCGTTCGTGGGAGTCGGTGTGTGCTGGTGAATTTGACGTGATTGATGGTGGCGTCATCCCCCTCTCCGACGATCATGATTACCGTACGTGTGGGAGAGGGCGGCTTTGGGGGTCCCCATGAGTGCTCCCGTCCGCGCGCAAAATTAGCTTTCCCTTTGTTGCTGAGCAGCTCCGTCAGATAGCCCTGGTTGAGCATTCTGACGACATCCTGCCGTAGACTGATACATTTTTCAGTCAGGTGCCCTCGTTCCTGATAGAACTCGCACAGGACGTTGGATTTCCTCGTGGTTGGGTCTAATTTCATCTTTTGGGGCCACTGCACCTTAGTGCCGAGCTTCTCCAGTGCGTATACCACTTCTGAGGGTGAAACACAAAAGTTTTGTGAAGAAAGTAGAGGGGGCGTACCTCGATCGTTTCTGAATGGGGCAACGTGACGCTGCACGGCGTCTATATGACACGGGGATGGAAGCGAAGATCTCGTGTAGGGTTGATATCGTTCCTTGCTTGGACGAGGGGGGAGTTCCCGGTGTCCCTCATGCCGTCGATCTCTCCTTGTGTCTGGGTGCACGGCCGCCACCCGTCGGGTTGGCCCGTTAAGATCCTCCTCATCTACCCGCACCTCGGCGCAGTAGGCATTATGGATCTCGTCCCAGGTCATGGGAGGGTACTTCATGAGCCGACTCAGCAGTTTTTTAGTAGCCCTGGAGCCGTCCCTGCTAAGTCCGTTCTGGAAGGCCGCTACCGCTATTCCCTCTAACACATTCGGCAAGCTCATTCTTACCCTATTGCATCTGGCGAGGAAGTCCCTGAGGCCTTCGCTTGCGGTTTGTCTGACGGCGAATATGTTGTTCACATTTGCTTCCGCTTTCTTAGCACCGACATGCGCGGTGACGAACTTGTCTGACATTTCCTCGAAGGTTGAAATCGCCTTGGTAGGTAGTTTGGAGTACCAGGTCAGCGCTCCTCCGTTCAGCGTTTCACCGAACTTCTTCAGCAGTATTGACGGTACCTGTTCTTTAGACAAGTTGTTACCTTTTACTGCAGTGACGTAGTAGATGAGGTGATCCTCGGGATCAGTGGTTCCGTCGTACACCTTCAGGTATGGGGGCATCTTGAAGGTTTTCAAGATGGTGTAGGGTACCGCTTCTTCGGAGTAGGTTTGTTCCACAAACCTTCCAACATCCCATTTGGGTAGTAGTTTAGGCACCCCGGGAATCTTATCAACCCTATCTTGGTTTTCCTTCATCTGGTCGTGCAGGACGTGGTTTTCGCCTTCCATTTCCTTCATTTTTCTGAGGATGGAGGCTAGTGTATCATCGTGTGTTTGCGTCTCGAGGAGTTGGCCATTGGTCCGTATTTCTTCCTGTTCGTCTGTCGCGGTGGTGTTGCTCGTTGTTGGTGCTGCATTTCCGCAACCTTGCGGTGGCCTTTCCACTGAGCTGCTCAAGGTGCTAGTCAGCCATTCTTCCAGTAGCCTCTTGACTGCTGGAGGTGCCTCTTTTGGATTGGAGTCCCTTTCCTACGGGGTAGGGGAGGCTTCTACTTCAGGTGTAGCAAAGGGAATAACGTTGATGGCTGTGCTACCACCGGCCTCGTTCATGGCACTTAGGAGGTTTGTGGTAACTTCTGCCACAGCCTTGGGGCGTGTGTTATTTTCAGCCATTTCAAAACTTTTTCCGATGATCGGATCTTTCGAACGTATGTTACGAGTTTGATTCTCGAAATCCCCACAGACGGCACCAAATTATTTTACTCAAAAGTTGTTGGATACCTTTGAATAAATCAATCAATATAAATAAAGGGACAATCGGAATCAACAGTAATATATATTTAAGATTGATCGGGTGATTGGTATATACAGATTATCTTTATAAGATGATGATAAGATTATAATCAAGTATCAAGAACATATGGGCAGTAAAAATGATGATAATAGAGAGAAGAATGGTAAAGAGAGAGAAAGTTGTACTATTGATAATCAGTATCCCTTACAAATGTGAGGGACCCTCCTTTATATAGGGAAGCGGTCCCCTCGCCAAAACTATTACATCACCGTAAGAGCACTACACTTATAAGCGAAAAATAAGAAGAGGGAAGTTGAGCACGTCCATGTGGACTAGCTCGTTGGCTCGCTACTATGGATGGGGGCGTATTCTTCTTGGCGTGCGGTTGTGAGGGAGGACGTCTCTGAATATCATGGACATCACAAGGAGGCGTCTCCGACCTGCACTTCATCCGGGTCAACCACGTGTATGTACAAACTATCCTTATGTCGCATCCGATTTGCCCTCATACGAAATAATCACCATATTTTGGGTGGATTTGATAAATCTAGTTTGGCATCGCACGACCGCATCATCTCTTTGGAGATTTGTTTCGTCAAATGTCATAACAGGAGCATGTGAATCCTCATCATTATCATCCAAATACAAATTGCTTATCTTCTCTTTTGCTTGAGTTAGCAAAACTACAGTGCCTTCGTCAATTTTGACTTGTACTATTGCATCTTCGTCCTCAACCTAGTGTAGTAGCATCAGCTGTTGGTATCATTGTTTTATCATCTGCAACATTTGTTCCCCTATCCCGCTTTTTTCCAAACACCTTGTGGGCAGAGTCCTAGTTGCTGCAGTCTGAGTGTGGGTTCCAGAAGTATTGAAGCGAGGGCGATTTAGCCATGGCGCTCTATGGTGGAATAGCTTCAGCTGGTGCTGGACAATAGTCCCATGTGGTAAGCTTTTGGAGAAAGGATAAACACCTATTAGGTGCTTAACGACTCTGAGTTTGGTAATGAATAAGAAATTTTTTTTTTCACAAAATGATCCCAATCCACAAGCTGTTTGTTTCGATATAACCAGCAGTACTTATCCAAAGCCTCTCCATCCAAATATAAAGAAGCCAATGACAATTTATGATTTGAAAAAATAATATAGCGTGTGAAATATGGTTCTACCTGGAATACACATGAATTTTGGCATTCACTGACATAGCTTTCATGGATGACGACAACCCAAGGCGAGACTGATAAGCGGACATAGCCATTTTTCCAATCATATCTTGTAACATACACAGATTCTCAGTGATATCCTTGGATAATGAATCTGTCACTTCCTTAAAAAATGTATCAATGAAAGCCTTGAGTTTGAACTTTTTGTCCTCCATTCAAGACATCTAGATGAAATCACGAATGTAACAAATTGAATATCACACCCAAACCAAAAATTAAATTAACTCACTAGACGGAATTGCAATAACCAAATAGTAACTGAATAGTGGAAAATAACACTAAAGAAAATAGAGAGTAGATGAGAAGAGAAATTACAACCCAAAGCTAAGAAGAAAGGGGATGAGAAACAGAGAAACAGATGAGAAATAGAGTCAGCAAAGCAAAAGAGATTTTTACATTGTTGGGCTCTTATAAAATAGTATTTATATTAATGTTATTATATTTGGATTATTCCAATAATAGCACATTTTATTACAAATGCAACACATATAAATAAAGTATTTACGTTTAATAACGTATTTATTTTTTAACTCCTCCTAGAAATAAGGAATTATGTTTACTTGACATATTTTTTTTTTATTTATGTCTTCCCTTATTTAAGTACAAGTCATCCCCATCACTAAATTACCAACTCAAGAATTAAATAAAATATTTTTTTCTCCTCATATTTTTTATTCTTTAATGTTATATAATCTGTTGTATTATATATAGTATCATCATTTGTCACACGACCAAGTGTTCAAAAATAAAAAATAAAAATCTGATATGTTGTCATTGCTCATCGATATGGCAAAATTTTTCCAACTATTTTATACAACATGTCCGTTTTAAAATATGACATTTTAAGTATACATTTATATATACTTATAATATACCAAAAATATTACATAACAACATTTGAATTAAAAATATATTTTATTATACGTTATTTTATAATGAAATTATACCTCTAAAGTATATTTATACAAAGGGGATTTCCGGTAGTTCTTTTTAATATTTTATTTTTATGTTGGACAGTTTTATTTTTCAGCAAAATATACATTTACTATATTTATAATATACTATATTGTAAAAAATTTGTATAATTTTAATATCCCTTCAATAAAATAAATTATTATTACTGAAAATTATACCATGAATATAATGTAAATTAAGGTTCCGTCAATATATATTTGTATAAATAATATAATGTAAATTATACTATGAATATTATGTAAATATTATATTAATTTATTTCACCTAAAAACAAAATTAAAAGAAAGACGAAAAGGTCAGAAAATAGGAGAGTTAGTATGTTAGTAACTTGACTCATATAATTTTGAATGAATATGTATAATTTCTGTTATGGAAAATAAGAGAGTCTAAATAGAAGAAAAGAAAAGATAAATATTAAAAAAGAAATCCCTACAAATAGACAAAAACAACTAAAAAAGATAATTAGTTCCTATAGATAAGCAACAAAAAAAACGTTACAGATTTCTTAAAGATTGACATTAATTATGTGCCACTTTTGTTAATTATTTAGATGCTATTTTGTTAATTACTTATTACCGCCATGATTCTGCAAAAATTTCTTAAATAAGGAGATAATGAGAACAACTTCTTTGTAACCCCGTAGTCCTTTTTGACCATTTGCTAATAGGGCCTGGGCCCAAATATTGTTTTCTAACATTTTAGTCGGCCCAATAATTTCAGTTGATCTGATCTTATTCATCTCTTCTTGCTTATAGCCCCTTATGGAATCAACTTGGTTCACAATAATATATTTGTACTGTTATTAAATTGGTATAAATAGAATTTTATTTATGGTGAATGTCTATATTTAGTGAGATTCTATGGCTTATTACTTAGTGGCTAAGTCATCCTTTCCCTAAAAATAGAGGGTTCTTGTGATGATCCGACCCGTCGTCTCATGTGTTTCCGCTCCGCTTCCTGCATATTGTGTTGCCTTGTATTCCAATATTAGTATTTGAGTTTATCGGGTTGAATGGAATTGGTTTTAGTTGGAAATGGGGCACTTAGTCTCTTAGAATGGAGCTTGTTTTGGAAAAGTCAACTAAAAGTTGACTATATGGTTAGAGGGCTCGGATGTGAATTACGGTAATTTGGTTAGCTTCGGGGGATAATTTGTGACTTAGAAGTGCGATCATAACTGAATTTGGAGGTCCTGTGTTGAATTAGGCTTGAATTGGCGAAGTTTGAATTTTGGCAAATTCCGGTTGATAGGTGAGTTGTTATGAGGGTCGGAATGGAATTTCGAGAGTTGCTGTAACTTCGTTAGGTGATTTTGGATATATGTGCAAAATTTCAGGTCATTCGGACATCGTTTGGTCGGGTTTTTGATCGAATGTGAGTTTCGGAAGTTATGAAGAAACTTAGGCTTGAATCCGGTGTGAATTGATGATTTTAGTGTTGTTGATACGTTTTGATGATTGGAACAAGTTTGTATGTTGTTTTGGTATATGTTGGTGTATTTGGTTGGGGTCCCGGGGGGCTCAAGATGATTTCGGGTGGTCAAATGGGCCATTTTTGAACTTATAAGATTGCAGTTTTCAGTTGTGAGGCTGCAGAGATTTTCTGCACTGCATTCACATAGGTATAGTCGCGAACACGTAGAACAAATTTGGGAGCCTGGAAATTTGGC
Organism: Nicotiana noctiflora; assembly: GCA_032618575.1. Lineage (NCBI taxonomy): Eukaryota > Viridiplantae > Streptophyta > Magnoliopsida > Solanales > Solanaceae > Nicotiana > Nicotiana noctiflora. Next base: position 197,429 of record JASVEL010008514.1, read on the forward strand.
CTTCGCAATCGCATTAGCTGGTTCGCGATCGCACAGCACTGGGAGATTTAAGCTGCGCGATTGCATGGTAAGTCACGCATCCGCGTAGGTCTGGGAATTTATGAATCGCGATCGCATAAGGGATTGTCTGTTCGCGTAAAACGATTTTGGACTCCTGGAGAATTTGTTCATTCCGATCGCATGGCTAGATAAGCGATCACATATGGTTTAAAATAATGAGCAGAAGGGTTTTTATATTATATCTTCCGCAAACTTCTTCATTATTTCCACCATTGTTAACCTCCTTAAGAGCTTTGGACAAGAATTTTCGAGGGATTTGACTGGGAATCTATTGGAGGGAAGTTTGTTGTCCTAATTATTCGAGTTTGTTATAAATTTATCGTAGAAATCAGTGGAAAATCACCAAAATGGGGTAAGTTAGGGCTTGAGAAATTGGGATGTAAAAATATAATTTGAAGGGGCATTTGAAATCTGATTTTGATAAAATTTATATGTACGGACTTGTGGCGAGATGAGAAATCCGGTGATGTAAATTTTTGTAATTTGTTTAGAAGTGGGCATGGGGCTCGGGTTTTGACAACTTTGTATTTTTGGGTGTTTTTTGAGTTATTTCAATTGGATTATGTTCCATTAGCTTATTATAATGTATTCATTGTGGTTTTGGTTATATTCGTCGCGCATGGAGGCCAATTTGAGGGGAAAAGGCATCGTGAGATAGAGATTTTACCGGTTTGAGGTGAGTAATACTTGTAAATAATATCTTGAGGGTTTGAAACCCCGGATTTGCATAGCATAGTGCTATATTGAGGTGACTTGCACGTCAGGTATAAGCGTGGGGTAGAGAACCGTTGGGAAATGTGTCTTGGTCCGTCCCTATTGGTGATTTTACTCCGTAATTGACTGAAACTTATTGGATGTTTTCATGATTTGGGCCGATTACTATACTTGGGACTTCGTGCCGATTATTTGAATCCTCCAGAGATTGATATCGCTGTTTTTGTATTAGTTTGCTCATTATTTAATCTTGGTCCATGGTTTTAATACTATTTTGCAAATTCAGCCATTTTCTAAGATTTAAAAACTCAAATGATACTTTAAATACTATTTCGGGATGAGAATTACTCTTTTATAAATGCCCAAGTGGCTTATGTGCATTTTGGACTGAGCATAGATCGAGTTACGCACTGCAACAGAGATGTTGAAATAGTGGTAAGAATGACACTCTATGAAGTGACTTAAAATAGCAGTAATAATGACACTGTATGATGTAAATTGGTCATGTAACAATGGCTGACAGGTCAGGTAATAATGACTGACTAGGATATTGCGTTTGGTCTGTAGGAGCCCCTCCAAAGTCTATACACACCCCCCAGTGAGCACCGCCGATGTTAAATGAATCAGACTGCATGCCCCAGTGGGTACTAGAGTGTACCGTCATATGCATTGCATTACATTCATATTTTTGTGCATTTTTCATTTTTGTGTTATTCTTTGAGATATTTATTCGCTGTTCTGATATTTTTTGATCACGTTTTAAGAGGATGAATTTGAGATAGTGGTAACGGTGACACTATATGAGATAAATGGGTCAGGTAAAATTGGCTGACCTGGAACAAGATTATTGCATGTAGGGCGAGTTTATGAGCTTAGTTATGCATACTTGTTTATGCCTGAGGGGCTGACGTTTGTGCTGACTTGCACCACCTATTCCGTATTTAATTGCTTGACTGTCGAAAAAGGGATATTTTAAAAAAGGATTTGAACTGATTAAGTCATTTATGAAGATTTCACAATTTCACCATTTTTCTCATGGTTACACTGTACCATATAGCATGTTGATTTGCTTTACATGGTTTAATGTTGCTCAGTTATTATTTACTCTTATTACTACTAAGTTTGAAGTACTCACTTTACTCCCTGCACCATGTGTGCAGATTTAGGTACTTGACCACCCGGTAGCGGGTTTGAGCTGATTGAAGATTTGCTATCATAGGGGAGCCAGGTGACTGCTAGCGTCCGTGGCACCAGATCCTCTCCCATATTTTATGTTGTTAATGTTACCTTCAGACTTTGTTCCTATTACTGGACTTGTGGCACTTTAGCGAACTCTATAGTAGCTCATAAATAGTGACACCCCGATGTCGGGCTGTGCCGGGATGGTTCCCTGTCGTTATCGTTGTTTTTTGCGCTTTTGATTATGCTAATCATGTTTTAACTTTATAAATGTTAAATAATTGTTAAAAATGAAGAGTTTGTTTTGTCTGTTGATCTTGTCTTCACGAGAGGTGCCATCACGACCAGGTTTGGGATTTGGGTCGTGACAAGTTGGTATCAGAGCCTAGGTTACTAGGTCTCTCGAGTCATGAGCAGGTTTAGTAGAGTCTCGCGGAGTGGTACGGGGATGCCTGTATTTCTCCTTGAGAGGCTGTAGAACCTTTAGGAAAACTTTATTTTCTTGGAATTCTTATCGTGCGTGCTTGATTCAGTTTCAGATATAACTCTTGAAATTTCTTCCACAAATCGGTATGCGCACATGAGCGCTCAGTATTATATGTCCCTTGATGGCTTGTGATTCCTCGATCGAGGGGCGAGAGGTAACCATTGTGAGTATGTCAGGCCAATCAGGAGGACTTGAGGCGGGATCTTTGCCTATGGCTTGAGCAGAGAGGTGTTGATTGTATGAGTAAATATTTCGAACTTATATGTTCGATATTATCCTTATTAGCCGGAACGGCGGTTGGACATCCATGTGACGAGTATGATAGTACTGTGAGATGTATCTACGTGATCTGGGAAGTGATGAAAGAGTCTACTGGATAATAGATGAGTTGTTAAGTGTTTGTTTCCTATTGCGATAGGTTGTGTAGCCCCAAGTTATGGGTGTGTAAAGAATATTTTCATGTCTCCTAGTTGGGAAGTGAGGTGCATTACAGGTGGCGGTATGAGTTCAGACCCAGGAAGACTGGATGATTGAGTTACATGTGTGTCGGTGGGAGGTGTGCTGAAATACTAAATTGAGGCGAAGCATGTGGGTTATCTCCTGCGGGGTGTTCTTAAGTGGTATGATCCTTATATGTATGTTAGAAGATCTCATGTGTAATTGAGGGGTATGTGTTGAAATTTGAAAAATAAATTGGTTCGTTTAAGAGAGTGGACTCAACTGATGTAGAGATGAATACGAAGTGTACAGAGGATTACAATATTAGCTAATTTGTGTTTTCAGAAACTTGTACATGATTTGTGTTTAATCTTACTATGGCATAAAGGCATCATTAGAGCAAAATTGTTATAAGTTGTTAAGTGTGTCATGATGTAGGTCTTCGAGCACAGTTGGGGATATTGATGTTGATTAGCTGATTGCACCGTTATGTGCTATGTTGGTTCTGTTTCGAGGTATACTGGTGAATCAGTTCTGGTTGCACAAATTGAGCCGAGGACGGTATAAGTGAAGCAAAATTTTGGCAAAGGTTATACTACGTTCCCTAGGGCATGAGAATCACGAAATGTCTAGAGTTATTGTTGGTAGAGAATGCTTGGTGCATAGAGCAAGAAGTTACTTGGTTGTATTGGGATGAGGATCTCATTTTGCGGTATCGGAGTGCCAATAAGGCATGAGTGGTCATGTTCATTGAGTTAGGTAATTTGCAGTTTGGATAAGAGTGGATGACTTTTGAGAATGGTTTTAATGTGTTCATGATCTTACATGTAATAATCAGGTGTTTTAAGGCTGTGTATGCGACTAAAGACAATGTTTTCATTTAAAAAAAAAGGGTCAAGACTTGTGGTATTTTTTATGTTGATTAAGGGGTTCTATGTATCAGTACCTGGAAAGTAAAGGTAACAGACCTAGATTCGCAGGAAGTTCTTCAAAGTAAAGTATTCTACAATATAGTATTTCTAGAAAACGCTTGAGAGGGTATTCAATGGCCTATGGGTCTTAGACAGTGTGGTCTTATGTTCGAGTCTCGAGTGTTATACCTGGGTTGAGTCATTTTGGTGCTACAGCAAGAGGGAATACTGAGTTAATGAAGAATCCGGAAGGAAGTTAGATAAATGGAATAGCTTGGTAATAGACCGAATCGGTATGGTAAGGATATGATTAATTCTTTGTATGTGTTTGCGGTAAAGAGCCTTTACAGGTACAGCGTAGCAAGAGCTCTTGAGTTCTAACAACTTGCTTAGCTCGGTTTGGGTAGAAGGATTCAGTCCTGGCAGTGTAGCTTGTACAATTGGAATTGGGAGAGAGTTCTTGTTGGGTTTTACCGTGAGTTGGAGATGAATATATTTTCTATGGGCATGTGTAACATGGAATGTGTAGTGATTTTTCCTCCTGGATGGGACTGATGGAAGATCTTGGCTAGATGATTTAGAGTTTAGCTGAAAAGAAGTTCACAAAACTCTTAGGCAACAGGTAGCTTCAGATATTCAAGGAAAATAGTACTACTAATTGGAAGTGATTTGATGAGAGTATTTCTCTCGGAAAGGGGTAGTGTGACTAAACTGATGATACTTCGGTAGAATTGCGGCACTTTCTTGTCAGATCGACTATTGATATCTAAGTTTGTGTGACGGCACATGGAAATTTTGGAATATCTATCATGGAATGATTGGTTACTTGGGGTGTGATACATAGTCATACTGCGGAATTTGGGACCAGGCATGGTGATTCGTGTGCTATATAGAATGGAAACTGGAAGTTCTCATGTACAACATTTGTAGTTGTTGTGGATTGTATGTACTGGCACTATTTAGCAGTCATCGAGATCTGGAGATCCGAGTGGATCTTTCTTTACTTGGTATATTAGATTTTGGATATAATATTGGGGTGGTGACTGGTTGTCTAAGAGTTTGTGTTATTCAAGACTATTGTGCTGTGCGTTATGTCAAAAAATGCCATTGGTTGCATGGCAAGTTGCATCAGATTATATTCTAGCAGAGCTGTTTGTATTCCAAAGACCAGTGAACGGCTAACAAATATTGCTTTATTGATTGGGCCTTTGTGGTGGATGTCAGTGCAGAGGTTTATACCATTGATTCAGTTCCGGTATTGAGGTACTTTTTCAGATGCATTTCGTATGTCCAAGCATGAGACTATATGTGTTTGTTGTAATAAGCAAATTTGGCTCAATGTGCATCTCCCTTTGTGAGATATATGTGTGGATCGGGTGGCACGCCGCCATAGGTATATTATCTAGATCGGGTGGCACACTGCCACGGGTATGTTATCTATATCGGATGACATGCCGCCACAGGTATGCTATCTGGATCGGTTTTCATTCCGCAACAATGTGATGTTAAGACTAGTTTTCCATATGTTACTTCGTATGCCTTACTTCCTGGTTTCCAAGAAAATTCTGTACTGGGTGTTGCTCGGCGAATGACATATTGGTTGTATCCTTTCAGGATCGTATGGTGCATAATACTTGCTTCACCATGGGAATAATGAGTTGTTTGGGTTCCAGATATCAATCTTGCGTAGTTTTCAATTTCGAGTATAGCGACTTCAGGTGGTTCATGTGTAACAATGCGTGGATAAGATCGTACATTGTAGCGAGGTTACGTGGAGATCAGACCCTTCGGGGTAGATTCAGGTATTCTATTTCTATGATGTGGGACGGGGTCCCAGCCTTGTGTTGTGATGGTATTGAGGAGTTTGAGTTACAACTCTTTTGTTTGAGTCAGTTGTCATAATTTGGGTATGTTCAAACTGCCCTTCATTGGTGCGTGGATTATGCAAGTTGTGGCTTAGGCTTGTTATGAGGTGTCATATCACAAGAGTGGTGTGTTGGGTTCGACGTGATCATTGGAGTCATTAATGAATTTGAACAGATGCAATTTCAGCTTTTTAGAAGGATATAAAAAATCGAGGTCTGGTCTGGAAATTTGTTGTGGTATTGGTCAAAAGGGAAATGGCTTCGTGCATGGGTAATCTGAGGAATGGTTGCGGGTTATCGCGTGTATTAATTAGCGTTGGCGGAATATGAAAGTGTTGGAATAAGACTTTAGCTGATAAAAGGTTCTTATCGGTAATTGAGTATTGTGGGAAACTGCTATGAATAGAGACTATCATTTCAAGTGTTCGATTGTGTGATATGTTGTATACCTGAGGTTGCAAGTGTGGGTTATTACAACTGGTTCGGGTTTATTCTGGGTATGATTTTGGAAAGTGCAATGTGGTTCTACGGTTTATGGTCCAGATGGAGTGTGAAATTTCAGTTGTCTTGTATTATCAAACATATGTGAGTTAGGGTGACGTGGGATCACCCCGGGCGTATGCTTAGTAAGGTCATTCCGCTATTGGTTGGCTTCTAGGGAAACTCTGAGTACGCTTGAGGACGAGCGTTGGTTTAAGTTGGGGAGGATGTAACGAACCGACCTGTGACGACCCAAAGGGTCATCACTTATTTTATTAATAATTTCGAGCTTCTGAGGCCTTGAAAACCTCATTATATGTTGCCTCGATTTACGTGCACGATCCGAGCATGTAGCCGGAAAGATTTTGTGATAGAAAATATGAATTCTATGAGAAATTTGGATAAAAATGATATTAATATTGATATGGTTGACTTCGGTCAACATTTTTGGTAAACGGATCCGGACCCGAGATTGGATGGTCCCGAGAGGTCCGTAGAAAAATATGGGACTTGGACATGTGTCCGGAGTCGAATTCTGAGGCCTAGAGCCCAAGTTATGAATTTTTATGTGAAATTGTTTTTGATGCAATTATTAAAGGAAATAAATTAATAGACCTTGGTATCGGGCTCGTATTTTGGTTCCGACGCCCGGTACAAGTCTTAAATATTATATATGTGATTTCCGTAAAGTTTGGTGACATTTGGATGTCGTTTGAGATGTTTTGGACCTTGAGTTCCAAGTTAAGAAGTTTTGAAAATCAAAAGTATGAAAATCATGAGTTTGAGGCTCGATTTGATTAAAACGAAGTGATATTGGCGATATGATCGCACGAACAAGTCCATAATGTGTTTTTGAGGTTGTGTACATGTTTGGTTTGGAGCCCGGAGGGCTCGGTTAAAGATTTGATAGGCCGTTGGATGAAATTCTGAATTTTGAACTGCTGTTTTTTTTTCACCCAGCTGTTGGCTTCGCAATTGCGAAGAATTTCTCGCAATTGCGAAGGGGACAGTATAAGGCAAGGCTCGCAAATGCGAACAATTGATCGCAAATGCGAAGCCAGCCTTGTTCGCAAATGCGAACAATTGTTCGCATTTGCGAAGGTCCCCGGTGCTGCCTTGGTTCGCAAATGCGAACCATTGTTCGCAAATGCGAACGTCTCAGTGATTGCCTTGGTTCGCAAATGCGAACAATGCCTTGTGCAGCATGTGTTCGCAAATGCGAACATTAGTTCGCAAATGCGAACTGTTCGCAAATGCGAACAAATGTTCGCAAATGCGAACTTTACACCCTTAGCTTATTTTTCAAACTCCAGAAATTGGTCGGGGTTCGCAATTGCGAACCCATGTTCGCAAATGCGAACACAGAGACCTGAAAAACACGGATTTCAGTCATTTCTTCACATTTTTACAAAACCAAAACACCCATTTGCGATTCTTCAAGGATTTCTTCTTCATCAAATCGATTGTAAGTCACTTTTTACTTAATTCTTTCAATCCCTAACATCATTAAACATGTTTTTTCATTAGAAATCAAAAGTTTTCATGGTAAAATTCTTGTTTTTGTTAGAAAATAGGGTTTTTCATAAATTTGGGAATTGGACCTCGAATTGAGGTCCGATTTTGAAACAAATTATATACATGAACTCGTGGGGGGATGGGTAACCGGATTTTGGTCCTAACCCCGAATTCCGACCATGTGGGCCCGGGGTTGAAATTTACTATTCATGGCAGAATGTTGTAAAAGTGTTATTTGGTATTAAGAATTAGTTTGTGGAGTAGAATTGATGATATTAAATCAATTGTGTATAGATACGGTCGAATTGGAGCCAAATTGAAAGAAAAGATATATCCACGGATTGAATTGTTCATAAGCACTCGAGGTAAGTGTTTGTTCTATCCTAGCTTGAGGGAATAGGATTATGTGTTATGTGTTATGTGATCGAGTGCGGTGTATGGGCTGTGGTGACGAGCATCCATACACTGGCGTCTAGTATGACCGTGAGTCTTTGGGAAAATGATTATTTGAGATATATTACAGATGAATTGTTATTGTTCTTCCTTGTTAGGACTTGTTGTGAAGAAAATTATTGGTTGCCCTTGATGGGACGGTTTATGAATTACTGTTTCTTTCTTTGCCCTTAACTGTGATTGTTATGTGGGTGAGGAAGAGAGATAATGCACGAAGGGTGATGCCGTGCCATGTTTATTATTGATTATGCACGAAGGATCATGCCGTGCCATGTTTATTATTGATTATGCACGAAGGATCATGCTCTGTGCCATGTTTATTATTGATTATGCACGAAGGATCATGCCGTGCCATGTTTATTATTGATTATGCACGAAGGATCATGCCGTGCCATGTTTATTATTGATTATGCACGAAGGATCATGCCGTGCCATGTTTATTATTGATTATGCACGAAGGATCATGCCGTGCCATGTTTATTATTGATTATGCACGAAGGATCATGCCGTGCCCTATTATTGAACCATGTACGAAGGATCATGCCGTACTATGGATGTGAGGATGAGAGTAAAAGCACGAAGGGTGATGCCGTGCAACTCTTTGCTATTCCTTGAATTGATATTATTTGTGTTTACATTACACTTTGTTTTTCCTTGTGAAATTATTAACTGTGGTTAATTGTTGAATTCTTTAAGATATTCCTTATCGTGTTAATACTTGATTATTTCTTGTTATTTTGTGGTACACATATATATATTGAATTGCACAGGTTTATGTGGGTGTCTGGTCCTAGGCTTGTCACTACTTCGCCGGGATAGGCCAGGCACTTACCAGCACATGGGGTCGGTTGTGCTGATGCTACACTTCTGTGCGTTTTTGCACAGGTCCAGGTTACGATCAGGAGCAGCAGCAGTAAATAGATTGCGTGGGAGTTGATTACATTTGAGACCGAGGTAGCTTGCAGACGTTCGCAGGCCCGGCGTCTCTTTCTCTATTTATGTTTATAGCTGTAGTCTCATTATTCCGAGACGAACGGAATTATGTTATATTTTCTTCAGACTTTTATGTGTAGTATTCCATAGTAGTTTGTGAGTTGGTGACTCCAAGTCTTGGGTAGAGGATTTCAGTATGATTTCTACAGTGTGATTTATCATTTTCATTTCGATAAAGTATTCCGCATTTATTTAATTAAAATTATGTCAGAAACAGGATCGTACGAATTCAGTGGCTTGCCTAGCTACCACGAGTAGGCGCCATCACGATCCCGATATTGGGGGAAAAATCCGGGTCGTGACAAGTTGGTATCAGAGCTCTAGGTTACATAGGTCTCACCACTCACGAACAAGCTTAGTAGAGTTTGAGAGGTAGGTACGGAGACGTCCGTGCTTGTCCTCCCGAGTCTATTGAGTTAGGAAAGAGTCTCTCATTTGTTCTTTCTTATCGTGCGAATTTGTTCTTCAAAGTGTTAAGTTAAATTTCCACTCTTGTCTTCCCACGAATGGCGTAGTCACGTACCGCTTATCCAGCCGAACAATGGCACAGGCTGGTGATAGATCAACTATGCCTTCAAAAGTTTTACAGAGGACAAGTTTCACCAAAGTCTTCGCTGCCACCTTCAGCGGTGCATCTTTTGAGAACCCACGAGATTGTGCTTGACAGTTCTTATGAGGAATTACAGAACGTGGGAATAGTCGAATGCGAGGAGTTCATTTTATTGTGCTACGGAAGGCACACAGAAGTAGTGGGAAGATAATGTATTTACCACACAAGTTATGGTCCCAACGGAAGACGCAATTATATCGGGAGATCACCTAATAAATCGTGTTGGGTTTCAACGGACCTTGACGTCCGGTCGATGTGTTGGAGTTGTGAAGGACAAATATGATGAGTTATTGGAATGTATATATATATGGTATGGAAATGTCCTCCAAATAATTTATACATATTTAAGGTTGGTTCTTTTCATGGGGTAAGGATCGCCCCCAGAGAATGACGAAGAGTATATGAGTAAACGGGGTAGCTCAACAGTGTTAAGCCAACATAGCAAAAGAGGAAATTGGCCATCAATGTTTGTGACAAGATTACCAAGAGGGCAAGCCGGCCAATGCAACGCTATCTACTAAACTCTATTTTTAGAAAATGTTATGAAGACGTCACCCCCGAGATTCTCTGCAATATGTAGTATGTGTGATCTGAACGGTTGTACCAAGTCACAATGACTGTGTTCGAATATATATTGTCATGAACAACAAGTTAACCGAGCCTTAAAGGAATTGCTGTGAATGTGGAATTTTTGGAGAAATATGATTTTAGGAAAGCACTCAGGCTACACGCTCCATTGCAGTTAATATTTATCCTACATGGCCAGCCAGATGTATAGGTCAGGATGTTAGAGGTGGAGGTGAAAATCCTAGAGGTGGAGACCTAACCATTGATATACTTTTTATGGTATGAGGGAGGTCATTACACCAGATGGCGTCATCACGTGTGTAATTCACATTGTTATAAACAAATAATTTTCCCTTAATTTGATTTGGTTTTTGAAAGAAAATTTAGGCGAGTCCGTTTAACATGCTCCATTCATGAGCGAGCATCGTAATCATCAAACCTACTTAGGGAAATACTCACGTTGAGATATTACATGAGGATAGACATCCCTATTATTAGGTGTTAGTCACTAAAATATCCATGAGGCTAAGAGTGACTTTATATTACTTATTACAATGGGTTTTGATATAATTTTCGGGATAACTAATTTTAATCGTTAATTGTGCTCCCTATCAGTATGAGGGCTTATTTTATGTCGTGGTTATCTTTGACGGACAATTATTGAAAGGAAGAAAGAAAGGAAATGAAAAATTTCAGATGATATGATGTGCAAGCACTGTGATTCCGAGTTGAGGATGAGATCCTCCAATTTTTGGCATAATGTGAAATATTTCCAAGCCGAGCTTCAAGCTGCGGTGGATATCATATGAGGACTGGGTCCTGCTAGTAAGAGTTTATGTGTTTAAAATTCTTCTTTTATGAAATTAATATTTTCGTATTGCATTCGCAAATAAGAGTCATGCCCGTTAGGACTATTTGACAATTCTTGTATAGTTTCTATTCATATTAGCCATTTCTATTTTGAAACCGTTGAGCTTAGCCTTTGAGACGAGCACCAGGTAAGGATAAATATGACGCATTAATTCGGGGAAATAATCACGAGGTCACCATACCTCATTCTGAGTAAAGTGGGATTTGTAGAATAAGGTATTTGATAACAGGGTTAATTGACAATGTTGTAATTTAAGAATAACTCTTATGGCCAGACTTCAGAGTCATGGATATGTGCATACGCATGAGTGTGTTCGTGCCTTAATTAGACTTGTTCGTTGTAGTCTTCATTGTTTCCATATTGACCTACTCCTGCAGTTAGGAGGAGCATGCGCAACATCTCAGAGTGGCCTTACAGACTCTGAAAGAAATAGCCAGCTATATGCAAAATTTTCAAAGTGTGAATTTTGGCTAAGTTCAGTTGCATTCCCGGGTCATATTGTGACGGCAGCAGGTATTCAGGTTGATCCGAAGAAAATTGAGGCAGTCAAGAGCTGGCCTAGACCGACATCAGCCACAGATATTCGTAGTTTCTTGGGGTTAGCGGGCTATTATCGCCGATTCGTAGAAGGATTTTCGTCTATTGCAACCCCACTGACCAGATTGACCCAGAAGGGTGTTCAATTTGAATGGTCCGATGAATGTGAGGCGAGCTTTCAAAAGCTCAAGACGACCTTGACCACAACACCGGTATTGGTTTTACCCACAGGTACGGGACCTTATACTGTTTATTGTGATGCTTCCCGTACAGGGCTTGGAGCGGTATTGATGCAGGATGGTAAGGTTATCGCTTATGCTTCGAGGCAGTTAAAGATACATGAGAAGAATTATCCAGTTCATGATCTTGAATTAGCAGCAATGGTTCATGCCTTAAAGATCTGGAGGCATTATCTATATGGTGTGACATGTGAGGTGTACACTGATCACAAAAGCTTACAGTATTTGTTCAAACAGAAGGAGTTGAATCTACGACAGCGGAGATGGTTAGAGTTGCTAAAAGACTATGATGTTACTATATTATATCACCCGGGTAAGGCCAATGTGGTGGCCGATGCATTGAGTAGAAAGTATGCCAGCATGGGTAGTCTTGCATACATTCCGGTCAATCAGAGACCATTAGCTCTAGATGTCCAGGCCTTAGCCAACCGGTTCGTGAGACTAGACATTTCTGAGCCTAGCAGAGTGTTAGCCTGCACGGTCGCTCGTTCTTCCTTATTAGAGCGTATCCGTGAGAAGCAATTTGACGATCCTCATTTGCGTGAGTTGAGAGATATAGTACAGCGGGGAGGTGCCACACAGGTAAGTTTAGATGATGATGGGATACTGAAATTGCAGGGTCGAGTTTGTGCACCTAATGTCGAAGGGATTCGAGAGTTGATCTTAGCAGAGGCCCACAGTTCACGGTATTCTATTCACCCAGACGCCGCGAAGATGTACCAGGACTTACGGCAACACTATTGGTGGCGCAGAATGAAGAAAGATATCGTTGCGTATGTCGCTCGGTGTCTAAATTGTCGGCAGGTGAAATATGAGCACCAGAGACCTGGTGGTGTATTCCAGAGGATTGAAATTCCCGAATGGAAATGGGAGCGGATCACTATGGATTTCGTTACCGGACTTCCTTTGACTCGGAGGAAATTTGATGCTATTTGGGTCATTGTTGATAGGCTGACCAAGTCAGCACACTTTATTCCAGTATCTGTCTCCTACTCGTCGGAGAGGTTAGCGGAGGTTTACATTAGGGAGATTGTTCGTCTCCATGGGGTGCCAGTATCTATTATCTCCGATCGGGGTACGCAGTTTACCTCGCGGTTCTGGAGAGCGGTTCAGCAGGAGTTAGGCACCCAGGTTCAGTTGAGTACAGCATTTCATCCTCAGACGGATGGCCAGTCAGAGAGGACTATTCAGATTCTTAAGGACATGCTTCGAGCCTGTGTTATTGATTTCGGAGGCTCGTGGGATCAGTTTCTACCATTAGCAGAGTTCGCCTACAATAACAGCTACCAATCTAGCATCCGGATGGCTCCGTATGAGGCGTTGTATGGTAGGCGATGTCGATCACCAGTTGGATGGTTTGAACCGGGAGAGGCTCGGTTGTTGGGTACGGACTTAGTTCAGGAGGCCTTAGATAAGGTCAAGACTATTCAGGAGAGATTGCGTTCAGCTCAGCCTAGGCAAAAGACTTATGCGGATCGTAAGGTTCGAGATGTAGATTTCATGGTTGGTGAACGAGTATTGCTCCGAGTGTCGCCTATGAAGGGCGTGATGAGGTTTGGGAAGAAGGGCAAGCTCAGCCCTAGGTATATTGGCCCATTTGAGATTCTAGACAGAGTGGGAGGGGTGGCTTACGGATTAGCTTTGCCGCCTAGCTTATCAGCCGTGCATCCAGTTTTTCATGTATCTATGCTTCGGAGATACCACGGCGATCCCACACATGTGTTAGACTTCAGTACTGTCCAATTGGACAATGATCTTGTACTATAAGTAGGAGCCAATAGCTACTGGACCGACAGGTTCGTCAATACAGATCCAAGAGTTTCCCTTCTGTTCATGTTCGGTGGAGAGGTCAGCCTCCCGAGGCATCGACTTGGGAGTCCGAGTCCGATATGCGGAATCGTTATCTTCATCTTTTCCCCAACTTAGGTACTTCTTTCTTCTGTCCGCTCGAGGATGAACGGTTGTTTTAGAGGTGGAGAATGTGACGACCCAAAGGGTCATCACCTTATTTTATTAATAATTTCGAGCTTCTGAGGCCTTGAAAACCTCATTATATGTTGCCTCGATTTACGTGCACGATCCGAGCATGTAGCCGGAAAGATTTTGTGATAGAAAATATGAATTCTATGAGAAATTTGGATAAAAATGATATTAATATTGATATGGTTGACTTCGGTCAACATTTTTGGTAAACGGATCCGGACCCGAGATTGGATGGTCCCGAGAGGTCCGTAGAAAAATATGGGACTTGGACATGTGTCCGGAGTCGAATTCTGTCTGAGGCCTAGAGCCCAAGTTATGAATTTTTATGTGAAATTGTTTTTGATGCAATTATTAAAGGAAATAAATTGATAGACATTGGTATCGGGCTCGTATTTTTGGTTCCGACGCCCGGTACAAGTCTTAAATATTATATATGTGATTTCCGTAAAGTTTGGTGACATTTGGATGTCGTTTGAGATGTTTTGGACCTTGAGTTCCAAGTTAAGAAGTTTTGAAAATCAAAAGTATGAAAATCATGAGTTTGAGGCTCGATTTGATTAAAACGAAGTGATATTGGCGATATGATCGCACGAACAAGTCCATAATGTGTTTTCGAGGTTGTGTACATGTTTGGTTTGGAGCCCGGAGGGCTCGGGTAAAGATTTGATAGGCCGTTGGATGAAATTCTGAATTTTGAACTGCTGGTTTTTTCACCCAGCTGTTGGCTTCGCAATTGCGAAGAATTTCTCGCAATTGCGAAGGGGACGGTGTAAGGCAAGGCTCGCAAATGCGAACCTTGATCGCAAATGCGAAGCCAGCCTTGGTTCGCAAATGCGAACCATTGTTCGCAAATGCGAAGGTCCCCAGTGCTGCCTTGGTTCGCAAATGCGAACCATTGTTCGCAAATGCGAACGTCCCAGTGACCGCCTTGGTTCGCAAATGCGAACCATTGTTCGCAAATGCGAACAATGCCTTGTGCAGCATGTGTTCGCAAATGCGAACATTAGTTCGCAAATGCGAACTGTTCGCAAATGCGAACAAATGTTCGCAAATGCGAACTTTACACCCTTAGCTTATTTTTCAAACTCCAGAAATTGGTCGGGGTTCGCAATTGCGAACCCATGTTCGCAAATGCGAACACAGAGACCTGAAGAACACGGGTTTCGGTCATTTCTTCACATTTTTACAAAACCAAAACACCCATTTGCGATTCTTCAAGGATTTCTTCTTCATCAAATCGATTGTAAGTCACTTTTTACTTAATTCTTTCAATCCCTAACATCATTAAACATGTTTTTTCATTAGAAATCAAATGTTTTCATGGTAAAATTCTTGTTTTTGTTAGAAAATAGGGGTTTTCATAAATTTGGGAATTGGACCTCGAATTGAGGTCCGATTTTGAAACAAATTATATACATGAACTCGTGGGGGATGGGTAACCGGATTTTGGTCCTAACCCCGAATTCCGACCATGTGGGCCCGGGGTTGAAATTTACTATTCATGGCAGAATGTTGTAAAAGTGTTATTTGGTATTAAGAATTAGTTTGTGGAGTAGAATTGATGATATTAAATCAATTGTGTATAGATACGGTCGAATTGGAGCCAAATTGAAAGAAAAGACATATCCACGGATTGAATTGTTCATAAGCACTCGAGGTAAGTGTTTGTTCTATCCTAGCTTGAGGGAATAGGATTATGTGTTATGTGTTATGTGATCGAGTGCGGTGTATGGGCTGTGGTGACGAGCATCCATACACTGGCGTCTAGTATGACCGTGAGTCTTTGGGAAAATGATTATTTGAGATATATTACAGATGAATTGTTATTGTTCTTCCTTGTTAGGACTTGTTGTGAAGAAAATTATTGGTTGCCCTTGATGGGACGGTTTATGAATTACTGTTTCTTTCTTTGCCCTTAACTGTGATTGTTATGTGGGTGAGGAAGAGAGATAATGCACGAAGGGTGATGCCGTGCCATGTTTATTATTGATTATGCACGAAGGATCATGCCGTGCCATGTTTATTATTGATTATGCACGAAGGATCATGCCGTGCCATGTTTATTATTGATTATGCACGAAGGATCATGCCGTGCCATGTTTATTATTGATTATGCACGAAGGATCATGCCGTGCCATGTTTATTATTGATTATGCACGAAGGATCATGCCGTGCCATGTTTATTATTGATTATGCACGAAGGATCATGCCGTGCCATGTTTATTATTGATTATGCACGAAGGATCATGCCGTGCCCTATTATTGAACCATGTACGAAGGATCATGCCGTACTATGGATGTGAGGATGAGAGTAAAAGCACGAAGGGTGATGCCGTGCAACTGTTTGCTATTCCTTGAATTGATATTATTTGTGTTTACATTACACATTGTTTTTCCTTGTGAAATTATTAACTGTGGTTAATTGTTGAATTCTTTAAGATATTCCTTATTGTGTTAATACTTGATTATTTCTTGTTATTTTGTGGTACACATATATATATTGAATTGCACAGAGGTTTATGTGGGTGTCTGGTCCTAGGCTTGTCACTACTTCGCCGGGATAGGCCAGGCACTTACCAGCACATGGGGTCGGTTGTGCTGATGCTACACTTCTGTGCGTTTTTGCACAGGTCCAGGTTACGATCAGGAGCAACAGCAGCAGCAGCAGTAAATAGATTGCGTGGGAGTTGATTACATTTGAGACCGAGGTAGCTTGCAGACGTTCGCAGGCCCGGCGTCTCTTTCTCTATTTATGTTTATAGCTGTAGTCTCATTATTCCGAGACGAACAGAATTATGTTATATTTTCTTCAGACTTTTATGTGTAGTATTCCATAGTAGTTTGTGAGTTGGTGACTCCAAGTCTTGGGTAGAGGATTTCAGTATGATTTTTACAGTGTGATTTATCATTTTCATTTCGATAAAGTATTCCGCATTTATTTAATTAAAATTATGTCAGAAACAGGATCGTACGAATTCAGTGGCTTGCCTAGCTACCACGAGTAGGCGCCATCACGATCCCGATATGGCACCGCTGCTGCGAGGGGTCCATGTGTGGCCATAGGTGGGGTGTTACAAAAAAAGGCGCCTTTTTTGTAACATCCCGCCGAACACACAGCAGCGGCGATGCCGGCCGTGCCACCGAACACACAGCAGTGACACGCAGCCCAAGGAATTGTTACCCTTGGGTGCCGGCCGTGCCCCACACAGTAGCACGAAACCTAAGGAATTATTACGATTGGTGAACTAGGGTCGTGACAAGTTGCAGCTCAATTGGTGAGAGGTGAGGGAGTAAAATCCCTGAAAAGCCTTGGGGTCTTAGGTTCGATTCCCAGTAGCTGCAGCTATGCGTGGAATGCTCCTATACCCAAGGGTAACAATTCCTTAGGCTGCGTGTCACTGCTGTGTGTTCGGTGGCACGGCCGGCATCGCCGCTGCTGTGTGTTCGGCGGGATGTTACACGACCCGTCATCTCATGTGTTTCAGATCTGTTTCCCCATATTGTGTTCCCCTGTGTTCCAATATCAGTATTTTAGTTGGTTGGGTTGAATGGAATTGGTTTTAGTTGGAAATGAGGCACTTAGCCTCTTAGACGGAAGCTTGTTTTGGAAACGTCAACCGGGAAGTTGACTATATGGTCAGAAGACTCGGATGTGAATTCCAATGATTTGGTTAGCTTTGGGGGATGATTTGTGACTTAAGAGTGCGATCGGAATTAAATTTGGAGGTCCGGTGTATAATTACACTTGAATTGGCAAAGTTTAAATTTTGGCGATTCCGGTTGATAGGTGAGATTTTGATCCGGGAGTCGGAGGAATTCCGAGAGTTGCTGTAGCTTTTTTAGGTGATTTGGATATGTGTGAAAAATTTCAGGTCATTCGGACGTCATTTGGTTGGGTTTTTGATCGAATGTGAATTTCGAAAGTTTTGAAGAAACTTACGATTGAATCCGGTGTGAATTGATGATTTTAGTGTTGTTTGATGCGTATTGATGATTGGAAAGTTTGTATGTTGTTTTGGGATATGTTGGTGCCTTTGGTTGAGTTCCCGGGGGTCTCGGGGTGATTTCAGGTGGTCAAACGGGCCATTTTTGGACTTATAAGATTGCAAGGTTTTAGCTGTGAGGTTGCAGAGATTTTCTTCACTGATTCACATGGGTATAGTCGCAAACGCGTAGAACAAATTTGGATCCTTGAAAATTTGGACTTCGCGATCACATATGCTGGTTCGCGATCGTACAACACTGGGAGATTAAAGTTACGTGATCGCATGGTATGTCACGCGTTTGCGTAGGTATGGGAATTTATGAATCATGATCGCATAAGGGATTGTGCGTTCGCGTAGAATGATTTTGGACCCCTGAAGAAGTTGTTCATTGCAATCGCATGGCTATATATGCGATCGCATAGGGTTAAAACTAACTGAGCAGAAGGGTTTTTATATAATATATTCCGCGAACTTCATCATTATTTCCACCAATGTTAACCTCCTTAAGAGCTTTGGACAAGAATTTTCGAGGGATTTGACTAGGAATCAATTGGAGGTAACTTTCTTGGCCTAATTATTAGATTTTGTGGTAAATTTATCGAAGCAATTAGTGGAAAATCACCAAAATTGGGTAATTTAGGGCTTGAGAAATTGTGATGTAATAATGGAATTTGAAGGGGCATTTGAACTCTGATTTTGATAAAAAATTTATGTACGGACTCGTGGTGAGATGAGGAATCCAGTTATGTGAATTTTATAAATTTTTTGGAGAAGTGGATCAGGGGCTCAGATATTGCCAACTTCGTATTTTTGGGTGTTTTTCGAGTTCTTTCAATTGGGTTATATTCCATTAGATTATTATAATGTATTCCTTGTGGGTTTGGTTAGATTCGACGTGCATGGAGGATGATTTGAGGGGAAAAGGCATCACGAGCTAGAGATTTCACCGGTTCGAGGTGAGTAATACTTGTAAATGATATCTTGAGGGTTTGAAACCTCGAATTTGCACATCATAGTGCTGTATTGAGGTGACTTGCACGCCAAGTATGAGCGTGGGATAGAGCTCCGTTGGGGATTGTGTCTTGGTCCATCCCGATTGTTGATTTTACTGCGTAATTGACTGAAACTTATTAGATGCTTTCATGATTTGAGCTGATTGCCATGTTTGGTGCTTCGTGTCGATTATTTGAATCCTCCAGAGATTGATATCGCTGTTTTTTCCTTACTTTGCACATTATTTGATCTCGGTCCAGAGTTGCAATACTGTTTTGCAAACTCAACCATTTTTCGAAGATTTGTAAACTCAAATGATACTTTAAAAACTATTTTGGGCTAAGAATTACTATTCTGGACTGAGCATGGATAGGGCTGCGCACCGTAGCAGTGATATTGAAATAGTGGTAATAATGACAGTGTATGAAGTGACTTAAAACAGTGGTAACAATGACACTGTATGAGGTAAATTGATCTGGAAATAATGGCTTACCGGTCAGGTTACAATGACTGATCAGGATATTGCGCTTGGGCTGTAGGAGCCCCTCCGGAGTCTGCACACACCCCCACTTAGCACCATCGATGTAAATGGATCGGACTGCATGCCGTAGTGGGTACCAGCGTGCACCGTCATATGCATTGCATTGCATTCATATTTTTGTGAATTTTCCGTTGTTGTTTTATTACTTGAGATATTTATTCGTTGTTCTAATATTGTATGATCACATTTTAAGAGGATGACTTTGAGACAGTGGTAACAGTGACAATGTATGAGGTAAATGGGTCAGGTAAAAATGGCTGACCAAGATCAAGAATATTGCTTGCAGGGCGAGTTTATGAGCTCAATTATGCATACTTGTTTGTGCCCGAGGGGCTGACGTTTGTGATGACTTACACCACCTATTTCGCATTTAATTGTTTGACTATTAAAAAACAGATATTTTCAAAAAGAGGGTTTAAAATGAGCTAAGACATTTCTAAAGATTTCACTGTTTCACTATTTTTCTCATTGTTACACTGCACCATATAGCATGTTGATTTCCTTTACGGGGTCTAAGGATGCTCAGTTATTATATACTCTTATTACCGTTGAGTTGGAAGTACTCACTTTACTCCCTGCACCATGTGTGATGATTCAGTTGCTTGACCACCCGGTAGCGTGTTTTTAGTTGACTGAAGATTGCTATCAAAGTGGAGCCAGGTGACCGCTAGCGTCCCCGGTACCAGATCCTCTCCCATATTTTATGTTGTTCATGTCACCTTCAGTCATTGTTCCTATTTCTAGACTTGTAGCACTTTAGTGAACTCTTTAGTAGCTCATGACTAGTGACACCCCGATGTCGAGCTGTGCCAGGATGGTTTCTTGTTATCGCTATTTTTCGCGCTTTTGATTATGCTAATAATGTTTTAGCTTTATAAATGTTAAATAACTGTTAAAAAGGAAGTGCTTGTTTTGTTGGCTGGCCTTATCTTCACGAGAGGCGTCATCACGGCCGGATATGGGATTTGGATCGTGACAGTTCTATTCCATTGTAATTAATTCAATGTCAATAAGAATTCTCTCCCTCTCTCTCTCTTTCTCTCTATTTTTCTCTGTAATAATCTTCCTATTTATTTATTATTTATAACACGTTATCAGCACGAGACTCTAACCAATTGAGTAGAAGCTTTGGGATTGAGCATAATGATTGTTAATAGTTGTATGAACTTCCTTCATGATTAAATTCTGGTTTCAAGGTAAGAATTTTACTTTTCTCTTTCAAATTCTTGATATTCTATAATTTGATTTTAAATACAAGCAAAGACGATAAATTTTATTTGCAACTCTAATGGAGTTTGAAAGAAATTATAACCACCAAAGTGGTAAAATTTCTATGTCTTGCCATAATCAAATTCATGTATGATTGTGGACAAAGAATTGAAAACCCGTCCCACTGAATTTGCTCCATTCTCATTCCCTTTAGAGAATGTAATAGCAGTATGTGTTAAGTCTGAAAGAAGACAAAATTACTACTATGAATGTATGAATGGATGTCGATGTGGCAATAGACAAACAAATTATAATCGTCATCATTGAATAATGAGAATAATAAGTATTCTCAAAATAATACTTCACTCTGTGAAAGTAATATTTGTCATCGATTTGACATGAGATTTTATAAAGCACATATAGATGAATATGGTCCATTCATGATAGTATGTGACAACATCTTATTTATTAATACATATTCATTCTTCAAAGAATATGAACATGCTAGTGGTAGTGAATACACCACACTTACCTCTACAAGGAGATTTGAGATGATATAAGAAAATAATATCATTATTATGGCATGAAGTCATTGGTCTTGTACCTATTGTATGCCAAAATATTTGGCATTGTGATTATTAAAAGACAATAATAATGCAAGAAACAGATCTTGCATATAATTTTGACCATAACCATAATGGTATAACTTTCTCCTTAAAAGAGATATTCACCATATGAATGTTGATGAATATATGGTACTACAAAATAAATTGAGGGCTCTGAAAGAGCCAATTAGCACTATTTTGAAAAAACACAATTGATTACCAATAAGGTATTGTGTTATAGTAAGTCTCAAATAAATTTATTCAATTTCCAAAGTATTCGCGAAAGCGGTTGATTATATTGAGACAATAAATAAAGAAAATTGTTTATATCTTCTATTACTACAACTTGTAGCGGGGTTATATGTATGTGAAAAGCTACCCGCTTTATTCTCCAATTTGTACTACATAATTAAAAGAATACCACAATGCAGTGGATATTTTATTGATATAAAACTCATATCATAATAAACTTGGAGTTTATTCATAATCGCACACATCATGGTGTAAATATGAAGTTTATCATTATTGATAATTTTTTGAGTTTGCATAATTGGTTTAGCCATATCAATTTAAGTATGATGTGCAAAAATAATAGAGAATTCACATGGGTAAATATTAAAGAAAGTTCTTTACGAATTCTCTTATATTGCTTGTTCTCATTAATTAATAGATCAACTAAAATTGGAATTGAATCCATGAATGCTGGAAATATCAAAGGTGAATAGGGCCCCATTCACCTGCCACGTATACCATATTAGATGAATTTATGATATGGTTAAATGTGCGATTTTTAGTAACCCGCAACATGGTATTTTGCGAGGTAACTTGCTCAATAATTTGATTTAGAGCATAATTTCTAGATTTTTTATTCAAGAAGTTCATCTTGATAAGTTGATTTATATCATAGTTGTTTAGAAAAATGATTTATTGAGTGCCTCCACTTAATAGCTAAATTGCTTATGAGAACAAAGTTATCTATATCAGTTTGATATACGTTATATACGAAAGTATATTATTTTTTCCCCTCACAGTGGTTCAGGGTCAGGAACCAAATAATTTGATCTTATTATTATTGATGTGCAGAGTATATTTTTATTAACACCATAATGCACAAAGATGAGTTTTGAAAGTTGAGGAAACAAGTTAGTTTTTCTAACATGAGGGGGAGATGTAAAAAATAGTTGAGAAAAAGTTACGAGGAATGAATTATCGTTTCTACATCTAGATCCTCAATAAGATAATATAAAAATGAAGTTCATAAAAGGATAATTCATTTGCAATATATTGCAAAGCATGCCAGATACCTTTTCTGACCCAAAGAAGGTAACTATATTGTCACTGCAAATGCTCCTATTATAATAAGTCCTAGAAGGACAAAGTCTATGGTACGCTTAAAGCATATAGACATACCGTTTTCAAATGAACTTCTTGATAAAGAAGGTGAGCAAATGATCAAAATGATCATAATAGAGGAGGCAAGTAATCTAAAAGATCACACAACATAACACTTCATAAAATCTCATGAGAGATTCGGGTACCTGGAAATATGAATGAGGAAATCTCTATATTATGTCTTTATGAAAAATAAGGAGATTGGAACCGAAATAAAAGGGTTCGTCGACGACATCTATGATAGCGCTAAGTATAGATGAGAATCTTATTTCTAGAGAAATAATTCAAGTAGAATTGATTTCATATGAAAGACATGTAGTTCAAACACTTGAAAGTATAAATTCAATGGTATGTGCAATCAGTTTTCGATATCTTATATGTCTAGCATGACATGAAAACTTGCTATGTATCTAAAGTCTATTATATGGCTTATATGACTTAAAAATCCTTGAAATATTTAAATTGCTTAAAGAATATAGAATTCATGGTCATCAAGTACTATATCCTAAATTCAATTTGCGTATATATGTATGTTGCTATAACTATATGCATGATACTATGATAGCAAGAGTTTTCACTTCTATGTGAAGATACTGGACTGACGATTCCAACAAGATCATATGAAGACAATCCATCTCTATCAAGAATGATGATTTCAAGGTGCAATATATCTGTTCAAGTTAATATGGCTGATTTGTTCATCAAATCTCTACCAAAGATCTTTTGAAGATGGTGCACAAGATTGGAATGCAAAATGCTCAAGGATGTGAATTGATGCTCTCATTAGGGGGAGTTAATACATGTTGTACTCCTTTTTCCTTATAAGGTTTTGTCCCACCGGGTTTTCTTTGCAAGGTTTTTAACGAGGCAACCAAAAGGCGTATTGTAGATATGTGTACTCTTTTCCTTCTCTAGAAAATTTTCCCACTGAATTTTATTTTAATTAAGGTTTTAAAGAGGTACATTATCTGTTGAATAGACATTCAGGGGGAGTGTTATAAATATAATTTTAGTTATAGTGAATGTCTATATTTAGAGAGATTCTATGGTTTATTACTTTGTGGCTAAGTCATCATCTCCCTATAAATAGAGGGTTTTGTTCTACTGTAAATCATCCAATATCAATAAAAAATTTCTTCCTCTCTCTCTTTCTCTCTATTTTTCTATGTAATAATTTTCTTCTTCATTTATTATTTATAACATAAACTTAAATTTCTAACCAAGAAAATAATTGCAAAATTGATGCTTAAAAAAGAAACCCCCTCCATGGACATGATGAGGACCCCATCCATTGGGTGAGTTTACAATTCTAGTAGTCCAAAGTTCCAATTAGTCTCATAATTCAATGGGCTGATTGTCCGAACTAAGATCGTCGTATTGCTGTTTAAGATTATCGTAATTATTCATTTTTTTGTGCATATATTAAAAAATTGTGATCCTCCTGAGTTTAATAGTGTTAGAAAGTGGGCAAGCTGACCTTTAATTTAGTCCAAACGATAACTAAGACACGGGTGCTTAGTATTTAGGAGAAGAAGACAAACAACAAATGTACTATTGTATAACCAATCTGTAACTTCAGATACACAAAATAAGAAACGACATTCGTCCAAAAACAAGTACTGAAAACTCTCTAAAAAGTATGAATAGATTAAAGGTTGATTAGAGGTAAAGAAAATGTTAAATTATGGACAACCATGGGACGTGGAGGGCGACGATAAGAGAGCGGTGACTAAAATTAAGATGTTGATGATTATTGATTAGTGACGAGTTTTCACATTGACCAGCTATTCATGGATGTGCCTAACGTTTGACTCAAAAATTGTTGAACACTTTTAAAGCAAGTCAATCAAAATAGATGAAGGGATAAATCATAACTGAAGATAATAGACTCTAGGATGATCTTCGTAACTGATCCGTATAACAATAATAAAAATCG
Organism: Nicotiana noctiflora; assembly: GCA_032618575.1. Classification (NCBI taxonomy): domain Eukaryota; kingdom Viridiplantae; phylum Streptophyta; class Magnoliopsida; order Solanales; family Solanaceae; genus Nicotiana; species Nicotiana noctiflora. The sequence continues at coordinate 221,993 of JASVEL010008514.1, forward strand.
GGAGGGAGGAGGGGAAGAAGATAATAATGTTAGAGAGATTGAGAGATAATGTTAGAGATATCTTGTATTATCAATAATGAATCGAATGCCTTTTACACAGATCAGACCCCCTTTATATAGCGAAGGGTTTAATTTAAATATATAAAAGACAAAAATAAAGCACACGCTGTAGAGGGGCCGACAAGGTCATGAGGTCGTCTCTCGTGTTGTCCCCAAGTCGTCATTTTAACAAACCTCACATATGCATGGACTGTCGTACTATCTTAGGGGCGTGATCGGTCAAATTCGACCCCATACAGTTAGTCCTCGATGGGCAGAATCGATACCTTCATTTTTGGAGAGTTTGACCATATCAAAGGACTGCGACGCGACAGGTATGAGACAGTCATCATGACTGTTAGATCATCGAAACATAATGCCTTTCCGTATGTGATGTCAGCATCCGCAACGCTATTATTACGCGTATTCTGAGGCAAGCAATCAACAGCTCTGGCACTTGGTTGCCCACGTTGGTTCGAATTCTGCCTCTTCGATTCTAGCGCCTCCCAACCCTCTAAATAGGGGGAGGGTTTAAACAGATTCAAACTTTGATCATTTGAAACATTCCAACATTTTGGTGTATACTTCCGTATTCCAGTGTATTTTCTCCTGACCAAAAATCTTCCTTTCCTTTGTTGTGTTGTGCGTAACCTTTTCTTCATCAAGATCATGCCTAAACCTCGCCAAAGTGACGAGAGGATGTTGGTTGCTACCCCGTTGAACATGCCGCCACCTTCTGATGGTGGAAGGGCAGACGAGGAAGAGGACATCAATCCTCTTACTGTGTAAGCGTTGCTGCCACAACGTACCTTATCTCGAAGTGATTTTATTAAGGGCTCTCCCATTCCAGCTCCAGGGTTTTCCGAGTCATTGCAAAATCACTTGAATACTCCGTGTGAAGTACGGCATACCTGTTTACGTAGAGATGATTCTCGCGGGGAAGGATCATGTAAATATTCATACGCCGGGGTATTGTACTTTTACGAGTACCCATTTTCGATTGGTTACAGCCTCCTTCTTTTCCCCTTGGGAGAAGAGTTTGCCTTTTCTATATTGTGTGTCCGGCTCAACTTATACCATACACTCTGAAGGTGATTTGGCTACTGACTAGGTACGCGGAGTTGGACGGATGTGAAGCCACGGTACATTGCCTCCTACAACTGTTCAGTGCCTACTATTTAAGAGGAACCATGTTACATCTGCGAGATCGTGGTATGAAAGGATTGGTAGTCAAAACTTATAACCGAATGAGTCATGGGTTTTAGCGCAAATATTTTTTCATTATGACCGAGCACTTGGTCTCCAATCCCACCGGATTCCCAGAGATAGAATTCGAAACGTAAGTATCGTAGTTTGTTACATTCCTTGTCGATTATGACTGTTGCAAGTCTAACCTTTGTATTGCAGCTATGGCTCATCCGCCCCGGCCCATTGCCAATCTCAGGAGTTGGGTTACCTGCTTGCTACCCTATGCGGAAGAGACCCACATTTGGCCTGGCTTTATGCAGTGTTATGGCCCCAAGGTTTCTTCAGGTAGATTTCTGGTTTTTGCTTTGTAAAGTTTGCGACCCCGCTCACTTTTTTTTATGGCGACAGTCGAGGCGCTTCAAGGAAGAGGGCGACAGTCCTTATTTTCGTACGATCTGACATTGTTTCGGATTCTCAAGATGTATTGGTTGAGTATGTCCGAGGGGGTCTTTCTCCAGCTCCTTTACAGAGGACTACATCTACGACAATAGTTATGTGGGAGTCGGCATCGTTGGCGTCGACTCTGCAATCCGTGGGTAAACCCTCAGATGACGAGGAATCACCATAAAGAAAATGGAGGAGGCTTGAGAAAGGCAAGGGGGTGGCTACCGAAGTTAGGGGGAGTGAGGTACCTCGACCGACACACATGCCTTCATTCATGGTCGACACTATTCTTTCGAGTAGTTCAACTCAACAGAGGAGTGTTCCTGGTGCTAGTTCCTTGCGTACCGTCGAGGGAGGGTCATTGACCAACGCTGAGGGGCTTGACAATGAAGCGGAGAAATCAGACTCTGCATTTCTCAGGGGATATTGATGAGTTCGTGAGTGGCCTTACCCATGTGGAGATGACGATAGATGCCTGCGACCGTCTTATTATGATTCTGGTGGCTTACAACTTGCTGTCGAACAGTGAGCAGGCTGCTTTGGCCCTTACCCTATTGTGCTCCGCCTTTGAGAGCAAGGTGCTCAGTATGGTGGATGATGTGGAGCTATCCCGAAGGGTTTCCGGCATGGTTTTGCAATTAATCTTTAATCCTTTTCTCCCTTCCACATATCGTTAGACTGTCTTCAGGTGTGCTTATTTCTGCTTTCTCTTTTCTTTTTCAGACCCTTGTTTTGGAGGTAGAGAGGGGACGCTGTGAGCAAAAATGGATGGCCCTCTACAAAAATATGTTAAAAAAGTATTGAAAGTACCGCTCTAAGCATCAAGCGGCAGTCGAACGGTGGCAGTCTCAGCCGAAATGCAAGAGAGCTGAGCTGGAGGAGGCGGACAGCGAGCTAATGAGGGATGTGGCCCATAACAGTGAGTTGGAGGAGCTCATCAAGGCAAAATATGACGAGCTCGAGTTGAGCCATGGGGTGGCGGCGGAGAACATTGACCTGCAATGGAGGGTCGCAGATCTGACCTCCGAACTCGATGCTAGGATGGCGGAGATCAACAGGCTTTCTCAGCCTTCCTCATCCCTTCCTTCACCTGATTAGAGTGCACGTCGTAGTGCGCAAGAAATGTAGATTTTTGCAGAGGCTAAGCTCGACGTGTATAATGAGCTTCATACTATGGGCCGAGCGACGGAGGAAGAAGTCCATCCAAAGAGAAATGAGGCTCTCACCGTTCGTGAAGCTTGTGGTTATTACCCCGACTCCCCTGATGGGAAGGGGGCTGCTTCAAAAGATGTTAATCACCTCGACTCCAGTTCCTGGTACAATGATGCTTACCAGGGGGTGACAGGTAGCTATGAACTTGTAATGTAAATTTTTGGGCTTGTATAGTGTATTAGGACTTGTCTGCGGGGGCGAATGTAAATATATATTTTGTAGTATAATTTTTACTTTTGTTGCTTTGTCCGTGTGTTGTAATGTTTAGCCTACATAGAGGTTGTTTTTGTCGTTCGTCAAATGGTTGTGTCGTGGTTCGAACGATGTCAAACCAATGTCGATGACGTTGGCTCTCAGTGTATTGCTTCGACTGTCATTGAAGTAATACGCGTCGTGGTTCGAACGAGGTCGAACCGATGTCAATGGCCTTAGACATTAGGATGTCACTTCGACTATCATCGAAGTAGTATTCGTCATGGTTCGAACAAGGTTGAACTAATGTCGATTTCCTTAGCCATTAGGATGTTACTTCGACTGTTGTTGAAGTACAATACATTGTGGTTCGAACAAGGTCGAACTGAAATCGATGGCCTCAAACATTAGGATGTTACTTTGATTGTTGTCGAAGTAGTATCCGTCGTGGTTCGAACGAGGCCGAACTGATGTTGATGGCCTTAGCCATTAGTATGTTACTTCGACTTTCGTTGAAGTAGTATCCATCTTGGTTCAAACTAGGTCGAATCGGTATTAATAGCCTTAGCCAATAGAATTTTATTTTGACTATCGTCCAAGTAGCCGTCGCGGTTCGAACAAGGTCAAACTGATATTGATGGCCTTAGCCATTAGGATGTTACTTCGACTGTCATCGAAGTAGTATCTGTGGTGGAATGGAGATTAACATTTGTTCGTGTAATGTAGATCTTTGTTCATTCAATGGAGAATTCTTTTCATACAATGGAGAATTATGTTCATACAATAGAGAAGTCTGTTCATACAAAGGAGAATTCTATACATTCGATGGAGACCTGTTCATATGATGGAGAATAACGAGAGTAGTCCCTTCATTATATTGGCATGCGGACCGTGTTGGTGGCCGATATGGTGCACCTGTGCTCCTGTTCCACCGGGTATCCCCTTCACTGCCTCATTAAAAACCTCCCCGAGAAAACCCAATTGGGATAAAACTCAGGCCAGGGAAAAAGAGTATGACATAGGAGATGCCTTTCACAAGTGGAATTATTTGATGTGGGCGACGTTCCAACTGTTTTGGAGTGGTTTTCCCTCCACCGTTTCCAGTTCAAACGCTCAATTGCTTGTTGCTGCTATGATATTTTATGGTCCATCCCAGTTGGTCCCCAATTTTCTCTCGCTCGAGTCTTTCGATGCTAGTGTTTTGACCTTGAGGACGTAGTCACCGACTTTGAGCGGTCTTACTTTGGCTCTCTTGTTGTAATATCTTTCTGCCTGCTGCTTTTGGGCCATCATTCTTATATAGTCCATGTCTCTTTGTTCTTCGGCTTCGTCTAGGTCTTGTAACCTAATTTCATCATTTTCTGCTTCGCTGGTATGGGTGTATCTCAGGCTTGGTTCTTTGATCTCGACGGGTATGACTGCAATGGTCCCATACACCAGTGAGTACGGTGTTTCTCCCATACTGGACTTGGCCGTAGTCCGGTATGCCCATAATACTTAAGGTAGTAACTTGGTCCATAGCGCTTTGACTTCTTCGAACTTCTTTTTTAGTATGTTTAATATTGTTTTGTCGGAATACTCGGCTTGGCCGTTAGCAGTTGGATGATATGAAATGGAGAATATCCGCTTGATGTGCCAGTTCTCAAAGAGTTTGGTTGTTTTTTTACCGATGGACTGGGGCCCATTGTCGTAGCTGATTTCTTTGGGGATGCCGAAACGGCATATGATATTTTTTCATATAAATTCAATGACCTCTTGCTTACGTATTTGTGCATACGCACCTGCGTCCACCCAGTTAGAAAAATATTCAGTTAAAACTAAAAGAAAACGTACCTTTCCTCGTCCTTCTACCATGGGGGCGATTATATCCATCCCCCATTTTATAAAGGGCCATGGCGAGATGACTGAATGGATGAGTTCCCTTGCCTGGTGTATTATAGGGGCGTACTTTTGGCACTGCTCGCATCTTCAAACATAATTTGATGCTTCTTTATTCATGGTAGGCCAGTAATAATTAGCGCAGATGAGGCATCAGACAAGGGTGCAGTTCCCTGTATGGGCGCCACAATAACCTTTGTGAACCTCTTCTAATACTTTCTTTGTTTGATGCGGCCCGAATCACTTAGCAAGGGGACCACTGAATGTTCTCTTGTAGAGGTCATGATTTATGCGGTTGTACCGAGCAGCTTGCACTTGGGGCTTCTTGGCTTCTTTTTGTCGAGTGGGAGTGTTCAGTCCGGTAGGTAGGATACGAGCTGGTTGTGCCAGTACGCAGTCAAGTTTAAAGACAATACCTCAATGTGGTAGGCGACCGAATAGGGGAGAGTGACCACATTTTCTTCGTTGACATTTTTGGTGGCTGCAGCTAGTTTGGCTAGACTATCTGCCTTGACTCTTTTTCTACTGGGAATTTGCTCTAAGCGAATTCGTCGAACTCAGGCATCAGTTTAAGGATTTCTGACTGATATTTTTGTAGCCTTTGCTCTTTGATTTTGTAAGTCTCGGCAACTTGATTTACGACGAGTTGCGAGTCGCAATGGAGGATGAGTCGACGGGCTCCGTATTTGATCGCTAGTTTCATGCATGCAATCACAGCCTCATACTCGGCCTCATTGTTAGTCATCTCGGAGCATCATTGTCACGCCCCAAATCGAGGGACATGACCGGCGCCTGACCGGGTTGCCCCAGTCAAGCGGACCTGGGTGCCTTTCATTCCCACGCGTTAACCCCGTGTTGATTGTTTCTCATTAACCAAATATTTTACCAATAATGACTGATTTCATAATGCATAAACATAACCATGTGATTGATTCACTAACAAGTTCATAATTTATATTTACAACGCCCCATACATATACATAGGCCACAATCCCACAGTTTACATGTCTACGGAGCCTCTAGGATACAAAAAGGGAAATACAATACTTGCCGGTAACAAGGCTCCGGCTATACCTTACAAAACCAAAATGAAATCTAAACCGAGTGGCATGAACCACACAAGGCCCCGAGGAAGAAAGGGGCTCACCAAAACGGGCAGTGGAGGATGAAGGATACTACTGCCGATGAGCTGAAGTGCCTGCTACGGATCCACCTACAATCATAACACGAATGTAGCGTCCCCGGCAAAAGGGACGTCAGTACACTTGAATTGTACTGGTATGTATGGACAAACTTTGTCCCAAGTAAACTCAAGCCATTAAATTACATTAACAATTAATTAAGCCAACCAACCATGTTTCCACATTTTCCTCATTTCAAATAATTCTCACACAAAGCACTTTCTACGATCAACCAATTTAACAATAACCAATCAATCACGTAATGCACAAGTAGTCAAACAAAGGGGCAATCAGTGCCCCACAGGTTGCAAACTCTCCTGCTGTCTCCTTTCACAATCTCACATTATTGATTTTGTATCAATTTTCAATAGCGATTTTGATCGCTTTCCATCCTTATTGCCCCCGACCACCCTTATTACCTCGGCCACCCTTATCACCCCAACCCACACCTTATTTCCCCACGTTGCGGCGCGCAACACGACCCCGCCTTACAGTTGAAAACACAACAATTTCAAACAGCAGATAAGGTACTACACACAATTTCAACAAGTTCAAATAAGCAACTTACACATTGGTTCATGTTCCCAATTTCTTCTCAAGCCAATATCAAAACCAAGTTACAAGTATTCCAAAATCGAAAATGCCCACATAATCATGTTCAACAATTTACCACAATTAAGGTGTTTCAAATTCCTTCCACAATAAGCCAAATATGCCATCACAATGGTTGTTCCCAATTCTTTACCAATCTCGATTACCTTTTTATCTTTCAATTTATATTTCATACCACACCACACGTAGTTCAACATCAATAAAATGCTCAACAAGGAAATCAAAGAATTACGTAAAATTTCTCAATTTGACACATGCCAAAACAATTCGCACACATTTGGGCGATTTTACAAGAATCAAAATTAGCCATACATACCTGGTGATGAGTTTTCTTCCGTTAACTTCCTACTTTATGCTTACCCACGCTATCTTACTCTTGCCAACCTTGTTCTTGAAGACTCTTACTTCTACTCACTTCTTTTTACTAAAAATCAAGTTCAATAATCATGCATGAGTGTAAAAATTCTATTTTTAAAAGCTATTATATGCAAACCTCTCTTTACCCAATTAAAACTGAAAATCAAAGAAAATAGTTAGGGGTTTTACCTTGAAAAGATTGGGGATGTTGAATCCTTGCCCTAAGATCCCTTGGAATTAAGATGGTTGGAACAATCTTTGAAGATGAAAGATTTCTCTCTCTAAAAACCCTCTCTTCTCTCTCTAATTTTGGTAAGATCATATGATAAAATGAAGAAGAAGTGTGTTATATTAAAGAAGAGATCGGGTCAAAATGTTACAAAAATCTGGGCCGGGGTCAATTATGCGGTGCACTATGCGACCGCAGAATCAACATGCGGTCCGCATAGTGACCGCAGAATTGCCCCAAATTTTACACAGGTTCTTACAATCATATGGACTGGAAAATTACTTTGCCCGTTGGGACATTGAGGACGAGTCCTAGTCCCGATCTCGAGGCGTTCGCAGTGCCGTTGGTGTAGAGGGTCCAGAGGTCATTGTGAGCAGAGGCGTGAAGGGCCCCTCATTCCACCTCTAGCAATATCCTTCTTTTGAAGTCGGCAATGAAGTCGGCGAGCACCTGCAACTTGAAGACGGTTCTTGAGTGGTAGGTTATGTCATTCTTGCTAAGCTCAATGGACCATTTGCCGAGCCTGCTAGAGAGGTCGAGTTTATTTAGGATGCCCCTCAGGGGGAAGGTCGTTATTACATTTAGGGGATGGCATTGCAAATAAGGTCTAAGCTTTTGTGAGATACGACTAGTGCCAAAGCTAATTTTTCAAGGTACAGGTACCTCGTCTTGGCATCTGTTAAAGTTTTGTTGATATAATAAATAGGGGATTGCGTAACTTTGTATTAATGGACCAAGACGATGCTGACAACAACATCGGGCACTTCCAAGTACACGAGTAGGCACTCACCTGGATATACTTTGATGAGCAGCGGTGGCGAAGATAGATATGCCTTCAATTTCCTTAGTGCCTCGATATATTCCTCATTCCATTGCTGCCCAATTCCTCAATACACTAAAGAATTTGTGGCATCTGTCTGAGGACGGTGAGATAAACCTTAATAAAGCGGCTATGCACCCTGTTAGTTTATGTACCTGTTTATTGCTATTTAGAATCTTGGGTGTTGTGTCTATGGCCTTGATCTGGTCCGGGTTGACTTCGATACCTCGCTGTGATACGAGAAAGCCTAGAAATCTTCTCGAGGCCACGCCAAAGACGCATTTTTCTAGGTTCAACTTCATCCCATACTGTCTCAGTATCTCGAAGGCTTGATTTAATTGGTCGATATGGTTCTCCTTCTTTTACGACTTTACTAACATCTCATTGATGTAGACCTCCTTTCTCTTACCGAGTTGTTCTTTAAACATCTTGGTGACCAACCTCTAGTAAGTGGCACCCGTAGTTTGAGCCCGAAGGGCGTCACTTTATAGTAGTGCGTCCGTTAATGGGTTATGAAAGTTGTCTTTTCTTGGTTCTCTTCGGCTATCAAGATTTGGTTATAGCCAGAGTTAGCATCCAAGAAACTTAGTAGTTCGTGCCCTACTATTGCATCTCTCGGCTAGTCGATATGGGGTGAAGGGAAGGAGTCCTTTGGGCATACCTTGTTCAGGTCGATAAAGTCTATGCACATTCTCCATTTCCCACTTTTCTTTTTAACCATGACCATGTTGGCGACCCATTTGGGGTATTTTGATTCTCTGATGGAACCGTTGGCTAGTAGATTATCTACCACTTGACTGACTACATCGTTGATTTCAGCATTGAATTTCCTCCTTATATGCCGTACGGGCGAATATAGTGGGTCGACATTCAGCTTGTGAGTGGTGACGTCTTTTAGGATCATCGGCATATCTAAATGGGAGAAGGCATATAAATCTGCATGGTTAGTTAAGAATTCATGGTACTTACCTGGGTCAGAGAGGTTGTTCCCGATGTAGGATCTTTTTGAACGATCGGTGTTGTCAAGCTAGACTGGGCCGAGGTCCTCGACTGTCGCTTTGCAAGCTTCTACGACATTTGGGTCCCTAATAACCTCTGTCATCCGGTTGATGTTACTTCCCGACATGGCTAATTGCTATGCTTCTGTGCTTTCTCCTTTCAGCAGCTTGGTATGAGTGTAGTCTTGGCCAATCCGGTAACATTCTTGGGTTGTATGTGGCTCACCTCGGATGTTGAATATTCCCCACGGGGTGGAAAATTTGATTGCCTAATAGAGACTCGAGGGGATAGCTCACATGGCGTGTATCCATGGACGCCCTATGATGATGTTGTAAGTCGTTTCCTGGTTCATGATATGGAATGTGGTTTCCAGCATGACTCATCCCGCCGAAACTGACAGTGATATCTCTCCGAAGGTTCGCTCTACTGAATTTTTAAAACCCGTTAGTGTTATGCAATGTGGTATTACCTTATCTTTGAGCCTCATTTTCATGAAGACTCTTGGGTGGATAATACATGCTCCGCTTTCGTCGTCTACCATGATTATTTTCACATCAGTATCGGCAATGCGTAAAGTTATAACTAAAGAATCCTAATAATGGATCTTTGAAGTCATCATACCGTTCGTGAGCGATCATGCACTTCAACTTATATGTGGTGGTGAAATTTACGGGTTGGTTTCCAAGTCGTCGCCGCCCCCTGTCACACCTCCCTTTTTCCTACCCTTTTTCTGAAGAATAAGGTATACCCCATTAATTACTAATACACCCCGTGATAGGATATAATAATAACAATAGGGAAAGAGTTTTTCCACTTTAAGGACAATCGGAACGAGATTTATTTAGATTTAAGAGTCGCCACTTAGGAAGATAATGGTGTCCCAAGTCACCGGTTTAATCCCGAATCTGAGGAAATTGAATCTGTTTTAATAGTTCGTAAAACAAGAAATCCAGATAAGGAATTCTGTTAACCCGGGAGAAGGTGTTAGGCACTCCCAAATTCCGTGGTTTTAGCACGGTCGCTCAACTGTCATGTTTGGCTTATTTAATTTCTTTATATGCTTTTACAAAATGTGAATGTCTCGTTTTGATATTTTTAACGACTTGTGACTTTGCAAAATTGCATTTCGAGTCACACCGAAACCAGTACGCCTGTGACTTTAATACGTTTCAGCTTCGCCGAGATTTGAGATTTGAGTCACATAAAATGTGCACTCGTATTTAGGAATGTATATTTTAATCGTGCCTATAACGTCTACGTCTTATTATCTTTAGGAAAGATCGTGAAATTCGCTAAACGGTCTTCCCGAGTCTAATATTTTATTAAAATTCATATGGGGACCCCGTGTATTTTTATTTTATACAAGGCTCATCCCCTTATTTTTAAAGTCCAAACCTATCAAGTACTATATTCTCTATTTTTGTTTTTTCTCTTAATCACGTTATAGTTTTGGTATTTTTTGATTTATCTATTATTTTGTCCAGGCCAACTATCCATTTCAGGGCCTGGACTTGTAGACTGTATTAACAGTCTAATACACATAACTGGGCTTCTGAAACCCATTATATGCATGTATCATTATTTAGAGGCCCGATAGTAAATTCAATTGATTCTGGGCCTCTATTTTCGATTAGGCCCAGAATAGACGGGAAAAATACAAAGAAGAATTGAAGTTTCATAACAATCATACAAACATCCATTAGACAACAGAATAAATCAACAAAAGTCATTTTTCATTTCATAGGGCTCTCGAATACATATTTGTCAATATTAATTCTGAATTCTAATAATTAATTAAGCGTTAACAGAACATAGGCAATAATATTTCTATTTCAATTAATTGAACAGTGATGACTATATTATTAGAACAGGTTTAAACTATTATTAATTACCAGATTCTAACTTATACTATTGTAAATTATTGTTGAACGAGTTTGAGTGATAAAACAGATGTAACTCATCTACTCATTTCCTTTATAGACTAATTATCAGACTCTAATTAATGAGATTAGTTGATTACCTTATCATATTTTTATGCTAATTTCACTAGGCGAATTAGATTTGTATATTAACCTGTTTTCATCCTAAGTCTAATGATAATTATATTTACGTGTATACTACTACTACAATATCTACTTATTTTATCTCGATTACATACAGTATTTGATGATTACAAACCATCCTACTAAATTACATAAGATCTAAAACATAGTGATTATGAATACTAAAAGAAGACAGCAGCAGAACTCATCCAAACAGCTCATGAAAGTTTCATTTCTTCAATCAAATTGTAATTACATTTTCGGAAAAGAAAATGTACCTGATTCACCAGAAAAAAGGTTATGAGTCTAGGTTGGATGAAGAATAGTCTGCAATAGCAGCAATAGAGCAGTAGAAGAGTAGCAAACACAGCAGTAAGTAGCAGCAAAAGAGAATTCCAAAGTCCAGCAGTTCAGCAAATCAACAAACGAAATTGAAAAGCTCCAATAGAATCCAGCAAAGTTGAAGAGCAATGAATTCTAATAGAACTCTAGATTAATTCCCAAAGAAATCAACTAGAATTTCAGTATCTAAGCTATTTTTGTAACTAACAATTAGCAACCCTCTTTCTCAATTGCAGAAATCAGAATCTCAATGTTCAACTTTTTTCCAACTCAGAATATCCAACCCCTTTTTCAGGCTCTATTGAAGCCTATTTATAGACTGTTTGGGGTGAAATTTGAGGGGGAATTCAAATAACTTATGCATAATCCCTCCCCTTTACTTTTCTATTAATTACAATTTAGTTCCCTAAGTTACATGTCGAAATGCCTTCCAGCCCCTCCTGGAAGGTTCCAGGTAGTTCATTTAGATTCTGTTGAGGGTATTTTACTAGGCTGCCCTCACTTGCTAAGTGTAATTTCAATTTTGCCTTTTTATTATATCTATTCTATCCTATATTTTGTGATTAATTACAAGAATACTAGTTATTAAAGTCTTTTATATCCCTATAGGCTCTATTAAATCTTCAATTATACCATTTATTGTTTTTATTATACCCTTATTATTGTTCTCTATTTACCCGACCTACTAAGGTCTGGGCAGACTAGGTTTAGTACCTATTTAACTAATAACCAGTTTCTTATAACATATTTAAGACTTAGCCAGATTTCAGACCCAAACCCCCGTTCAATTTTAACCCCTTTTGATAGACTTAAGCTTATTTAAAATGTAACCCCTTTATTAACTTAGTAAATAACCAGAAATAGGTTTGCAATACTAGCCACTTAACATTATAGCCAATTCACATTATTTCAAAAATAGCCATGCTTTATCATTTCAAAAATAGCTAGACTTAAAATCATTTTAGAAATAGCCAGACTTAATCATTTCAGAATAGCCATATCTATTTTAAAAAACTAACCTTAGAACTTTTCAGCTATAACCAAAATCAAAAAGCATCATAGGATTCAGAATAGTTGTAATAGATGAATTAGATTACAAATATAGCCTATTCATGTTGTATTGCACACATAGCCTTAATCGTAAATCAAATTCCAATTAACTAGAACTCAGAGAGAAGTTTTGATAATGGTTGAATCCTAATTAATCAAAGCATAATTTCCGACAAGACATGGTGAACAAAACACATAAAGAAACATATTTTAACCATGATTCATGTACAAACTTATTAAAAACCCTAAAGTGCTATAACAGACTAGGCACATGTAAAGAAACAGAATAGATCCTGAGCATGCAACTAACACAGGCTAATAGATTAACAAAACATTCAGAAGACAAATAGTCAAAAAAGATTTACAGTAGGAAAATAGGCAAAGAAGATAAAGGGTAGGAAAACTTAGCTTTTAAGGTTCCGATTCCTTTCTTTTCTTTCTTTCTTCTTTCTTTTTCTTTTCTTTCTTTCTTCTTTTTTTTTTCTTTCTTTTTCTTTTATTATTTCCAGGCTTCAAGAACTCTTGAAGACTTGAAATCTTCTGATTTCCAGATTTTTTCAATGAGGCTTATTTTTTGGATTTTTAGCGGGTAAGAGGGTGGTCTGGGTATTATTTGAGAGGTTTTGGGGTGGGTTATGTTTTGGGTGTTCACCGGAGTAGGGTTCCGGCGAACTTCTTTTCTATATTCGAGACGTTCCGACTTGATTAAAGGTAAACCACCTAGACAGGTGAATGACCTCTTTGAGGTGGTCATATTGTGTAAAAATGGGACACTGGTTTATAAGTTAAAGGTCGCCGACTAGGGTTCCGGCGATCGAATTTTCAAAAAAGAAAGGGCTTTTAGCTTTCTGGGGTTTTCAGGGTTGTTGTGGTATGTGAGGATAAGGGATAATGTGTTTGATGGTGGTTTTGGCCGGAGACGGACATGGTTTCAGACCAATCTCCATAAGAGACGAGATGAAGAAGACGACGAGGTGGGCGGCTAGGGTTTCGAGTGGTCTGTGTATGAGTGTATGTAATGTGTATAATGAACGAGACTGGGACTTATATACCTTCTTGAGCTTGAGTGATCCTGGCCTTTGGATCAATTGAAATCAATGGCCAGGATTGCTTCTCTTGAAACTGTGTTGTTTAATTTAGTTAAAGATAGCCTGGCATCCGTTAGATCTTCAAACACGGACGGCCAGGATTAATTCATGATACTGCATCGTTTAATTTTCTAATGAGACTTCAAACATAACCATCTGATCAATTCCTTGGATGGTCCGGATTAAATTTATCATGCGACGTCATTTAATTTTATATTAGGCTGCCTTATGTAGTACGTTAAATTAATATATCAACCGTTGTGATTGAATTACTCTACACGACGTCGTTTGGTTAGAGCCTATACTGGACGGCCATTTCCTCTTGGGCAGTATTACATATTTTGGGCATGTATTTCACATTTCAGCCCAATTTATTGTATTATTTGTATTTTTCCATGTATTTTAATTATTTTCTTGGTATTTTTCTTTTGTATTTCATTTTTCTCTTTTTGTATTTATTTCCAATTGTTAAAATTATTATTTTTTTCCTATTTTTCCCGATTTTTCTGGTATTTTATGATATTTTTGCCATTTTTTTGTTTTTCCGGTATTTTTGTATTTTTTGTTGATTTTTCTAATTTGCCATATTTTTATGACATTTTTGATTAATTCTTTTTGTAGTTCTAATTTCAAATTTATTTTAACAAAAAAACACAATTATTTCAATAAAAACACGCAATTGCACATCAAAAATCTTTTTTTTTATTTTTATATTGGAATTTGTTTGCTTCGGGCAAAAATTACGTGCTCACAACTGCCCCTCTTTGCTCGGGAACACGAGGAGTTTCAATGCAAAGATAACTGAGCAGTAATGAGAGATTTTTGCCCACTGGCATATTCCGTAAGAAGCATTTTGAAATTTTTTGACCTTACCGTGCCTCAGAGGTTGCCTACATATCCTGGGCTAAACAGGAATCAGGTCAGTGTAGTTCGGGAAGGTCTGGTAGTTTGAAACTACCAAGACTTGCTGTTGCTGCTATTGTTGCTATAATCACTGACTAACTCCTTGTTACACTGGGATAAAAATGAAAATAAAGAAGTTATTCTAAGCTATGATCTTATGAAGTACAATAATTCCTATTATGACTTGTCTTCTTGCGTTGTGTTGCTTTTCCTGATCACATGTTGCTCTTTTTATTTGCATCCTTCTTTTTCTGTATTTTTTATTATTTTTTGTTTGTGATATATTGCTTCTATCCCTTTATGTGACTTCTCAATGTGTTTCTTGCTTCCAGGTTTATACCTGTTTAAAACAAAAACAAAAACAAAGAAAACTTTTCCTCTGCCCCATTGTGGGGTTTTCCATGTGTTATGGTGTTACTCATGTTGAAAAAAATTGAAAATGCAGAAATGTATTCCCTTGTTATACAGGTGGGCGCCTGAACAGAAATTAAAATGCTGAAAAGTATTCCCTTGTTATACAGGTGGGCGCCTGAACAGAAATTAAAAATGCTGAAAAGTATTCCCTTGTTATACAGGTGGGCGCCTGAACAGAAATTAAAAATGCTGAAAAGTATTCCCTCGTTATGCAGGTGGGCGCCTGAACAGAAATGAAAATGCAGAAGAGTATTCCCTTGTTATACAGGTGGCGCCTGAACAGAAATTGAAAATGTTGAAAAGTATTCCCTTGTTATGCAGGTGGGCGCCTGAACAGAAATTGAAAATGCTGAAAAGTATTCCCTCATTATCCAGGTGGGCGCCTGATGCATGAAATGAAAATGCAGAAAAATATTCCCTCATTATCCAGGTGGGCGCCTATGTATGAAATGAAAAAATGCAGAAAATATTCCCTCATTATCCAGGTGGGCGCCTGATGCATGAAATGAAAAATGCAGAAAAATATTCCCTCATTATCCAGGTGGGCGCCTGATGCATGAAATGAAAAATGCAGAAAAATATTCCCTCATTATCCATGTGGGCGCCTGATGCATGAAATGAAAAATGCAGAAAAAATATTCCCTTAGTTTGATAACTAGGGTGTGAGTTTTGAAAAGACATTACCCCCCTTGCGGTTTTGGGTAGGTTTCTTGATAATTGAGTGAGTCCTCCTCTGCGGATTTTCCTTTTTATTGCTATATTTATTTTTGAGTTTTCCTCCTACATTGGTCACATTCACTTTGAAGTGATTAGTGAGAATTTGAATCTTTTGTCCCTGTCTAAATCAGTGAACAATCTTATTAGTTATAAAATGATGGTTAGCAATTGGCATTCTTGTTGGCCCTGCTTCCATCTTCTTCTTCTTCTTGTTTTATCATGTTCTGCAGTCCATTGCCAGATTTGCTTCAATTTTCTGTTTGTAATCCTCTTTTGCTTTTCCCTTTTTTTGTTTCTTTTCTTTTCATTTTTCCTTTGGCCTTGATTGCCCTCCTCTTTTTTTTTTTAATTTTATTTTTGACCCAGTGTTATTACGCCTCTTAACATGAGAAGCTGGTAGTTAGCTTTTAAAGGGCGACTGGTTTTGATCAATGAAATGCAGAAAATATGAATTTGAAGGGGTAAGGATATTTTGGAGTAAAGACAGAACTTATCTGGGTGTGACGACTGATTCCTCTGACCATGCCATGTATTTAAACTCCGAACAAGTCTGTCCAATCGAATTGTTGCTATCTTAACTCCATCCTTTCCTTTAACCCAAACCTTTCTTATTTTTGATGTTTTTCCTTCTTTCATCAAAATATTCCTCACTTTCGCCTTATGGTGCCCGTTAGGGTTTTCACAGTAAGACTCTCTCATTTTTTCTCTCATCTTTCATTCACCTTATGGTGCCCGTTACGTTTTTCACCAATAAGACTCTCTCATTTTATTTTCTCTCATCTCACAATCACCTTATGGTGCCCGTTAGGGTTTTCACCAATAAGACTCTCTCATTTTATTTTCTATATTTTTTGTTTTCAAATCTCCGGGTATTGTCCATACCATGTTTCTCCTTATTCTTATCATTTTCTTAAAGTTAATCAGAAGGTCTTTCTTTGGATTGTAATGTGGCTTTTGGATGAGTTTAGAAAGAAGGGTATAAAGGATCAAAATTTAACGAGGGTTCAAAATTTTTACAACTCTCGGAATCATAAACATAACTTCTGCCCAGTTCAATTTTTGGGGAATCTTGGATTTTATTTCTGTAGTGACTAAACCTCATAGAGGCTGCTTACGTACCCTTTCGGGATCAAGTCAGACGTAATTCAAAACATACGATCACTTTGTTGAATTTTGACTTTTTCCCAGTTTTCTTCTTTTGTATGCATTTTTTCTTTTTGTCTTTTCTTTTTTCTTTTTTTTTCATCATTTTTCATTCATCTTTTTTAATTTTTCATTTTCTTTTTCTATCATCATTTTTTTTCTTTTTCTTGTCCATAATTGATTCCGAGAGAGGGGTATGAAAGGATAAAACAATAAGTCTCAACAAGGGTATCAATGGATAAAGTGTTTGGATAGAGAATAAAATGCCTTCATCATTTCAATTTCAAAATCACGAGTTCATATGAAAAAGGAATCATACATAATATCTCTTGACTGCATCTGAGTTGATAGCCGTCTCTACATATTTTCCTTCAACATCTGTCAAATATAAAGCTCCGTTGGACAATACCCGTGACACCATGAATGGCCCTTGCCAATTTGGTGCAAACTTTCCTTTTTCTTCGGCCCAATGAGTCAAAATACGTCTCAGTACCAACTGTCCTACTTTGAATTTTCACGGTCGTACTTTTCTTATTGAATGCTCTGGCCATCCTCCGCTGATATAACTGTCCGTGGCAAACTGCCGCCAACCTTTTCTCATCAATCAAGCCGAATTGTTCTAGCCGAGCTTATACCCATTCATCATCATTAATTTCAGCCTCAGCTATGATCCGAAGAGAAGGTATTTCAATTTCTGCAGGTATGACTGCCTCTGTTCCATACACCAATGAGTAAGGTGTTGCACCAATTGAAGTACGTACAGTTGTACGATAACCCATGAGAGCAAATTGTAGTTTTTCATGCCATTGCCTTGACTCTTCCACCATCTTCCTCAAAATTTTCTTAATATTCTTATTCGCAACCTCCACTGCTCCATTAGCTTTAGGTCGATAAGGCGTAGAGTTACGATGCAGGATTTTAAACTTTTGACATGCTTATGCCATGAGGTGACTGTTTAGATTTGCTTCATTGTCTCTGATAATCACCTTAGGAATTCCAAAGCGACAAATGATATTTGTGTGCACGAAATCCACTGCCGCCTTCTTTGTCACTGCCTTAAATGTCTTTGCCTCCACCCATTTAGTGAAATAATCAATTGCTACCAAGATAAATCTGTGCCCATTAGATGTTGCGGGCTCTATTGGTCCGATGACATCCGTGCCCCAGGCGACGAATGGCCGTGGTGCTGACATTGTGTGCAACTCATAGGGTGGGGAGTGAATCAAATCTCCATGTATCTGACATTGATGGCACTTTCACACATATATAATGCAATCACGCTCCATGGCGAGCCAATAATATCATGCTCTCAGTATTTTCTTAGCTAAAATATATCTGCTCATATGAGATCTGCAAACTCCTGCATGTATGATAATAAGTGAATTTCACTATAATTATGCCCTAAATAATCACGATTTATTGTTGAATTGATATTTTTTATGATGACAAAATGCTTTTATTAGTTTTTTTGGTGTGTTATAGGTACACATGAACCATTGGAGACTAAAAGATTCATTTTGGAGTCATAAGATGGTAAAAAGGCCAAGTGTAGAGAAAGAGTGAAGTTGGCACTAAAAAATAGGATAAAGAACCCGAGATACCGTTCACCCGTGGTCCATCCGCGACCGCGGATGAACCGCGGAAAACGATGCTCGTGGAACCTCTCAAACTTCAGAGGACATGATTTCTCGCGGTCCATCCGCAACCGCGGACGGACCGCGTACACTACCGAATTTCTGAAGGCCAAACTTGTAAAAACTCAATTTTTGTAACCTAAACCCTCTATATAAGTATAGATTTTGCCCAAGAGAGGCAAGCATTGTATTATTCCCTACTTTTGCAAGATAATTAGTATGAGAGAACTCTCTCAACTTATTTCTTTCCTTAATATTGATTCTTTGATTATGAATTCAGTTATTATTCTTGTTTCTTTGATTATGAGTAGCTAATTCCTTATCTAAGGTTTTGATGGAACCTATTGAGTGATGAACTTCTAGTTTATGTGATTACAAATTGTTAGCTAGATTTCTATTTGTTCAACTTCGTTCTTGTTGTAGTTAATTGGTAGGATCCCCAATTAGCTGTGCCTATTTAATGTGCATAACTTGGAAAAGAGTGCATATTTAGGTATATTGTTGAACAACACCACACCTAGATTATTGGAGGAATCTATAATTGTAGGCATAAAGGTGGGATTAGGAATAACGAAGCCTTGGGTGCAATCTAAAGTGAAGTATTCAAACTAAAGCTAGCTAGGGTAGCTCAGGAGAGTGCACTAGTAAATTATTATAGTTGCTAGGGAGAGAATTATGGTAAAAATAGTGTTCATGATTGATAGAATAATATTGACAATTTGTATGACCATAAACATAAGGGATTCCATCAATAGGAGAAATCAATACCTTAGTCTTTCTCTTTATTCTTTAACCAACAATCAATTCTTTCATTCAATCTTTAATACTCCAGTGGTACACTCTGTACCGCTCCATCCGCCCAACATTATGGAGGAAAATATGGCAACTTTATTGACACAAATGAGCATCCTGACAAAGAAGGTGGAAGAATCTGGGGTCAAGCAGCAGGTTCACATTGTAGACACTACCAATGGTGGTTTATGCATATTTTGCATTAGCCAACCCATAGGTAATCCATGGGCTGCAGACCAAGAACATCATCATCAACATGAAGACATGAATTTTGTGGCTAATTATGGAGGGCAGCTACAGGGTAACCAGAGTTGGGGTCAGCAGGTTCCACAACAGTACAGGCCTCCTCAACTACAGTATAATGTAGCGGGTGTGAGGCCACCAAACAACATGGCTCCATATCCTAGACCTCAGAATTTCAACAATCAGCAGCATGGGTATCATCCACCTCCACTGCAGCATGGGGGTAGACATGACGATGGGTTCGTAGAGTTGAAAGCGATGATACTGCAGGTAATTGGGTCACATGCCAAAACCAATGAGAGAACAAATGCACATGATGCATCTATCAAGAATATTGAAGTACAGGTGGACCAAATTGCTATGTCACTTAACAATCGTCCTCAAGTGACATTACCTGCAGATACACAAACAAACCCAAAGGATTAAATCCCAAAGCAGCTGATGGCAGTCAATCTGAGAAGTGGAAGAGATCTTGATGCTGAGTAGGAAAGAGAGAGAAGCAATTTACAGGCTGAGACACTCACTCCAGTGCCCATTGAACTGGATGAGTCCACCAGGTTGACAGAAGTTACAGTCCAGCCAGTAGCTGAAAATAAAGATGTGCAATAGAGAATGGAGAAAGTAGCTGAATAGGTAGAGCAGCAGGTTGAGGAGAAAGTGATAGAGACAGAAAAGTCCCAAGTGATTGGGAAGAAGAGGCCTCCAGCACCATTCCCCCAAAGGTTGGCCAAGCACCAGAAAGAAGAGCAATAAAAAAGGTTCTTTGATATGCTCAAGCAAATCTAGGTGAACATTCATTTAATTGAAGCTTTGAAAGAAATGCCTAGGTATGCTAAGATGATGAAAGACTTTGTCACGCCCCAAATCGAGGGACATGACCGGCGCCCGACCGGGTAGCCCCAATCAAGCGGACCCGGGTGCCTTTCATTCCCACGTGTTACCCCTGTGTTGATTATTTCTCATTAACCAAATACCTTACCAATTATAACTGATTTCACAATATACAAACATAACCATGCGAGTGATTCATTAACAAGTTTACAGGTTTTTACAACGCCCAACATAATATATACATGAGCCTCGAATCCCACAGTTTACATGTCTACGGAACCTCTAGGATACAAAGGACGATACAATACTTGCCGGTAACAAGGCTCCGGCTATACCTTACACAAAAGCAAAATAAAGTCTAAACAAGAGTGGCATGAGCCACGTAGGGCCCCGAAAGGAAAGGGGCTCACCAAAACGGGCAGTGGAAGATGAAGGATGCTACTGCCGATGAGCTGAAGTACCTGCTGCTACTGATTCACCTACAATCATAATACGAATGTAGCGTCCCCGGCAAAAGGGACGTCGGTACACTTGAATTGTACTGGTATGTATGGACAAACTTTGTCCCAAGTAAACTCAAGCCATTAAATTACATCAAAACTAATCAAGCCGGCCAACCATGTTTTCCACCTTTTACTCATTTCAGATAAGCCTCAACACAAACACGTTCAAGGTAAACAAATAGAACAACAACCAATCAACCACACAAATTGCAAGTAGTCAAACATAGGGGCAATCAGTGCCCCCCAGGTTGCAAACTCTCCTGCTGTCTCCTTTCACAATTTCACATCATTGATTTTTGTATCAATTTTCAATAGCGATTTCGATCGCTTTCCATCCTTATTGCCCCCTGACCATCCTTATTACCTCGGCCACCCTTATCACCCCAACCCACACCTTATTTCCTCACGTTGCAGCGCGCAACACGACCCCGCCTTATAGTTTAAAACACAACAATTTCAAACAGCAGATAAGGTACTACACACAATTTCAACAAGTTCAAATAAGCAAGTTGCACATTGTTCCATGTTCTCAATTACTTATCAAGCCAATATCACAACCAAGTTACAATATTTCCATAATCAAAATATTCACACAAGTATGTTCAACAATTTTTCACAATTCAAGTGCTTCGTCTCTTTCCACAATAAACCAATTCTCAAGTGTTTCGTTTCTTTTCCACAAGGTGCCATAAAGGCCATCATAACCATTATTCACAATTCTTCACCAATTCCAATTCCCTTGTTATCTTTCAATTCATATTTCATACCACACCACATGTAGTTTAACATCAATTAGATACCCAACAACAAAATCAACAAATTACACACAATCTCTCAAATTAACACATGCCAAACGAATTGCACACATAAGGGCGATTTCACAAGAATCAAAGTTAGCCATACATACCTCGATTGAGCTTTCCTTAAGTTACTACAACACTCCAAAAACTCTAGCAATTCCAATCTACTATGAAACATAACAAATTTAAACACATATTAGAAAGATATTCATGAAACTAGCTCATTTGAACAATTTATCAAACACTAGTTGAGCATCTTGATTTCGAATCCCCTTTTTAAGACTTCCTTCATTCCCTAACCCAATCTTTAGTTATTTAAGTTAAACAATCTTCCCATAAACCTAAGTTGTACATGCATGTATACACAATACTAATAAACCCAAGAATCATACCTCAATAACTCATCTTATACACCAAACTCGAAATTAAACCCTAGGGTATAGAATCTTACCTCTTAGATGAAGAACTTGCTATTGGGTTCTTGATTCTTGAAGATTGATGCAAGATTTGAATGATTTAAATGTTAGGTTCCTCCTTCTCTCTCTAACATGCTCTCACCACTCTCTAAAATCAGTAAGAAATGACCCCAAAATGAACCCCAAAGCCTATATATTGAAATGGGGTCGGGTTATAAAATGAAAACAAATAACCCTGCGATGTCAATTCTGCTATCGCAGAATGCACCGCATAATGGACATGCGGGCCGCAAAATGCACCGCAAAATTGGCAGCCAAAAATGAGCTACACTGGTTCAATCTGCGGTCAAAATGTGGACCGCAGAACGAACATGCGGACCGCAAAGTAGAAATGCGGATCGCAGAATTGACCTGACACACGATCGCATTTTCCAGCCGTTGGTAATGTGATCATAACTTTGTGTAGGAATGTCCAAATGATGAACGGTTTGAAGCGTTGAAAACTAGACTCAAAGGGCTTTCATTTGATATGCTATTCACCACATAAAACCTTATACATAATTATATATGGTCATTTAACGTGGAGCCTTATGTGAATCCATTTGGAATTTTGGCCTATTTCAAAAGTTTTCCTATTTGGCTTACACTTGGGCTTTCATTTGGACCTCATATCACTTATCATAAGACTCATACTCATATTTAGCAAGTCTAATTGATGTCCATAATGTTCATAGCACATAAAATATAATAATTAGCCTACGTGGCGCCACAGAATCCTATATTACTTAGCGAAATTTTCTGGGGCCTTACATTCTCCCCCCCTTAGGATCATTCGTCCTCGAATGAGGAGTATGGTCTTCCCAAACCCTTTAACATCATACATCTCTTTTCTAACCTACCTTCAGTCTCAAAATTTTCACTAACTCATAAATTTTTCAAAAATTTCGGCAGAGTTTCCTTTGTAACTAGGCCTATCCACCTGCCAGAGAATCACTATAATATTCTTATCCACACATCCACAACTGTACATAGCACCACAATGTATATATCCACAATCCTAATCCCACTATTACAAGAACTACATTAACATATGGATACCAGAACATGGACTGCACAGTTTTACATCAAAATACCTATATGGTACATTCCAAGTCAAAACTAACTGGTATTCAATCAAACGAAAGTACTTTCCTTCCACGACACATTTATCCTTCCACACGACATTATAGACTTACAAACATTGTCATAACACCTTCTCAAAAATAATATCAACTCCCAAACATACATAACAAGGATGACATATAAACATCTTGCATAAGATAACTATCCATTGACTTTACCTTTTGATAACTTCCACTGTACAATTTACACTCCACTGGATATTGCAATTCATGATAACAACAATAACCCACAATTCCATAACTTGGCATCATACCATCAAAGATGTCAGTTCATAGTAAACAAACAATCATATGTTCATAATAGTCCTTACCAAGCCATTAATGTAATCGCAAAGGTGTTCATCAACAAGAATATAATTTCATTTCAATCAACAGTCCATATGAAATCAAGACATCACGAGTCTTGCTAGTAGTGCATCATGATCATACAGTGCAATCGAGTCAATTCGTACCCACATTTTTTTTATCACTATCTTCTTAGACATAAGCATATGGAAACACAAAGTACATGAGGAACATTTACGAGGAATATCATACACCTATTGCAACCTAATGTGTAATACAGTCATGTTACCTTTATTAGCAACTCACATAACATTTTTAGGGGTACACTCACACTAAACCCTTGATGACCCTTAATAGTTACCCTAAGATGTGATACCATAAACCGACCATAACTTTATCTGTCCAATATATATGTGATCACACTACGAAGCTTTATCTTTAACTTGTCTGAACTTAAAATCGGGATCTAATCAACGAGGAACAACAAAGTTCAAGATCAGGCTGGAGTTCTTCAAGAATCCATTAATGCACTGGGTAGAGTACTTTATGAGGTCGTATACTAAGAGACACAAAATGTTACTACTAACAATACTGACATGGTTAATCATTGTGACTACCTCTATTAATACATAAATAAGGAATAGGAGTAAGTAGTACATGGAAATAGGAATCATTAAGGAGGGATACTCAAGTACGTGAACCACTCATTTTCTAGAGTGTAGGGAAAATCTATCGACCTCGAATAAGAATACTCTAGCACCTTGAATGTGATATGGGATTCAAAATAACACAAAGTTGAATTACACTCTTAACATTACTTGACGCACATAATCTATGCCACAAGCCTATAAGGATGAAAATAATTGGACGCTTATGAGATTACCATATTCTAGACAACTTAACACTTCTTGGTAATTGATCATATATGAGGGAACTAATATTTACGACCATTTGTCATTCAAATCAACATGTTCATGATATGTACAAAAATCCGAAGTCATCTAATCTCAACCTTTCATGAGTGAAACTCAATAGCTAGGAAATCTTGATATTGGGACAAAATCATGAATTGGTTAGATGGTTCTAATAGTTAACACGACGCTCCAGGGAGAAGGAAAATAACACTCATATCTAGCCAAGAAGGTGAGATACCAAGGGTAGTAAAACTCTCCACACATGACAATGACATAGTCCATAATTCTAGAAGTTGAGGGTGTGAAGAAAACCAAACACAATGAGACAGTGCACAATAATCGCTGAAGGTTTGCAAATGTTCATGATGAGATCTCCATAGGTTTTGACTTGAAAAAAAGGAAGTGTCATAGTGATACATAGAAGGGAATGTTCTTTTATCGTTGTCGTACAAGTGTAGGGAACTAGCACAATGAATT
This sequence comes from Nicotiana noctiflora, assembly GCA_032618575.1. Taxonomy (NCBI): domain Eukaryota; kingdom Viridiplantae; phylum Streptophyta; class Magnoliopsida; order Solanales; family Solanaceae; genus Nicotiana; species Nicotiana noctiflora. The sequence continues at coordinate 246,919 of JASVEL010008514.1, forward strand.
CACTAAATAAGGAATACGATTAAAACATTGTGGAGACATAAAGAGAGAATAATCATTCGTTATGAGTTGGACATGCCTATGCTATACTATCTTCCAAACTGCAATACAATTCTACATCACGGGCAACCACAACACTAGAAACCAAGTGAGCTACTTACTACGGGATATCTCAAGTGGAAACCAAAATTATGGCGACACAAGATCTTCCTATGATGGGATGCGAAGATCTCAATTTTTAGAAAATATTTATGCACACAGTGACCATTTTAATTGACATGTACTTGTAGGATAAGTGTAGATGCATGCTTTCACGTTTCTTGATAGTAAAAAGGTGTTCATGATGTTACTTGCAAGAGAGTGGATTGGATGTTCAAGCCATATAAGCCATATACACAAATGAGAAAAGAGTGACTCGAGAAGGATCACAAATCTTGGATACTTTGCATGGAACTTGACACCACATGTACAAACTTTACGACGGTGCATGTATAGGCACAAGTGAGTAGACGATGTTCATTTAAATGAGACGTTTCTGTAAGAAATTCATCGGGAATAGTCCTTTGTTAAGAATTTAGGAAAAGCAAGTAGGAATTATCAATAGTGCTATAACTCAATTCTGGAACATAATTATAGAGCTCAATTCCATAGGAGGTTGTAAATACTAGAACTGTGATCGGGAGACTTTGTAAATAATACGTCTCATTCAAAGAGCAAGTGCATGAGATGTTTTGTAATTTAGATTCTTTTTAAGAACATATCTATGCAAGGACAAGGAAATCATAAGGGTTTAACAAAAAGTTTAAACAATCGCCACATTACCAAATAAAATGGATCGCATAGCTTTTTACATAATTACCATACCTCTAGGCTGCATTTCATAGCCCTTCCATAAGGTTCACATATAAAATTATTCACCTATGCACTTCATACAATAATAAGGAAATCACAAGTACAAATCAAACACTTTAAACATTCACCACATTATCGAATAAAAGAATCATGCCATTTTTACGTATATTAGTCCATCGACTCTTGGGGCCATAATTATCACATCAGACTTGGCACTAGGCCACATTTCATAACACAATCTCTTCTTCCTCGCATTTCACATCATTTTCTTATATTTCACATCAACATCATAATCTGTTTCATATTCCCTCATGTCACAAGTATCACCGGGTACAATTTCATTTTGAGTTCTCGACACATTGTTTATACTTTATTTCTCAAAAGCATTTGACTTATTTCAACATCTCTATGCATAGAGGACTTCACATTTGAATACATGATTCATACTTCTAAAACCTATTTTAAGTTGTCAATAATAGCACATTGATCATATTGGAAAGCATCTTTCACAAAACATCGGGTCACAACACAAATTCATGTAAAGTATCAATCACGGCTAGAATCCAACATTTAGTCTTACCACATTTACACAGTCACTTACTTCATTTCCAAACATCTTTATACATTACCAACAACTAGACGCAATAAATCAAATACCTTTGGTACACGTAAGAACATTTTGGAAGAATCAACCATAACAAGTTTTCTCACAAAATTTGGCATCAAAATATCAATTCAAACTTGACTTGAAGTCTAGACATTTTAGCACATAGTTCACATTCTTTACATATCCTCATCTACCAAGAATAATATATTAAACAAATGAAGAAGTACCTCCAACATATATTTTCACAAGCAATAATTCGCTTAACATAACAAAATGGGTACTGCATCAATTATATTTTGAACCTACAACATTTATGTGGGCACCATGGAAGCTTATTTTCTAAGAGAAGGGATTTTAGCCGTACATACTGATGAAATACTACATGATCTGGTGGTACAGTGACATTAGTAAGAACGAGGGTACTCTCCTTAACAACAACTTCTACCAATCACTCCATGACTCAACACATTCTCCTAACAAGTCCTTGGGTAATCCACTTGGACTCAATGGTGAGATAAATCTCACCTTACATGCTTCAAATTCACATATTATGGTATCAAAATTACCAATATTGAGGGTAATACTTAGAGAGGAAATTAGCTCCATATCTTGAGCCATATCGCACGATCTAGAATATCAAAGAAATGGGTAAATTCCTAAATGCCCATGCAGCCCCCAACTTATATGATGTGGTCGACAACACACCGATAAGAAGGGCACTACTAGACACGGCTCCGAGACATCCTAGGACACTTAAAAACCTTAGGCTCTGATACCAAGTTTGTCACGCCCCAAATCGAGGGACATGACCGGCGCCTGACTAGGTAGCCCCAGTCAAGCGGACCTGGGTGCCTTCCATTCCCACGTGTTACCCCTGTGTTGATTATTTCTCATTAACCAAATACCTTACCAATTATAACTGATTTCACAATATACAAACATAACCATGCGAGTGATTCATTAACAAGTTTACAGTTTTTACAACGCCCAACATAATATATACATGAGCCTCGAATCCCACAGTTTACATGTCTACGGAACCTCTAGGATACAAAGGACGATACAATACTTGCCGGTAACAAGGCTCCGGCTATACCTTACACAAAAGCAAAATAAAGTCTAAACAAGAGTGGCATGAGCCACGTAGGGCCCCGAAAGGAAAGGGGCTCACCAAAACGGGCAGTGGAAGATGAAGGATGCTACTGCCGATGAGCTGAAGTACCTGCTACTGATTCACCTACAATCATAATACGAATGTAGCGTCCCCGGCAAAAGGGACGTCGGTACACTTGAATTGTACTGGTATGTATGGACAAACTTTGTCCCAAGTAAACTCAAGCCATTAAATTACATCAAAACAAATCAAGCCAGCCAACCATGTTTTCCACCTTTTACTCATTTCAGATAAGCCTCAACACAAACACGTTCAAGGTAAACAAATAGAACAACAACCAATCAACCACACAAATTGCAAGTAGTCAAACATAGGGGCAATCAGTGCCCCCCAGGTTGCAAACTCTCCTGCCTGTCTCCTTTCACAATTTCACATCATTGATTTTTGTATCAATTTTCAATAGCGATTTCGATCGCTTTCCATCCTTATTGCCCCCGACCACCCTTATTACCTCGGCCACCCTTATCACCCCAACCCACACCTTATTTCCTCACGTTGCGGCGCGCAACACGACCCCGTCTTACAGTTTAAAACACAACAATTTCAAACAGCAGATAAGGTACTACACACAATTTCAACAAGTTCAAATAAGCAACTTGCACATTGTTCCATGTTCTCAATTACTTATCAAGCCAATATCACAACCAAGTTACAATCTTTCCATAATCAAAATATTCACACAAGTATGTTCAACAATTTTTCACAATTCAAGTGCTTCATCTCTTTCCACAATAAACCAATTCTCAAGTGTTTCGTTTCTTTTCCACAAGGTGCCATAAAGGCCATCATAACCATTATTCACAATTCTTCACCAATTCCAATTCCCTTGTTATCTTTCAATTCATATTTCATACCACACCACATGTAGTTTAACATCAGTTAGATACCCAACAACAAAATCAACAAATTACACACAATCTCTCAAATTAACACATGCCAAACGAATTGCACACATAAGGGCGATTTCACAAGAATCAAAGTTAGCCATACATACCTCGATTGAGCTTTCCTTAAGTTACTACAACACTCCAAAAACTCTAGCAATTCCAATCTACTACGAAACATAACAAATTTAAACACATATTAGAAAGATATTCATGAAACTAGCTCATTTGAACAATTTATCAAACACTAGTTGAGCATCTTGATTTCGAATCCCCTTTTTAAGACTTCCTTCATTTCCTAACCCAATCTTTAGTTATTTAAGTTAAACAATCTTCCCATAAACCTAAGTTGTACATACATGTATACACAATACTAATAAACCCAAGAATCATACCTCAATAACTCATCTTATACACCAAACTCGAAATTAAACCCTAGGGTATAGAATCTTACCTCTTAGATGAAGAACTTGCTATTGGGTTCTTGATTCTTGAAGATTGATGCAAGATTTGAATGATTTAAATGTTAGGTTCCTCCTTCTCTCTCTAACATGCTCTCACCAATCTCTAAAATCAGTAAGAAATGACCCCAAAATGAACCCCAAAGCCTATATATTGAAATGGGGTCGGGTTATAAAATGAAAACAAATAACCCTGCGATGTCAATTCTGCTATCGCAGAATGCACCGCATAATGGACATGCGGGCCGCAAAATGCACCGCAAAATCGGCAGCCAAAAATGAGCTACACTGGTTCAATTTGCGGTCAAAATGCGGACCGCAGAATGAACATGCGGACCGCAAAGTAGAAATGCGGATCGCAGATTTGACCTGACACACGATCGCATTTTCCAGCCTTTGGTAATTTGATCATAACTTTGTGTAGGAATGTCCAAATGATGAACGGTTTAAAGCGTTGGAAACTAGACTCAAAAGGCTTTCATTTGATATGCTATTCACCACATAAAACCTTATACATAATTATCTATGGTCATTTAACGTGGAGCCTTATGTGAATCCATTTGGAATTTTGGCCTATTTCAAAAGTTTTCCTATTTAGCTTACACTTGGGCTTTCATTTGGACCTCATATCACTTATCATAAGACTCATACTCATATTTAGCAAGTCTAATTGATGTCCATAATGTTCATAGCACATAAAATATAATAATTAGCCTACGTGGCGCCACAGAATCCTATATTACTTAGCGAACTTTTCTGGGGCCTTACAGTCTTGATGTCGCGGAAATTTGATTTCCAAGACTTGGCCACCGTGACTCTTACTCAGAATTTTAGTGCAGTGGTTTGTAGACTCATTGCTGAGAAGTTATCTGACCAAGGTAGTTTCACCATTCCATGCACTATAGGAAACTTTGCCTTTGCAAAGGCATTGTGTGATTTGGGGGAAAGCATAAATCTTATGCCCATGGTGATTCATAAAAGGCTGGGCATCGGGTGAGCCAAGCCTAATTCTATGTTATTGCAGCTTGCTGACAGGACGGTTAAGCGTCCATTTGGTATATTGGATGATGTGCTCATCCAGGTGGGGAAGTTTGTATTTCCCGCCGATTTTGTTATTCTTGACTGCAAGTGGACGAGGAAATTCCTATAATCTTTGGAAGACCATGCCTAGCCACAGGGAGAGCATTGATTGATTGTGAGACTGGGGAACTCAAGACGAGGTTGAATGATGAGGAGATCATATTCAATGTGTAAAAATCCATGAGGCGCCCTAGTGAGTTCGCGAATTGCTCCCTTATTGATGCGGTAGATGTGATAGTGGAGACAGATGATGTAGAATTGACCACTGAAGATCCACTTCAGGCATGCCTAATGAACATAGAAGAGGTAAATGGTGAAAGTCCGGCGGAGTGGGTGCTATCTCTAGAAGGTAACAGGTTTGGGGATAGAGAGTTGGAGTTTGAACCTCTACATTTAGAGAAAAGAGAGACCCCTCCCGCAAAACCATCCATAGAAGAGCTACCAAAGCTGGAGCTTAAACCACTACCATCTCATCTCAGGTATGAATTTCTAGGCCCTAACTCCACTTTACCTTTTATTATCTCATCTGATTTGCTAGATGTGCAGGCTCAAAAGCTTATACAGGTACTGAAAGAATGCAAAATTGCCATTGGGTGGACCATGGCAGACATAAAGGGGATCAGCCCCATGTACTACATGCATAAGATTCTCGTGGAAGAGGGGCACAAATCTTCAAGGGAACATCAAAGAAGGCTGAACCCAAACATGAAGGAAGTGGTGAGGAAAGAGGTAATAAAGTGGCTAGAAGCGAGAATTATTTTCCCAATCTCTGATAGTAGCTGGGTTAGCCTAGTTCAATGTGTGCCAAAGAAAGGTGGCATGACGGCGGTGAAAAATAAGAATAACGAATTGATCTCAACAAGAACCGTCACCGGGTGGAGAATATGCATGGACTATAGGAAGTTGAATCTAGCCACCTGCAAGGACCACTTCCCACTTCCCTTCATTGATCAGATGCTTGACAGGTTGGCAGGGAGGTCACACTTTTGCTTCCTGGATGGGTACGAGGGGTACAATCAAATTTCCATAGCCCCCGAGGATAGAGAGAAGACCTTCTTCACATGCCCATATGACATTTTTGCCTTTAGGAGGATGCCATTTGGACTATGCAATGCACCTGCCATATTCCAAAGGTGCATGATGGCTATATTCACCGACATGGTGGAAGACATTATGGAGGTGTTCATGGATGGTTTCTTAGTTGTAGGGAATGTCACACCTCCCTTTTTACTACCCCACACCGGCAAAAAGCATATAAATACGCTTATTAGGGTATACCTCGATGTTCAAATACCTAAGACGGATATAATAGCATAGAGGAAGGAGTTTTTCCACTTAAAGGACAATCGGTTCGGGATTTCTTGTTTTAATAATCAGAGTCGCCACTTGAGATAATAATGGTGTCCCAAGTTACCGGTTAATCCCGAATCCGAGGAAATTGACTCTTTCAAAATGTCTGCGAAATAAAGATCTGGATAAGGAACTCTGTTAACACGGGAGAAGGTGTTAGGCATTCCCGGGTTCCGTGGTTTTAGCACGGTCGCTCAATTGTCGTTCTCAACTCTTGTTTGACTCATTATAGATTTTAACAATATGTATGTGCTTTTGCTTTTAATATATTAAAGACTTGCGACATTGCGAAAACGCACGTCGAGTCACACCGCAACCTCGCTTGTGACTTTTAGTATATTTTGGCTTTGCCGGGATTTGGAATTTGAGTTGCACCAAGTGCACACTCGTATTTAAGGAAGGTACATTAAATCGTGCCTAATAACGTCTAGCGGCTTTTAAGTCTTTAGGGAGAAGCTATGGAATTCTCTATTAGCTTTCTCGAGTCTATTTTTTATTATCTTATTCCTAAATGGGGGCCCCGCTTGTTTAATGTCGGGCGAGGCTCGTCCCAATTATTATTAAGGTTCATTCCTAATGTTTGGCTATATTTTCTATATCTGTTTTTCCCTTAACCGTTTACAGTACTACCATTCCAGGCCCGTCGAATTTGTTATTATTGGGCCTGGATCTTCATGACATTGTTTAAAAGAACATGAGACCTGCCCAGGCCTTAGAGGCCCAGGCGATATTCAAGCCTACAATTATCTGCCTAATCAGATTCATGCCACAATTCAAGCCCATGTTGTATAGCAGACTCATACTCATCTAAGATAACTAAAGCAGAAACGTAAATAGAATAATGATGCAAAATAAGAAGGAACTCAAAATGTTTTATTCATCATAAAAGGGAAATCAATATACAAATTATCAGCGTTAATTCTGAATCATAACTATCTACTGTACATGAGGATTGAATTAAAGGACTCTTTCTATTTTTGATCCCTACTAATGAATTTACACTAGCATCCAGGTTACTTATTAGTTGAAAGATTAAGAATCTAACTATATGTGAAAAGCATGATTAAAATGAACAATTCTACCAATTACTTATGGTATTCTAAACTAAAATGAGCTATTCACAGGTGTGCAATATGCTGCTGGTTTTACTATGAACTAAGCTTATTAAAGTATTGTTAACCCAGTTATGAACGGACTGTGGCTCGCACTAACGTTTTTCTTCTTCAAAGCTTGCATATGCTTAAGTGCAGATCCACAACATACTAGTAACTACGTGATTAAGGCTTACGATACTACTGTGAAGAACAGCTACTAATTTAAACCTATGGTTAGCTAACTTATATCTTAAAGTTTTACCTATTTTTAACTAGGCGATGTGTTTTACTTATTTTTAACAAGGTGATGTATTATCTATACTATACTACTACTATGCTACCATCATAATACTAGCTATTACATGGTTTTGTTTGGTTTTTGTTTTTCAGCTACTACATACTACTACATAAAATAAGTTACAAACTTAAACTAATAACATTAAACTACAAACTACATAGCAGCATATAATCCAATCTGGATCTTCAATTTTATTTCAACAAAATCATCAATACAGCTTTGATTGGACAGTAGTGTACCTCAATCAATAAGAGAAGCCAATGAGTCTAAGGGATTAAGCAGTAAGCACAGCAAGACTCGAACAAAGGCAATGCAACAGTGTATGGTTGAATAGATCCACAAAATAGAAACCACAGCAAGAGCAAGCAGGAATCCCCAGCAAAGCAAGTAGAAAATCCAGACAAAGAACTCGAGCAAAGAACCCAAAATCAGAAGAATATCCCTGAGTTCTTACTCAAAAATGCAGGAAAAATCTATTGCTGATTTCCTAATCTATTTCTCTGAACTTTCTTTCTAAAAGCCAGCCCAAAAAATAATCCCAGAAAATCCCCTAAGAATGAATACCAGAAAATGATTCGAAGCCCCCTATCAGCCCCTTTTTAGGTGATATATATAGGAATAGGCAAGGGCTGATGACTTGGGGAGAAAGAATGGGATTAAATCCCACTTCTCCCCTCTTAAAATTATTAAACTTACACTTAGACCCACATTTCTGTTATCAAAAACCCTTCCAGCATGTGCTGGAAGGTTCGAAAGATTCCTTTTAAGGCTTTTTACTAATATATCCCTAAGGGTTGAAGATTTTTACTGATTTCCCATTTTAGGGAGACCATTATACCCTTTAATCTCTGCAAAATTGCAGAAATCAGGGGTACAAATGACTCCCTTAACCCCTTATGTTCTATGAAATTCAATGTTTTACCAATTCAAGTTCCCTATATGCCCTTAAAGGCATAACTAAATTACCCGACCTACCTAGGTAAGGTTTTCAGAATTTTGGGGTTTATTTAACTAATGGCCAGTCCTTGCATTGGTATTTAAGGACTGGCCAATTCTACTTTAGGGAACTATTTCAATTTTAGCCTCTTTTAGTTCAATTTCAGTTAATTAAGACCTTCTTATTTCATTTTTAAACTAATTGCAGGACTAGCCTTCCTTATTATTATATTTAACTATTTAAAACTTAGCCAGTCTCAAGTTGAGACTTAGCTTGGGCAATTGAAGCCCAATTACTGAACACAAGCTAGGCCTAAGCTTTTGCAGGCCTATCCACCTGTGGTTCAGGGCTGAAAAATGAGCCTGGGCAAGTTTGCATTTGCAGACTTAGCCAATCCTTGCATAATTGACCTATTTAAGCTCTTTTAAAACTAATTGCAGGACTAGCCTGCTTTATTAAACTATTTAATTAATGGCCAGTCTCAAGTTGAGACTTAGCCTGGGCAATTGAAGCCCAATTATTGAACATAGGCTAGGCTAAGGTCTTTGCAGACCTAGCCACCTAAAGTTCAGGGCTCAAACAGAACCTGGGCAAGTCTGCATTTGCAGACTTAGCCAATTTTGGAAAAACTAGCATTTTGACTGAAGATAGGCTGGGCTAAGGTCTTTGCAGACCTAGTCACCTAAGATTCAGGACTCAAAATGAGCCTTGGTAAGCCTGCATTTGCAAGCTTAACCAGTCTTTGCACAACCAGCCCCTTTTGAGGTGGACCGGTGTGTTTGGACCTTATAGAGTAGATCAACCTTTGCAAAGTTGACCACTCTTAGGTCAATTATTGCCTAATAACCTATTTTGTGTTCATTTTCAGTCTTAACCTATTTCAAAACTAGACAATTTATGGAACCTAGCACTAGCAGCTATAACCAATCCCCTAAGGTTCAAATAGTTAATCAGAAATTCACAAGAAACGAAAACTAGCAAAACTTAATCATTCTCAACATGCATTGCATACAGGAACACATATGATCAAATAAACATGCATTAATCAACTCAAACTCAGAAGAAACAATTGATATGGTTGAATTTTAGTCAATTAACTTATATCATCAGACTAGATGTGATACAGTATGAATTCATGTCAATTCAGACCTAATTACTACTAGTTCAAGTCATATGACATTTGAAAAACTCCAAAACTTTCAAGGTTCATGAGTATGGGCATACACAGAGGTTAAACTCTAACAAGCAATCAGTAATAGGTGAAACATGACTCATTTTAGACACCAGGACCACAGAATAACTTATGCTAGCAAGGATCTATTTCCAAGTACTGACCCTAACTTTGATATATAAAAGATGAACATAAAGCAGAAAAAAGAGTCATGGGGAAACAGTAAAGAAGAAAACCCAACATCTATCATGCTAAGTAACAAAGAAGCAACATCAGATTATCTGAGCAGATGGAGGGACAGAATAGGTGGTATAAACCAATTATTAGAGAAAAGTCATGATTTTAACCAGAAGATTTTAAGAGAATAGACAAGGATAAGGTAGAACAAAATTAATATAAGAGACCAACAACTAATCCTATCCCTAAAACTAAGCATGAGAAGAAACAGAAGAGAAGAATCATTCAAACTACTAAAAGCTAGCAAAGAAGACTAAATGCAGAATGAGAGTCAAAACTTAACATGCAAAGGAGATGTCGAAGACCAACAAGATTGAAAGGCCTAATACTAACAGAGGACAAAGACAAAAACAAAAGAAAGATATCCAAATCAAGTTTTCAAATTAGAACAAAATCCAAACAAAAGAGATAAAGTTATTATAAGAGATGAGTAACAATGACTAAACATTTAAAGAATCATAAAGAGAGGAACAATCATGCTTTTAACAGATCAGAAACCACAAGTTAAGAAGATGAAGAAGAAAAGATAGATCTTCTAAAACCAAATAAGCTAAACATAGTCGACACAAACAAAATAGAAAGAGATAAAAAAAATGAACAATTTAAGAAACCCTAATACTAACAGATGAAGTCGCATGATTTCAAGATCAAAAAATAGAATAACAAACGGAAACAAACAATATGCAAATAAACAGACAAGGAAAACAGTAAAATCATAGAAGAGGGCGAGGGTACTTAGCTTAGCAGGGTCTGTCCCCCAAGCTTTCCCTAGCCTTCTTATTTTCCTTTCTTTTCACTCTCTTTTTTCAGACTTCTTTTCTCTTTTCTCTTTGTTTCTTTTTTTTTCTTTTTCTCATTTTTTCTTTCTGTTTTTTCTTTCAGACTTCAAGGTGAAGTCTTTTGGGTTTATGGTTGTAGAGGGGTGTTTGGGAGGGTAAAAGAACGGATCTTGAAAAGGTTTGGGTTTTGGAGTCGCCGGAGTTAGGTTTCCAGTGACTTTGTTTTGGATATTCGACGGGATTGGGGAAGATTCGAGGGTGGTCGCTGGTATGGTTGGATAGATCAGGTCAGGGGGGTTCTTTTATCGTTGGTTTGAGATGGTGGTTCGTTGTTTGAGTGGTTACCGGTGAAGTTCCGGTGACCAGAGTTTTTGGAGAATGGTTTGTTTTCTAAGGTTTCTAGGTGTTTGGTCGGAGAAGAAGAAGAAAAAGGAGGAAAAGAGAGAGGAGAGGGGTAGGAGGGGCCGGCGACCACCGTGGAGGGTGGTGGCCGTCATTGGCCGGCTAGGGTTTTGTGAATGTTGAATAAGAAGAATGGGAGAGATGAGAGGAGGGTTTGGGGGCGGCTAGGGTTAGGATAGAGACCAAATGGCCGGCTGTCTCAGACAAAAGCCTTTTATAGGCAGAACGTCTGAGGTAATCTAGACCGTTGGTTCTGATGGAGACCAACGGCTCTCAACGTTGTTACTAAAACGACGTCGTTAAGTCACTCAAGAGACCTAAGACTCCCACCCCTTAGATCACTTCAAATGAACGGCTATGATCATTCTCATTTCGATTTTATTAATTAATAATTCTACTAATTATTCCCAACCGTTGGATGGCAAGTGAACGGCTGAGATTAAGCTAGTTCAAAGGCTGATGGACCGGCTCTCCCTGGGCCAAAGCACTGGGCCTTTCAATTGGATCTCAATTGGCCCAGCTTATTATACCTATATATATTTTTGGATTTTCTGGTATTTAATTATTTTTATGTATTTTTCTTTTTTATATTTTTTTTCTTTTTCTTTTATGGAATATTAGCAAACTTAATTTCTTACTTACACTAATTATCTAGTATGTTTTGGCAATTTTCTACTATTTTTCCTAACTCCCACTACTTAAAACTATTTTTGATGGTTTTCTTCTTAAAACTAATTAATTAAAACAAAGTAATTACCTAGCCTATTTTTTTTTTGATTTTTCTAATTTCTAATTATTCAAACACACAAAATATGGCTAATTTCAAACAAGGCACACAATTTCACTCAAAAATATATTTAGTTTTAATTTTGGAATTGTTTGCCCGGTGCAAAAATCATGTGCTCACAGCTGCCCCTCTTTGCTCGGGAACACGAAGGGTGTCAGTGCAAAGATAAGTGAGCAATAATTTGAGATTTTTGCACATTGGCACATTCCGCAAAAGCATTTTGAAAAACCTTTTGACCGTACCCTGCTTTAGAGGTTGCCTACATATCTTGGGCTAAACAGGAATCAGGTTAGTGTAGTTCGGGAAGGTCTGGTAGTTTTGAAAACTACCAGACTCACTGTTGCATTGACACTGTAGAGACTTGCTAACTTACTCCTTGTTACACCGGGGGGAAAAATGTAAAATGAAGAAGCTATTCTACGCTATGATCCAACAATTACAATTGTTCCTAATCTAGCCTTTGTTTGCTTCTTCTTCTCTTTTTTTCCTTGATTTTCTGTGATGCCAACTCTTTTTTTTGTTGATTTTCTTTTCTTGCTTTCCCCCTTTTTTTTAATTTTCAATGGTACTTCTTGTCCTCGAGCTAAAGCCTACTCAAAACAAGACAAAAACAACAAACTTTTTCTTCTGCCATAGTGTGGGCTTTTATCTAACATAAACCTAAAATTGCAGGAAGTAAATATGTAGAAATGTATTCCCTTGTTAGATAATTGGGCGCCTGACAGAAATTAAACGTGCATGAGATGCAATGCAGAAAAGTATTCCCTTGTTAGAAAGGTGGGCGCCTGACAGAAATTAAACGTGCAATGAGATGCGATGCAAAAAAGTATTCCCTTGTTAGATAGGTGGGCGCCTGACATAAATTAAACGTGCTTGAGATGCAATGCAAAAAAGTATTCCCTTGTTAGATAGGTCGGCGCCTGATAGAAATTAAACGTGCAATGATATGCGATGCAGAAAAGTATTCCCTTGTTAGATAGGTGGGCGCCTGACAGAAATTAAACGTGCAATGCATAAAAGTATTCCCTTGTTAGAAGGGGGGCACCTAACAGAAATTAAACGTGCAGTGCAGAAAAGTATTCCCTTGTTAGAAGGTGGGCACCTGACAAAAATTAAACGTGCAATGCGGAAAAGTATTCCCTTGTTAGAAGGTGGGCGCCTGACAGAAATTAAACGTGTAATGCAAAAAAGTATTCCCTGGTTAGAAGGTGGGCGCCTGACATAAATTAAACGTGCAATGATATGCGATGCAGAAAAGTATTCCCTTGTTAAATAGATGGGCGCCTGACAGAAATTAAACGTGCAATGCAGAAAAGTATTCCCTTGTTAGAAGGGGGCGCCTAACATAAATTAAACGTGCAATGCAGAAAAGTATTCCCTAGTTAGAAGGTGGGCGCCTGACAGAAATTAAACGTGCAATGCAGAAAAGTATTCCCTTGTTAGAAGGTGGGCACCTAATAGAAATTAAACGTGTTTGAAATGCAATGCAGAAAAGCATTCCCTTGTTAGAAGGTGGGCGCCTGACAGAAATTAAACGTGCAATGCAGAAAAATATTCCCTTGTTAGAAGGTGGGCGCCTGACAAAACTTAAACGTGCAAATGCAGAAAAGTATTCCCTTGTTAGATAGGTGGGCGCCTGACAGAAATTAAAGGTGCAATGAAGAAAAGTATTCCCTTGTTAGAAGGTGGGCGCCTCACAGAAATTAAACGTGCAATGCAGAAAAGTATTCCCTTGTTAGAAGGTGGGCGCCTGACAGAAATTAAACGTGCAAATGCAGAAAAGTATTCCCTTTATTAGAAGGTGGGTGCCTAACAGAAATTAAACGTGCAATGCAGAAAAGTATTCCCTTTGTTAGAAGGTGGACGCCTAACGGAAATTAAACGTGCAATATGCAGATAAGTATTCCCGTGTTTGAAGGTGGGCGCCCGATAGAAATTAAACGTGCAATGCGAGAAAAGTATTCCCTTGTTAGAAGGTGGGCGCCGACGGAAATTAAACGTGTAATGCGGCAAAGTATTCCCTTGTTAGAAGGTGGGCACACGACAAAAATTAAACGTGCAATGCGAGAAAAGTATTCCCTTGTTAGAAGGTGGGCGCCGACGGAAATTAAACGTGCGATGCGAGAAAAGTATTCCCTTGTTAGAAGGTGGGCGCATGCCGGAAATTAAACGTGCAATGCAAAAAAGTATTCCCTTGTTAGCAGGTGGGCGCCTAACAGAAATTAAACGTGCAATGTAGAAAAGTATTCCCTTGTTAGAAGGTGGGCGCCTAACAGAAATTAAACGTGCAGTGCAGAAAAGTATTCCCTTGTTAGAAGGTGGGCACCTGACAAAAATTAAACGTGCAATGCGGAAAAGTATTCCCTTGTTAGAAGGTGGGCGCCTGACAGAAATTAAACGTGCAATGCAGAAAAGTATTCCCTTGTTTAAAGGTGGGCGCCTGACGGAAATTAAACGTGCAATGAGATGCGATGCAGAAAAGTATTCCATTGTTAGAAGGTGGGCGCCTGACAGAAATTAAACGTGCAATGCAGCAAAGTATTCCCTCAGCCTGATGATTGGGGAACGGATTTTGAAGATGCTACCTTCCTCTTTTTGGTATTTTCTTCAACTGATTGTCTCTCACCTGTGAATTTCTCCACTTATTGGCAAACTTTCTCTTTTTGGTGTTTTCTCTTTTTCCACATTGGTCACATTCACTTTAAAGTGATTAGTGACAATTTGTTCCTGCATGAGTCATGAAACAAAATTTATTAGATATAAACTGCTGGCAACTGGCATCTGCCGTCCCTGCCTCTTATTGCTTCCTCTTTTTTGCTTTTCCCCTGCTGTATGGCTTTTCGGCTGTCTATCTCTTGCAAACTCTTTTTGTATTTTCTTACTTTTCCCTTTTTTGTTTTTTTTTTCCTTTGGCCACGTTTGCCAAACTTCTTTATTTTCTCCCCAATTCTTCTATCTTTCCGATCCAGTCCTGTTTCAGCTTTCGTCATCTGGAGCTGGTAGTTAGCTCTCAAAAGGTAAACAATGAAATGCAGAAAAAATGAAAGAAGGTAAGGGTGTTTTGGAGAGATGATATAACTTATCTGGGCGTTTGCTGGCTGATTCCGCTGACCATGCCATGTATTTAAACTCTGACCCAGTTCGTTCCAATCATTATTCTGACTCCGAATCGTTTTCAACCCAAACCGATACTATTTTTTGTTGCCTTTTCTCTTTTCCTGGTAATCCTTACGATCGCCCTACGGTGCCTCGAAAGGTTTTCACCAATAGGACTCTCTCATTTATTCTCTCAACCTCACAATCGCCTCACAGTGCCGGTTAAGGTTTTCACTGATGAGACTCTCTCATTTTATTTATCTCAAACTCGCAATCACCTCACGGTGCCGGTTAAGGTTTTCACCGATGAGACTCTCTCATTTTATTTCATTTTTTCATTTTTCCTTTTGTGTTTTGTTTTCTATGCCACGGGTGTTATCCAATGTCTTGCTTTTCCTTCATTGCATCTGTTATTATTTTGGAATTGATCAGAAGGTCTTTCTTTGGACCGTAACGTGGCTTTTTGATGGGTTAAGAAAGAAAGGTATAAAGGCTCAAAATTTACGAGGGTTCAAAAAATATTTACAACTCTCGGAATTATTTAACATAACTTCTGCCCCAGTATCAATATGTGTGGAATTTTTGGATTTTTCCTTTATTGTGACTGAACCTCAGAGAGGCTGCCTACCTACCCTTTCGGGATCAAGTCAGACGTAGTTCATCCAACGTCATTAGTTAGATGGATTTCTTTTTGACTTTTTCCTGATTTCTTTGTCTTTTTCTTCTTTTTTTTTCTTTTTTCATTTTTTTTCTTTCTTTTTTTTTCTTTTTCATTTCTTTTTTTTTCATTTGGTCATCACTTTCCCAATTTGTCAATTTTAACCTTCATTTTCCTTATTGCGCTATAAGCGATTCCGAGAGAGGGATATGAAAGAATATATTAATCAAGGCTCAAAGGGATTTGACAATGGATAAAGTGTTTGGATAGAGAATAAAACACCTTCGTCATTTCAATTCCAAAATCACAACAAAATACAAAACATACAATTGAAAA
Source organism: Nicotiana noctiflora (assembly GCA_032618575.1). NCBI lineage: Eukaryota > Viridiplantae > Streptophyta > Magnoliopsida > Solanales > Solanaceae > Nicotiana > Nicotiana noctiflora. Next base: position 263,119 of record JASVEL010008514.1, read on the forward strand.
GGAGTCATACATAGTATCTTTTGACCGCCTCTGAATTGATAGCAGTCTCTACGCACTTTCCTTCAACATCTGTTAAATATAATGCCCCATTGGACAACACCCGCGATACCACAAATAGTCCCTGCCAATTTGGCACAAATTTGCCCTTTGCCTCGGCCCAATGCGGTAAGATACGCCTCAGTACGAGTTGTCCGACTTCAAACTTCCGAGGTCGTACCTTCTTATTGTATGCTCTGGCCATTCTTCGTTGATACAACTGCCCATGGCAAACTGCGGCCAATCTCTTTTCATCAATCAAACTCAGTTGTTCCAACCGGGCTATTACCCATTCTTCGTCATCTATTCCAGCTTCAGCTATGATCCGTAATGACGGTATTTCTACTTCTGCTGGTATGACAGTCTCCGTCCCATACACCAGTGAGTAAGGTGTGGTTCCAATAGAAGTACGCATTATCATGCGGTAACCCATAAGAGCAAAGGGTAACTTTTCATGCCACTGCCTGGATCCCTCCACCATTTTCCTGAGGATCTTCTTGATATTCCTATTTGCCGCTTCTACTGCCCCATTCGCCTTTGGCCTATACGGTGTGGAATTGCGATGTGTGATCTTAAATCTCTCGCAAACTTCCGCCATGAGGTGACTATTTAGATTGGCTCCATTATCTGTGATGATCACCTTGGGAATTCCAAACCGGCATATAATATTCTCATGCACAAAGTCAACCTCTGCTTTCTTTGTCACTGCCTTGAACGTCTTTGCCTCAACCCACTTGGTGAAATAATCGATTGCAACCAAAATGAATCTCTGCCCATTGGAAGCTACTGGATCTATCGGGCCGATAACATCCATGCCCCAAGCGACAAAGGGCCAAGGTGCAGACATTGTATGCAACTCATAAGGCGGGGAATGGATCGGATCTCCATGTACTTGGCATTGGTGGCATTTCCTTACATACCTGATACAATCACGTTCCATAGTGAGCCAGTAATACCCAGCTCTTAAAATCTTCTTCGCTAGGACATATCCGCTCATGTGGGGTCCACAGGCTCCAGCATGTACTTCAATCATAATCTCATCAGCTTGTTGTGCATCCACACACCTCAATAACCCCAGATCTGGTGTTCTCTTGTATATAACTCCTCCACTGAGAAAAAATCCATTAGCCAAGCGCCTGATAGTTCTTTTCTAGTGGCCTGCTCTAGGTATTTGCCAGCTTTCAGGTACTCCCTGATGTTATGATACCACGGTTCTCCATCCAATTCTTCTTCCACGGCAAAGCAGTAAGCATTTTGATCACGGACTTGGATCTGGAGTGGATCTATATAGGTCTTGTTCGGATGATGCAGCATGGAGGACAGTGTGGCCAAAGCATCAGCAATCTCATTGTGCATTCTTGGGATGTGTTTGAATTCTATGAACTAGAATCTTTGGGACAACTCGTGCAAACAATACCGGTAAGGTATCAATTTCAAATCTCGTGTCTCCCATTCTCCCTGGATTTGGTGTACCAAGAGATCCGAGTCACCCATGACCAAAATCTCTTGAATACCCATGTCTATTGCCATCTTTAATCCCAAGATACACGCCTCATATTCGGCCATGTTGTTGGTACAGAAAAATCGAAGCTGAGCTGTGACAGGATAATGTTGACCCGTACTTGAAATGAGTACTGCTCCGATACCAATGCCATTACTGTTGACGGCTACGTCGAAGTACATCTTCCATCCTGGCTTCTCATTTTGTTCTATGTCCTCGACATTCATTGCCTCTTCGTTCGGAAAATACGTCTTCAACGGCTCATATTCATCATCCACTGGATTCTCTGCTAAGTGGTCTGCAATCGCTTGTGCCTTCATTGCCGTACGAGTCACATAGATAATGTCAAATTCTGTGAGCAGAATCTGCCATTTAGCAAGTCTCCCTGTAGGCATAGGCTTCTGAAATATGTACTTCAGAGGATCCAGCCGTGATATCAAGTATGTGGTATATGCTGACAAATAATGCTTCAATTTCTGAGCCACCCAGATCAACGCACAACAAGTTCTTTCTAGCTGAGTATATTTCACCTCGTAAGATATGAATTTCTTACCGAGGTAATATATAGCTTGTTCTTTCTTGCCAGTCTCATCGTGTTGGCCTAGCACGCTACCAAAGGAGTTGTCAAGCACTGTCAAGTACAGAATCAGAGGTCGCCCTGGCTCTAGAGGAACTAACACTGGAGGATTGGCCAAATATTCATTCATCTTGTCGAAGGCTTCCTGACATTCGTCGGTCCATTTCACTGCTGCATCTTTCTTTAACAACTTGAAGATCGGCTCACATGTTGATGTCAACTGAGCGATGAACCGGATAATGTAATTCAACCTCCCTAATAAGCTCATTACCTCCTTCTTATTCTTCGGTGGAGGTAGACTTTGGATGGCCTTGATCTTTGATGGATCTAGTTCAATACCTTGCCGACTCACTATAAACCCCAGCAGCTTCCCTGAAGGTACTCCGAAGGTGCATTTCGCAGGATTGAGCTTTAGATTGTACCTCCGGAGTCTTTGGAAAAACTTTCTCAAATCCCTCACATGATCAGGTTGCTTCTTGGACTTTATGAAGACATCGTCCACATACACTTCGATTTCCTGGTGCATCATATTATGAAACATCGTGGTCATTGCCCTCATATAAGTCGCCCCGACATTCTTCAATCCAAACGGCATTACTCTGTAACAATACATTCCCCAAGGTGTAATGAAAGCAGTCTTCTCCGCGTCTTCTTCGTCCATCAGGATCTGATGATAACCTGCATAACAATCTACAAATGAACCGATCTCATGCTTGGCACAATTGTCGATCAATATATGGATGTTTGGTAATGGGAAGTCATCCTTTGGACTGGCTTTGCTGAGGTCTCTGTAGTCCACACACACTCTAGTTTTTCCATCTTTCTTTGGGACTGGCACAACATTCGCCAACCAGGTGGGGTATTTGGTGACTCGTATGACCTTCGCCTCAAATTGCTTATTCACCTCTTCTTTTATCTTTACACTAATATCCGTTTTGAATTTCCGTAACTTTTGCTTTACTGGCCGGCATTCAGGGTAGATAGGCAACTTGTGTACCACCAAATCAGTGCTAAGTCCGGGCATGTCATCATAGGACCAGGCAAAAATGTCCTTAAATTCATGCAACAACCTTATCAATTCTTCCATGAGGGGTGCCTCCAAATGAACACTAATCTTTGTTTCCCGAACGTTATCTTCACTCCCCAAATTGATGGATTCTGTATCACTCAAATTTGGTTTGGGATTTTCCTCATATTGGTTCATGTCCTTACTTATTTCCTCCGGGGCTTCCTCATCCTCACCTTCTATCTCACTATCCTCCTCAATTTCTTGTATGGTAATGCGACTGTCAGAACTAGGTCGAGAATCCTTCATGCATGTCCTGGCATCAGAATCAGCACATATAGAACTGTACAAAAGAAAAGATAAAAAATAAGGCAAAAATGAAGAACGAAGAAAAACTGCATTTCATTAATAAAAAAGATGAACAAAGCTCGGGATACATTTTGATTTTTTTCTTTTCCACGGGGGGTGGGAGGACTATAAAAAGTAACAATTATTTTTCTGGGAAAGCGATGATGAAATTTTCAGAGCTAACTACCAAGACTCCTTCCTGATAGGGAAAGGAGTGGCTTCCCAATTGTTCAGCATCACGCCGAATCCCACAAACTGCACATCCATCTTGCTAGTGCCTTCCCCCATCTCAACCATATTCACATTCCCAAATATCTCCTCATATCTCATCAACAGCTCTTTATCGGGTCAGGTCTCGATGTACCTTGATGCAGCAGATGTCCAATTTTTAGTACCCGGCTTGATAAAGGTGTCTGATAGTTTGGGTATAGGCTTAGGTAGGGTCCAGTTCTTTTTGGTCTTGGAGGCTCTTTGGATATCGACATAGGTGGGTTTGAACCCTAAGCCGAAAGTACCTTTGTTCTATGGTAGTTGAACCGGTTGGATAACTCCTTACAAAGCTTTGCCCAGCCCTTTTCCTGGCGCAAACCCGTTTTTAAGCATCTCCCGGGCCACCATCACAGCAGTAGGTGCTACCATAGGGATCGGCAGTTTTTCTCCTTCAGCAATTTTGTTTACTGCTATGGTATATGTCACCTGGTAGACCCAAGGACCCCTATCTCCATCAGCACCATCAAACGGCATCACAATATTGCAGATATTTTCTTCTCCATGCACCACAATTTCGTGCTTCTCCCATTCGAATTTGACCATCTGGTGTAAAGACGACGGCACTACCTTGGCTGCGTGGATCCATGGTCATTCTAGCAATAAATTATAGGACACAGCAATGTCCAACACCTGAAACTCCATAGTAAAATCCACAGGCCCAATGGTCACTTCCAAGACAATGTCTCCCAACGTGTTCTTACCTCCACCATCAAATCCTCTCACATTTATACTGTTCCTCCGAATTCTATCCGGACTGACATTCAGCTTCCCCAGAGTTGACAGCGGGCAAATATTTGCGCTTGAACCATTATCTATCAATACTCTGGTCACCACCGACTCCTCACTTTTCACCGTAAGATAAAGTGCCCTATTATGCTCGGTTCCCTCAACAGGCAATTCATTATCTGAGAACGTAATCCTATTAGACTCAAAGATCATACTGGTAATCTTTTCAAGGTGACAGACCGAGATCTTTTCTGGGACATGAGCCTCGTTCAGTATCTTCATCAGAGCTTTCCTATGTTCTTCCGAATGTATTAACAACGAGAACAAAGAGATCTGTGCGGGGGTTTTCCTCAGTTGTTCAACTATATAGTAATCCTGCGACTTTATCTTTTTGAGGAATTCCTCCGCCTCTTCTTCAGACAGAGGCTTCTTCAATTGATTCTCTTTCACTATTTTCATTCTTCTCAACTCTTCTGGGGCAAAACACCTCCCAGACCGAGTCAGACCGTGAGTTTCATTGGTTTCTCCAGATACCTCTTTTCCTTTGTAGATTACTGCTACCTTGTTGTAATTCCAAGGTACAGTCTTCGTGTTTACTACCGGCATCTGCACCACCGGTCTTATGATCACTGGTTCCACACTCGCGCCTTTCACTGTTAATATCGGCTTCACGCCTGGTACTACAACCTTTAAATTCTCCACCACTACTGGCCTTTTTACTGGATCCTCAACAATCACTTTTCCTTTCTCGGCTTCCTTTTCCATTCTGCTACTGGCTTTAATCATGATAACAGACTGAGACGGCTTCCGACTGCCCTCATCCTGCGCCAATTCTATCATATGCGTTTCGTGGTGAGCTGGCAGTGGGTTTTGCATGATGTTTGGAGCCTCCGGAGCTTGCACTTCAATTCTCCGACTATCAATAAGATCCTGGATAGCATTCTTCAGATGCCAACACTTTTCAGTATCATGTCCTGGTGCTCCTGAACAATACTCACACCTGACAGATTGATCAATGTTTTTCGGAGGTGGGTTTGGAAGTTTAGACTCAATTGGCTCAACATCCCCAATACTTTTAATCTGTGATAGAGGCTGGTATATGACTCCCCCAATGGGGTGAATATTTTCTTTGCCTTATTCCTCCATTCTGGCTCAGGCCTGGGTCTGTTTGGGTTTCTGTAGGTTCTAGGAGCAGGGTATGTGTTTTGTGTGTGGTAGACATTATGTGGGGCTTGGGCTCTCCATATATGTGGCGGTGGTGGTGAGTAGGTTTGGGCTTGTGGGTGGTGGTAGTGCGGGGTAGTTGGTGGGTAATATGGTGGCGGTGGGTTATATGTGGTTGGTGTATTGTATGGGGTTGGTGGGTTATATGTGGTTGGCGGGTTGTATGGGGTTGGTGGGTTTTATGTGGTTGGCGGGTTGTATGGGGTTGGTGGGTTATATGTGGTTGACGGGTTTGGTGGGTATGGACAGTATGGTCTTGGTGGGTGTTGGTTACGGTTCCAAGGCCTGCTTTCCACAACTGCTATTTCTTCTTTTTTCTTCTTTCCAATTGCTCCTCCATTCCCAGTCTGCATTGCCTGATTCGTGGACTTAATTGCCGAAAAACTCATGATCTTGTTCGTTTTCAAACCTTTCTCAACAAAACTCCCCATCTTCACAACCTCATTAAAACTTTTTCCAATTGCTGACACTAAATGCCCATAATAAGTAGGCTCCAAAGCTTGTAAGAAACAATCTACCATTTCTCCTTCCTTCATCGGCGGGTCTACCCTTGCCGCCTGTTCCCTCCACCTGAAACCAAACTCCCTGAAACTTTCTCCCGGCTTTTTCTCCATCTTCGTGAGTGACAGTCTGTCTGGTATTATTTCCAGATTGTATTGGAAATGGTTTGCGAAGGCTTGCGCGAGATCGTCCCATATGAACCACCTAGTGTGATCCTGGCGAGTATACCACTCCAAAGCAGAACCGCTTAAACTTTGGCTAAAATACGCCATCAACAGCTTATCCCTGCCTCCTGCAGCTCGCATTTTGCTTAAATATCCCCTGAGGTGGGCCATCGGGTCTCCATGTCCGCTATACATATCAAACTTCGGCAACTTAAATCCAACGGAAAGTTGCACTTCAGGAAATAGACACAAATCCTTGTATGCCACGCTTACTTGCCCTCCCAATCCTTGCATATTGCGAAAGGCGTTTTCCAAACTTTTCACCTTCCTAGCCATCTCCTCTTGCCCTGCATTTTTAGCAGGTTTCTCCTTGCTCGTCTCCATTAGCGGAGTGTGGGATTCGTGTTGTCGCAAAGTTGGTTCGGGTGGGTAGTAATAAGGATCTTGTATTTGGAACATTGGTTCACTAGATGATTTGTGCAGAGCGGTAGGTGGAGGTGCCACATACACTGGAGCAACTTGAGGTGGATGGGGTGGTACTGGTTTTGTTGGAGGTGGTGGTACTTGGGAAGTGGAGGCATAATAGTGATAATAATCAGGGTATGTAGAGGGTGCATTCAACGAGGGTGGTTCAGGATTGGGGTTAGTTGGAGGGATGTATGTGGGATTGGCAGGGTAAGTTGGCAAGGGTTGACCCCTTGACCAAGCCTGATACATTTCGACCATCTGCTGTTTTAATTTGTACATCTCTTCCTTCATCCCCGCTACGTCCACAATTTCTTCCTCTTGGGCGGGATCCATGATAGTTGCCTCAATCTCCTGCGACAAAACTTTTGTCATTTTCTTATATCTCGTGTTGTAAGGGTGAGTAGCCAGAATGCCAGTTGCCACAAAAATCTGGATCTCACAAACAATCAACACCCATTAGTTGTTAGCTCATGAAGAGATAAGATGCAACGACTTTAAAGTAAACACATTTTCCTCGAGTCGTCATGCATCATCCTAGCCTTTACTTATTTGAATCAACTCTCTTTTCTTCTTTTTTTTTCCACTTTTCTCTCTCTCTCTTTTTTTTTCTTTTTCATAATTGCGTTCCTATTTATTTGCCTATCGTAATTAAAAGAAATAACATAGATCAAAAGGATTGACAACAACACTTGATTTTCATTGATAGTTCAAAAATATTGGTTTACAAGATGATGTTGTAATGCTAATGCGAAGAAATATAAAAAATAAGATGCATGCCCTATGAATACATTAATGCTCCTAGTGCCCACGAGACATCGTTCGGTCTTGCCGCGGGCCTATATGCTAATCTCTTTTGGAGCCTATCCAGGTCAGACATGACTTGTTGCACAAAGAACTTCACCGCTGATACAAAGGTTCCTCGGGACATATCTTCACACAGTTGACTTTTCCGGGTGATGTATTGAGCAATACGAACAATCTTCTCTCGAATAACCCCTTTTTCTTGAAGCAGTCGGCTTATCTGTTCAGTGCGAGCATCCAAGGTATGTTGGTTATCTTTCTGTATTTGCTGTAGCTCCAACTCTAGTCGAGCCATAGATGTGTAACAATGCTCTCTCTCTTCTTCGAGATCCTTGATAATCTTGTTACTTTTAACCGTGGCTGAAACCATTTTCTTTCTTAGCCGAGCTATCTCAAGTTCATGCTTATCTTGTAGCTGCCGAACAAACTTGGCTCTTTCCTCAGCATCTCTGGTTATTTGCTTCCGAGCCCTGACTAATTCCTTTTCGGCCTTGTCCAAGTCAAAGCTGTAGTCATTCACTTTGCACCGGAGAGTCTCAATCAATTTCTCATCCCGGGCTAAGCGAACGGGGATCTCGGATGTAATTTTCATTTGAGCCACCTGAGCCTTTAACATTTCGTTTTCTTTCCTCAGCTGCTTTTTCTCTCCTTCATCAGATGCTGCCTGTAAACCACTTTCAAACTGGAGATTTCTCAATTTTTCTTCCAACAAGCTGATCTTGGCCTTGTATTCTCTTTCTTTGGCCGCCCAATTTTGATTTTCCTTAGACTGCTCCACCAAATCTTGCAGGTGAGGTCTTTTCGAAAGCCGTTCATGCTCAACACCCCATCGATACCACGTGAAATATCCGGACGATACTTCTCCCCGAGCTCTATTTTGCACACAAGTATCCACTTTCAGGTTTTGGCACTCATTCCAAATTTGACGGATCTTTGCTTCCGGGAATTGCCCATCCGGACCGATTTCTATAGCTTGTGAACTGAGGTCCCCGTCCCTCGGTATAACCTGACATCTACCCAACTGTCATAGGGCCCTGTATGGGGTGTAAGGTTGGATGCTTTTTAAGCCCATGATCAAAAAAGGTGATCCTTCTGTTGGCATATATATTACCTCGTCAAGAGGTAGCCAATCGTATGTCCAATCAATCTGGCCATCAGTCAATGATCGAAGATGCAAAATTCAATCTTTTACTCCCTCTAGCAATTTGACTTCTTTTTGTTCTTGTATAGAATTCTTCCAGACATGTTCGTCCAGTCGGACCATAACTTGAGAACGAAGGATGATGGCATAGATGTTCAATCAACCAAATCTGCAAAATCAAATTGCACCCTTCAAAGAAGTTGGCTCCAAGTTTGCATGCAGTCAAAGCACGGTAGATGTCTGCTAGAATCATTGGAGCTAGAGTACAATTGTCTTGTACTATCAATGTGCTCGCTACCCCGGCAACCTTTATACTGATGTGCCCATCTTTTCTCAGAAATATGACAATTCCGAGAAATGCCACTAAGAAAGCAAATCTTCGATGCTCCTCCCATTTTGCTCGGTTGGACTTGCTGCATAACTTGTTCGTGGAGTCGTTGAAACCCCCGATGTGTCCATACCTACTATAGATGAAGTTTAGGGAGCAAAACCCGTTGGCTAAATCTTCGTTGTGGACATTTCTGGCAATTTTCAGAGAATCCAGAAAATGATGCACCGTTACTGTTCTTGGAGATACCAGGTATTTTCCTTTTAAGGGGACCTCATTCTTCCCTATGTAGAAAGCAATTTCCTCCAGTGTAGGGGTGAGTTCAAAATCCGGGAGATGTAATACATTGTGTGCAGGATCCCAATATGTGACCAATGCTCTAATTACGTCGCCTCGGGGAATTATGTCCAATAATCCCGTAAGATCTTTCAAGTAACCCTTGACCCAGTCCTGATTTTCTATTCCCATGTCTTGTCACCATAGTTTCAGCTCCAAAGGGATTTTATTCATTAAGGAGAAATGTTCATTCAACATTGTGCTCATCCTGCACATTTATTAAGGCGATTTTATTTAGAAAAGAGAAAAAATCTTTTTCAATGCAAATTTTCATTTTTGAAAGAATCATGGCTCTCGAAGTGGCCATTTTTGCCAAAACAGCCTTCCGCCGTCCTTTCGGAACATTCGGCCGTTTCCAAAAATAGCAATCACTTCGATTATTTGAAAAGAAAAAATCTTTTGGGTCTTTTTCTAAAAGTGTGGTTGGACCCGTTTAAGGGTTGCCTACGTATCGCACCTAATGGCGAGAATCAAACCTGCGTAGTTCGGTCAGATGAATTGACCAATTATTTCAACAAAACCCATTTTTCTTTTTTTCAAATTTTTACGTTTTTTTTTGGATACCCGTTTTCACTAACATTTATTTCTCTCTCTCTCTTTTTTTTCTTTTCAACAATTTTTCTATCCTCGGGAATTTTGCCGGTCCGCATAATGATCAAGGACAATAATAATGCAACACATAATATGCTCGGTCTTTTTCAAATACCGGGTCACCTGTCCTAGACGGACCCAACCCCTGTGTTGAGTCCCCTAAGTCAGATATGATGCAAATAATCGTCCTAGACCTATGTTCAAAATCTTACGGTTTTATAGAATGCTAGACCGTGTACCCGAGCGGACAACTCGAATCGAGGAGGGGGCTACGTACCGGTGACTCCCAGAGTCAATCGGCTTTGTAACTTATCTGGCCTCTATTTTCTTAGTTTGGGGTGACTTAACAGAAAGGGGAGTCTCAACCAGTAAGCACATCCCCGGGAGTGGAGAAGAGAAGGGTTTTCGGCACAATTTTTATATACAATCCACATTGTATCAAAGCAATAAAGCACATAGCATGTTGTTCATGTCATATAGTGAAGTCAAACAATATCACGAACGGCAATTCTAAGGAGCTCGAGTTCTTAAACCCTGAAATCGAAGTTCGGGGTTGGGATCCCCAACAGAGTCGCCAGAGCCGTCACACCTCCTTTTTTACTACCCCACACTGGAAAAAAGCATATAAATACACTTATTAGGGTATACCTCGATGTTCAAATACCCGAGACGGATATAATAGCATAGAGGAAGGAGTTTTTCCACTTAAAGGACAATCGGTTCGGGATTTCTTGTTTTAATAATCAGAGTCACCACTTGAGATAATAATGGTGTCCCAAGTCACCGGTTAATCCCGAATCCGAGGAAATTGACTCTTTCAAATTGTCTGCGAAACAAAGATCTGGATAAGGAACTCTGTTAACCCGGGAGAAGGTTTTAGGCATTCCCGGGTTCCGTGGTTTTAGCACGGTCGCTCAATTGTCGTTCTCGACTCTTGTTTGACTCATTATAGATTTTAACAATATGTATGTGCTTTTGCTTTTAATATTTTAAAGAATTTCAACATTGCGAAAACGCACCTCGAGTCACACCGCAACCAGTACGCCTGTGACTTTTAGTACATTTCGGCTTTGCCGGGATTTGGGATTTGAGTTGCACCAAGTGCACACTCGTATTTAAGGAAGGTACATTAAATCGTGCCTAATAACGTCTAGCGGCTTTTAAGTCTTTAGGGAGAAGCTATGGAATTCGCTATTAGCTTTCCCGAGTCTATTTTCTATTATCTTATTTTTAAATGGTGGCCCCGCTTGTTTAATGTCGGGTGAGGCTCGTCTCAATTATTATTAAGGTTCATTCCTAATGTTTGGCTATATTTTCTATATCTGTTTTTCCCTTAACCGTTTACAGTACTACCATTCCAGGCCCGTCGAATTTGATATTATTGGGCCTGGATCTTCATGACATTGTTTAAAAGAACATTAGACCTGCCCAGGCCTTAGAGGCCCAGGCGATATTCAAGCCTACAATTATCTGCCTAATCAGATTCATGCCACAATTCAAGCCCATGTTGTATAACAGACTCATACTCATCTAAGATAACTAAAGTAGAAACGTAAATAGAATAATGATGCAAAATAAGAAGGAACTCAAAATGTTTTATTCATCAGAAAAGGGAAATCAATATACAAATTATCAGCGTTAATTTTGAATCATAACTATCTACTGTACATGAGGATTGAATTAAAGGACTGTTTCTATTTTTGATCCCTAATAATGAATTTACACTAGCATCCAGGTTACTTATTAGTTGAAAGATTAAGAAGCTAACTATATGTGAAAAGCATGATTAAAATGAACAATTCTACCAATTACTTATGGTATTCTAAACTAAAGTGAACTATTCACAGGTGTGCAATATGTTGCTGGTTTTACTATGAACTAAGCTTATGAAAGTATTGTTAACCCAGTTATGAACGAACTGTGGCTCGCACTAACGTTTTTCTTCTTCAAAGCTTGCCTATGCTTAAGTGCAGATCCACAACATACTAGTAACTACGTGATTAAGGCTTACGATACTACTGTGAAGAACAACTAATGATTTAAACCCGTGGTTAGCTAACTTATATCTTAAAGTTTTACCTATTTTTAACTAGGCGATGTGTTTTACTTATTTTTAACTAGGTGATGTATTATCTATACTATACCACTACTATGCTACCATCATAATACTAGCTATTACATGGTTTTGTTTGGTTTTGTTTTTCAGGTACTACATACTACTACAATAAATAAGTTACAAACTTAAACGAATAAAATTAAACTACAAACTACATAGCAGCATATAATCCAATCTGGATCTTCAATTTTATTTCAACAAAATGATTAATACAGCTTCGATTGGACAGTAGTGTACCTGAATCAATAAGAGAAGCCAATGAGTCAAAGGGATTAAGCAGTAAGCACAGCAAGACTCGAACAAAGGCAATGCAACAGTGTATGGTTGAATAGATCCACAAAACAGAAACCATAGCAAGAGCAAGCAGGAATCCCCAGCAAAGCAGGTAGAAAATCCAGACAAAGAACTGGAGCAAAGAACCCAAAAATCAGAAGAATATCCCCGAGTTCTTACTCAAAAATGCAGGAAAAATCTATTACTGATTTCCTAATCTATTTCTCTGAACTTTCTTTTTAAAAGCCAGCCCCGAAAATAATCCCAGAAAATCCCCTAAGAATGAATTCCAGAAAATGATTCGAAGCCCCCTATCAGCCCCTTTTTAGGTGATATATATAGGAATGGGCAAGGGCTGATGACTTGGGGAGAAAGAATGGGATTAAATCCCACTTCTCCCCTCTTAAAGTTATTAAACTTACACTTAGACCCACATTTCTGTTATCAAAAACCCATCCAGCATGTGCTGGAAGGTTCTAAAGATTCCTTTTAAGGCTTTTTACTAACATATCCCTGAGGGTTGAAGATTTTTACTGATTTTCCATTTTAGGGAGACCATTATACCCTTTAATCTCTGCATAATTGCAGAAATCAGGGGTACAAATGACTCTCTTAACCCTTTATGTTCTATGAAATTTATTGTTTTACCAATTCAAGTTCCCTATATGCCCTTAAAGGCATAGCTAAATTACCCGACCTACCTAGGTCAGGTTTTCAGAATTTTGGGGTTTATTTAACTAATGGCCAGTCCTTGCATTGGTATTTAAGGACTGGCCAATTCTACTTTAGGGAACTATTTCAATTTTAGCCTCTTTTAGTTCAATTTCAGTTAATTAAGACCTTCTTATTTCATTTTTAAACTAATTGCAGGACTAGCCTTCCTTATTATTATATTTAACTATTTAAAACTTAGCCAGTCTCAAGTTGAGACTTAGCTTGGGCAATTGAAGCCCAATTACTGAACATAGGCTGGGCCTAAGCCTTTGCAGCCCTAGCCACCTGTGGTTCAGGGCTAAAAAATGAGCCTCGGCAAGTTTGCATTTGCAGACTTAGCCAATACTTGCATAATTGACCTATTTAAGCTCTTTTAAAACTAATTGCAGGACTAGCCTGCTTTATTAAACTATTTAATTAATGGCCAGTCTCAAGTTGAGACTTAGCTTGGGCAATTGAAGCCCAATTACTAAACATAGGATGGGCTAAGGTCTTTGCAGACCTAGCCACCTAAAGTTCAGGGCTCAAACAGAACCTGGGCAAGTCTGCATTTGCAGACTTAGCCAATTTTGGAAAAACTAGCCTTTTGACTGATGATAGGCTGGGCTAAGGTCTTTGCAGACCTAGCCACCTAAGATTCAGGGCTCAAAATGAGCCTTGGTAAGCCTGCATTTGCAAGCTTAACCAGTTTTGCACAACCAACCCCTTTTGAGGTGGACTGGTGTGTTTGGACCTTATAGAGTAGATCAACCTTTGCAAACTTGACCACTCTTAGGTCAATTATTGCCTAATAACCTATTTTGTGTTCATATTCAGTCTTAACCTATTTCAAAACTAGCCAATTTATGGAACCTAGCACTAGCAGCTATAACCAATTCCCCTAAGGTTCAAACAGTTAATCAAACATTCACAAGAAACAAAAACTAGCAAAACTTAATCATTCTCAACATGCATTGCATACAGGAACACATATGATCAAATAAACATGCATTAATCAACTCAAACTCAGAGGAAACAATTGATATGGTTGAATTTTAGTCAATTAACTTATATCATCAGACTATATGTGATACAGTATGAATTCATGTCAATTCAGACGTAATTACTACTAGTTCAAGTCATATGACATTTGAAAAACTCCAAAACTTTCAAGGTTCATGAGTATGGGCATACACAGAGGTTAAACTCTAACTAGCAGTCAGTAATAGGTGAAACATGACTCATTTTAGACACAAGGACCACAGAATAACATATGATAGCAAGGATCTATTTCCAAGTACTGACCCTAACTTTGATATATAAAAGATGAAAGTAAAGCAGAAAAAAGAGTCATGGGGAAACAGTAAAGAAGAAAACCCAACATCTATCATGCTAAGTAACAAAGAAGCAACATCAGATTATCTGAGCAGATGGAGGGACAGAATAGGTGGTATAAACCAATTATTCGAGAAAATTCATGATTTTAACCAGAAGATTTTAAGAGAATAGACAAGGATAAGGTAGAACAAACTTAATATAAGAGACCAACAACTAATCTTATCCCTAAAACTAAGCATGAGAAGAAACAGAAGAGAAGAATCATTCAAACTACTAAAAGCTAGCAAAGAAGACTAAATGCAGAATGAGAGTCAAAACTTAACATGCAAAGGAGATGTCGAAGACCAACAAGATTGAAAGGCCTAATACTAACAGAGGACAAAAACAAAAGAAAGATATCCAAATCAAGTCTTCAAATCAGAACAAAATCCAAACAAAAGAGATAAACCTATTATAAGAGATGAGTAACAATGACTAAACATTTAAAGAATCATAAGGAGAGGAACAATCATGCTTTTACCAGATCAGAAACCACAAGTTAAGAAGATGAAGAAGAAAAGATAGATCTTCTAAAACCAAATAAGCTAAACATAGTCGACACAAACAAAACAGAAAGAGATAAAAAAAATAAACAAGTTAAGAAACCCTAATACTAACAGATGAAGTCGCATGATTTGAAGATCAAAAAATAGAAAAACAAATGGAAACAAACAATATGCAAATAAACAGACAAGGAAAACAGTAAAATCATAGAAGAGGGCGAGGGTACTTAGCTTAGCGGGGTCTGTCCCCCAAGCTTTCCCCAGCCTTCTTATTTTCCTTTCTTTTCACTCTCTTTTTTCAGACTTCTTTTCTCTTTTGTCTTTGTTTCTCTTTGTTTCTTTTTCTCATTTTTTCTTTCTGTTTTTTCTTTCAGACTTCAAGGTGAAGTCTTTTTAGGTTTATGGTTGTAGAGGGGTGTTTGGGAGGGTAAATGAACGGATCTTGAAAAGGTTTGGGTTTTGGAGTCGCCGGAGTTAGGTTTCCGGCGACTTTGTTTTGGATATTCGACGGGATAGGGGAAGATTCGAGGGTGGTGGCTGGTATGGTTGGATAGATCAGGTCAGGGGGGTTCTTTTGGCGTTGGTTTGAGACAGTGGTTCGTTGTTTGAGTGGTCACCGGTGAAGTTCCGGTGACCGGAGTTTTTGGAGAAGGGTTTGTTTTCTAAGGTTTCTAGGTGTTTGGTCGGAGAAGAAGAAGAAAAAGGAGGAAAAGAGAGAGGAGAGGGGTTAGGAGGGGCCGGCGACCACCGTGGAGGGTGGTGGCCATCATTGGCCGGCTAGGGTTTTGTGAATGTTGAAGAAGAAGAAGGGGAGAGATGAGAGGAGGGTTTGGGGGCGGCTAGGGTTAGGATAGAGACCAAATGGCCGGCTGTCTCAGACAAAAGCCTTTTATAGGTAAAACGTCTGAGGTAATCTAGACCGTTGGTTCTGATGGAGATCAACGGCTCTCAACGTTGTTACTAAAACGATGTCGTTAAGTCACTTAAGAGACCTAAGACTCCCACCCCTTAGATCACTTCAAATGAACGGCTATGATCATTCCCATTTCGATTTTATTAATTAATAATTCTACTAATTATTCCCAACCGTTGGATGGCAAGTGAACGACTGAGATTCAGCTAGTTCAAAGGCTGATGGACCGGCTCTCCTTGGGCCAAAGCACTGGCCTTTCAATTGGATCTCAATTGGCCTAGCTTATTATACCTATATATATTTTTGGATTTTTTGGTATTTAATTATTTTTATGTATTTTTCTTTTTGTATTTTTTTCTTTTTCTTTTATGGAATATTAGCAAACTTAATTTCTTACTTACACTAATTATCTAGTATTCTTTGGCAATTTTCTACTATTTTTCCTAACTCCCACTACTTAAAACTATTTTTGATGGTTTTCTTCTTACAACTAATTAATTAAAACAAAGTAATTACCTAGCCTATTTTTTTTCTAATTTCTAATTATTCAAACACACAAAATATGGCTAATTTCAAACAAGGCACACAATTGCACTCAAAAATATATTTATTTTTAATTTTGGAATTGTTTACCCGGTGCAAAAATCATGTGCTCACAGGGATTTCATTTGATGAATGCCTTGTCAATCTGACAAGAGTGCTGAAACGGTGCATGGAGAAAACTTAATGCTAAATTGGCAGAAGTGCCATTTTATGGTACAAGAAGGTATAGTATTGGGGCACTGGGTTTCGAGCAAAGGTATTGAGGTAGACCGAGCTAAAGTAGATGTCATTGCAAAGTTGCATGCACCAACATCCGTCAAGGCCATTAGAGGCTTTCTTGGACATGTCGGTTTTTACCGAGGGTTCATTAAAGACTTCTCCAAGATCTCAAACCCTCTTTGTAAGTTGCTTGAAAAAGATCACCCCTTTTTATTTTCTGATGAGTGCAGGATTGCATTTGAGGAGCTGAAGAAGAGGTTAGTCACAACACCTATCATCATTGCCCCAACTGGGAGCAACCGTTTGAGCTGATGTGCGATGTAAGTGATTACGCAATGGGGGCAGTGCTTGGACAAAGGAAAGACAAGCTGATGCATCCAATCTACTATGCTAGTGGAACATTAAGTGGAGCACAACTGAACTACACAGTGACGGAAAAAGAGATGCTGGCGTTAGTGTTCGCGTTCGGCAAATTCAGGTCCTATCTCATAGGATTCAAGGTAATAGTATACACTGACCATGCAGCATTAAGGTACTTAATTGATAAAAAGGACTCTAAGCTGTGCCTAATTCGTTGGGTGCTGCTTCTACAAGAGTTCGACCTTGAAATACGTGACCGGAAGGGCACCAAAAATCAAGTCGCTGATCATTTGTCACGACTTTAAGGAGCAACAATTGTCAAAGATAGTGGAGAAATTCTGGAAACTTTTCCAGACGAGCAGCTGCTCACTACCACTCTCCTTGAAGCGCCATGGTATGCATATTATGCAAATTACTTGGCCAGTGGTATTGTTCCTCATGACCTATCATCGGCCTAGAGGAAAGGATTTTTTCTTGAAAGCCAGCTTTATTATTGGGATGAACCCTATTTGTTTAGGATATTCCTCGATAACATGATCCAGAGATGCATCCCCGAGATCGAACAATCTTCTATTATGTAGGTGTGTCATGCTTCCGCATATGGTGGCCACTTTGGAGGAGTACGAACAGATTCCAAGATACTTGAGGCCGGTTTCTATTGGCCAACGGTGTTTAAAGATGCACACTTATGGGTGAAAGGATGCAATGAATGTCAATGCACCAGGAACATTGCCCGGCGTCATGAGATGCCAATGAACCCAATTCAACAAGTGAAAGTGTTTGACGTCTGGGGAATAGACTTCATGGGTCCCTTTGTCAACTCATACGGCAATAAGTACATCCTTATTGCGGTAGACTATGTATCCAGATGGGTGGAAGTGGTAGCATATCCCACCAATGATGGTAAGGTAGTGGTGGGATTTCTGAAGAAGAACATTTTCACCCGTTTCTTGACTTCAAGAGCAATCATTAGTGACGGGGGTACGCATTTTTGCAACCGGGCATTCGAGAAATTGTTGGCCAAATATGATGTGAAACACCGGGTGGCTATTCCATATCACCCGCAGACCAGCGGGCAAGTTGAGGTCTCTAACAGGGAGATAAAGAGTGTGTTGACAAAAAACAGTGAACGCCACAAGGATGGACTGGTCCAGGAAGCTCGATAATATATTATGGGCATATAGGACAGCATTCAAGACACCAATCGGCATGTCACCATACAAATTGGTGTTTGAGAAAGCTTGTCATCTACTTGTGGAACTAGAGCACAAAGCATGGTGGGCACGGAAACAATTAAATCTCAGTTGGGATGAAGCTAGGAAATCTAGAGTCACCGGGTTGCATGAGATGGAAGAATTCCAGTATCTAGCCTTCGAGAGCACAAGACTTTACAAAGAAAGGATGAAGTGACTTCATGACCAGAATATCATAGAGCGTAACTTCAAATCCGGGGATAAGGTACTTCTATATAACTCAAGATGATGGATGTTCCCGGGCAAATGAAAATCAAGGTGGTCAGGCCCTTTCCGGGTAATTGAGGCATTACAATCGAGCGCTGTGGAAATCCAAACTATTGATGGCTCAGCACATTCAAAGTAAATGGACAGCGGTTGAAACTATATGTTGGCATGGATCACATCCAGGAGAAGGTGGAACTACGGTTAGAGGAACCTCAAAGGTCTAGCGAGCCTTGAAATGCGCTAAGTTGAGTCGTGACGCGATGTTAAACCAGGCGCTACGTGGGAGGCAACCCACGAACTTGTTGTGAGTCTAACAATTATAGTTAGTCTATACAAAAAAAAAAAAATATTCTGCTGCTGCCAGGCGAAAAAATCAGAGAGGCTGAATTTTCACGGTTCATCCGCGGTCGCGGACGGACCGCAGAAAAATAGCCCCTCTGATTCTCACCTTTTGCGGTTCATCCCGACCACAGACGGACCGCGGATGACCGCGATCTGTTCTGCGCAGTGCGGAAATCAAAATTTCTAACCGTTACAAAATAGCCCCTCCCCCCCCCCCTTTAATTACCCTAAAATCTCTCCCCCCCCCTCATATTTCCCTATTCAGCCACCCCTTTTCCCCCAACAACTCTCTCTCTCTCTCTAAAATCTCTCAAACTCTCCTCCTTCTCTCTAATCCTTCTTCTCCAAATCCCCCTTACTCCCTCACCAATTTTCTTCTTCATCTACATCTTCAACAGTTCCCCACCTTCTAACTAGTAAGTTTTTCTTCTTTTTTTTTTTAGTTTTTCTCCTTAGTTTGCTAGAATTACTTAGTTTACATAATTCTAGTTTAATTGTAGAAATTGTATAATATATTGCTAGTAGTTGGTAGAATCTATAAAAATTAATTTTTGTTGTAGTGTATTATTAGTATTAATGTTGTTACGGGATGTTGGTATAATTGGTGTTGTTGGGTCTCCAATGTGTGTAATTGTGTCATTTATGTTGTTTTGGAGACCCAATGTGGTGGTTGATTTATTTGGTGATTGGATTGGCCAAAGTTTGCAAAATTATGTTGTAGTATTTCGGTGTTGTATTTTTAGGGGAGATATTGCCCAAGTTTGTGGTTGTTTGTTGTTATGTATAATTGGAGATGGTGTAGGTTTAATTGGGTCATGTTGGAATGCCACAAGAAATAAGTGTGGGGTGCATTAGGTAACTTGGTGAAATTGTTAGATAATTGGTTAATAGTAGGAGTTATGGGATGATAGCACTAAAGAAAATTTTGTTGTAGTCCACGGATGGTGAAGTCTGAGTAGCCAACCGATGTACTAACGTGATGGAAATTTTTGGTTCTCTCTTTTGTGCAGGATTATGGCTCCTAAAAGATCAAGGAATGCAGCAAGCTCATCTAGGCAACCGGCCTATGACGAGTCTCGATTCACAGGCGAGGAGGCGGAAGCAAAATTGACATGATGGCTATTCGGGCTGAAAAGCCCAATATATACGAGGAGATCTGACGTAGAGAGATGGAGTTCCTGTTCGATGAACCGGCCCTCGTAAACAAAATGCTGGTTAGGGAGTTCTAAGTGAACGCACCCTACGGGATGGCCAGAGAAGTCTTCGTCCGAGGTAAGTTTGTTTGGGCTTATGTACAAACTATTAGGCAGGCTCTTAAACTGCCCACTTTTACTGGTGACGTGGACTTTTACCACGACAGGCCTGGTGTCACTTGGGACACCTTGATTGCGGCCTTATGTGTCGATGGTCACCCAGTCTGGATAAGAAATAACACACCGCATTCTAACAGCTTCACCTACACTACTAAGTGCCGGTTCACAATTATATGTAACCAGTTTCTGCCATCAAGCAACACCGCTGATGTGAACTTCAATAGGTCATTGCTGTCATGGTGCTTTCTCACCCAGCGGGACCTTGACATCGCCTTCTTGATAAGTGATGAGATGGTGCTGAGGGGACCCCTTAAAGCCAAGGGTTTCTACTACCGGTCTCTTGTCACTACTCTGTGCCTCGGCCATCGGACTCCGGTCCTTCCTACGGATGGTGAGCTCCCTCTAAAAGCTCCATTCAAAGCTTCTCACATCCGGGTGGGTTGAGGCAATGACCCAATTGATTTAGACGCCGAGGATGACCCTTTGCCGGTTGTCCAGTCCAGGCATTCCACAGACTCCGCCGGACCTTTTAGGCACGCTCATCATGGAGCGGGCATGTCTAGGTCTGAGTCTACTAGACCTATTCTTAGGTCCATGAAGGAGGAGGTTGCAGATTTACGCACCTCAATGGATAGTTTACATACGCACATGGACGTGATGTCACAAAGACAAGCTCGGACGGAAAACAGGTTCATGGCATGGTTGCGAGCACTGGGTCGAGCGTGAAATGTCGACCCCGCCACCGTCTCCGACTCTGAGTGAGTCACAGGTAAGTTTTTCTCCCCCTTCTGAGCTATACTTGTATTATTATTCCATGAGGACATGACATGATTTTAAGTGTGGGGTGGGAAACTTATCTTGTATATGTAGTACATAATAGTTGTAGTTGTAAATAATATTAGCTGGCTTGGCTCGATAATGGACACTTGGCGATGGGTTTCTTAAGGGTCTAAGTCGAAATTAAAAAACAAATTTGAAAAATCCAAAAATATTAGTAGAGGGCTCTTCCTGATGACGGACTATTTGGACAAATACTCTTGAGGGAAGTACTCCATGTAGGAATTTTTCTTTCTTTTATTTTCTTTTTATAGGTAGTGTATCACCCCCCCCCCCTTGGTTTTTCTTTTGACCACGGTTCTTTTCCAAGAGTTTTTGTTGAACCGGGTGTGAGGACATGATTTTTGCATTAGGTAAACAAAATTCCAAAATTAAAATAAAACAATATTTTTGAGTGTAA
The DNA here is from genome assembly GCA_032618575.1 of Nicotiana noctiflora. NCBI lineage: Eukaryota > Viridiplantae > Streptophyta > Magnoliopsida > Solanales > Solanaceae > Nicotiana > Nicotiana noctiflora. Next base: position 284,486 of record JASVEL010008514.1, read on the forward strand.
TTGCATGTCTTGTTTGAAATTAATTGGATTTTTGTGTGTTTAAATAATTAAAATTATAAAATCAAAAAATATAGGTTAAATACATGCATTTTGAATCAAGTAGTTAAAAGAAAATCAACAAAAAGAGCATTAATAGCGGAAAATTAGGAAACAATAGTAGAAAAATGCCAAAAAATATCATAAAATTAGTGTAAGTAGGAAATTGATTAATTTAAATAATACAAAATAAAAGAAAACAAAAATACAAAAGAAAGTACATAAAAATAATTAAAACATCAGAAAATACAAAAATACATGTGGGTATAATCACTTTAGGCCAAAAAGAATTAAATTGAGTGGCCCAATACTTTAGCCCAAAGGGATCCGGTCCAGGCCACCAAGGGATTTGATCTCAGCCGTTCATCAAGTCTAATCTAACGGCTGAGAATCAATCCGGAGTTATTTGCTTAATTGAGAAGCGAGATCAAATCTCATCCGTCCATTTGAAATGATCTGAGGGTCGATGGCTTTCGTCTCGTTAGTAAACAAACGGCATCATTTTAGTAACGCTGCTGAGGGCCGTTGATCTTCACCAAACCAACGGCCCAGATCACCTCAAACCCCCCGACTATATAAGCGTTTGGTCTTGTGGAGACCAGTCATTCGATACTTTCCCAAACCCTAGCCGCCTTAGCTTCTTCTCCATCTTCGTCTTCTTCGCTCCGTCTATCTTCTTCAAATCTCGACGGCCATGGAGGCCACCACCCTCTACGGTGGTCTCTGGCCATCTCCTCGCCTCCCCTTCTCCACTTCTCCTTCTTCTCCATCTCAAACACCCAAAACCCTAAAGAAAACCCTTCATTCTTGATAAGCCGGTCATCGGAACCTACCACCGGTGACCACCAAACTATGAATCCCTCCTCCAAACCAATGCAAAAAGGACCGCCTTGGTCCGATCTACCCACTCATAACACTGACCTCGCTCGAATCTCCCCATAACTCTTCGAATATCCCAAATAAAGTTGTCGGAACCCTAACTCCGGCAACTCAAAACTCAAACCCTATAAAGATCTAACCTTTTACCCTCTCCAAACACCCCATCCAAACCAAAAAACCTTAAAGACTTTGTCTTGAAGTCTAGAGAAGAAAACCAAAAAAGAAAAAGAAAAAGAAACAAAAGAAAAGGTCTGAAAGAGACCAAAAAAAGAAAGAAAATAGTAAAAGGGGAAGCTCAGGGGACAGGCCCGGCAAGCTAAGTACCCTCGCCCTCTTTTATGACTTTACTGCTTTCCTTGTTTGTTTTATTTGCATGTTTTCATAGATTTCATCTTGTTTGTTTCTGTCTGTTTCTTTCTATTTTAGATCTTGAAATCCTGCGACTTCATCTGTTAGTATTAGGGTTACTTAACTTGTCCATTTTGTATCTCTTTCTGTTTTGTTTGTTTCGACTATGTTTAGTTTACTTACCTTTAAAAGATCTATCTTTTCTTCTTTATCTCCTTGGTTTGCGGTTTTTGATTTGTTAGTTTCAACAGCATGACTATGACTCTTCACACGTTTAGTTGTTTAGTCATTTGCTATTCATCTCTTATACTATATCTATCTCGCTTGTTTGGATTTTTGTTCTGATTTGAAGACTTGACTTGGATATCTTTCTTTTGTCTTTGTCTTTTCTCTTATGTTAGTATTGGGTGTTTCCATCTTGTTGGTCTTCGACATCCCTTTTTTCATGTTTAAGCTTTGCCTCTCATCATGTATTAGTCTATCTTTATTAGCTCTCAATAAGTTTGAATGAGTTTTCTCTTCTGGTCTTTTTCATGTTCAGTCTTAGTGCTAGGACTAATTGTTGGTCTCCATATTGAGTTTGTTCTACTTCATCATTGCCCATACATCTCCTGATTAAAACCATGATTGGTCTATACCACCTCTTCTGTTCCTAGAAACATGTTAATCTGATTTTATTTCTTTCTCTGTTACTTGGCATGATAAATGTTGGGTTTCTTCTTCACTATTTTCCCATGACTCTTTTTATGATTTATTCTATACATCAAAGTTAGGCTTAATACTTGAAAAGGGATCCTGGCTACCTTGTTTTACTTATTTTGTGGTCCTTATGTCTGATTAAGCCATGTTTCATCTCTTACTGATTGTTTGTGAGAGTCTAGCTTCTATGTATGTCTATGCCACGAACCTTAAAGGTTTTGAGGTTTTTTCAATATATTATCTGACATAAACTGCTTGTAATTAAGTTTAATTGATATTGATTGAAACTTTGTCACATGAAATTGGGTAATGTGAATTGATTGATTAAGATTCAACCCTATCAAATTTCCCCTTTCTGAGTTTTACTTGAGTGATGCATTGTATTTGATCTCATGTGGCTATGTGTGCAATTACATGTTGAAAATGACTGAGTTTGCAGTAGTATTTCTTAGTGTGAGCATATGATTAATTCTCACTAACTTTAGGGGATTGGTTATAGCTGTTAGTGTTAAGTTCCATAAAAAAGGCTAGTTTTGAAATAGGTTTAAAACTGAAAGTTAAACAATCATAGGTTATAAGATAATAAGTGACCAAAGAGTGGTCAATTTTGCAAATTGACCAACTCTACAAGGTCCAGCACACTACCCTACCTTAAAAAGGCTAGTTGCAATAATTGGTTAAGTCTGTAAGTGCAGACTCACCAAGGCTCATTTGAGCCCTGAAATACTGGTGGTTAGGTCTGCAAACACCTTAGCCTAGCCTCTGTTTAGTCAAATAGGCTAATTATGCAAAAGATTGGCTAAGTCTGCAAGTTCTGACTTGCCAAGGCTCATTTTGAGCCCTGAACCATAGGTGGCTAAGCCTACAAAGCCTTGGCCCCAACTGTGTTCAGCAAATGGGTTCAATTACCCAAGCCAAGTCTCAACTTGAGACTGGCTAAAAATTAAATAGTTTAAATATAACAATAAAGTAGGCTAGTCCTGCAATTAGTTTTAAAATGAAATAAAAGGTTAATTAAATGAAAATGAAGCAAAAGAGGCTAAGTTTGAAATAGTAGAACTAGCCAGTCCTTAAATACCAATGCAAGGACTGTCCAATAGTTAAATAAGCCAAAATGCTGAAAACCTGACCTAAGTAGGTCGGGTAAATCAACAATGGCACTAAGGGCATAAAAGGAAGCTAAATAGGTAAAATAGTGAATTATTTAGAATATATAGGGTTAAGGGAGTCATTTGTACCCCTGATTTCTGCAATTTTGCAAAGGTTTAAGGGTATAATGGTCTCCCTAAAAAGGGAAATCTGTAAAAATCTTTAACCCTTAGGGATACTTTGGTAAAAAGCTTTAAAAGGGAATCTAATAGAACCTTCCAACACATGCTGGAAGGGATTTGATAACAGAAATTGGGGCCTTAGTGTAAGTTTAGTAATTTTAAAGGGGAGAAGTGGGATTTAATCCCATTCTTTCTCCCCAAGCCATCAGCCCTACCTACACCTATATAAACCCCTAAAAAGAGTGTGATGGGGGCTGGCTTTTGATAAGAAAAAGTTCAGAGTAAAAATAGTTAATAGCAAACAAGTTTTCTTGCATTTTCGAGTGAAAACCTTTGGGTATTCATCTGTTCTTGTGTTTTTTGCTCGAGTTTTTGCTTGGACCTCTATTTGTTGTTGTTGTGCTTTTTCTGCTTAGTTGATATTCAATCCCTACTGCTGCATTGTTGTTCGCGTTTGTTGCTATGCTTATTTGCTTAAATCCCCTACACTCATTGGTTCCTCTTGCTGATTCAGGTATATTTCTGATCAATTGAAGCTGTAGTGATGATTTGCTGAAATAAGAATGAAGTTTCAGTTAAAATTCCTGCGTTATTATGTATTTTTTTAGTTTGATATTGTCAGTAGTTACTTAGTATTAGTATAGATCTATAGTTAATTGTAGTATAGTATGTAATAGCATAAAAACAAAAAAAAACATTGTAATAGCTCAATAGTTGATAGTGTAGTGTAGATAGTACATCACCTAGTTTAGATAGGTAAAAAAAACTTTAAAACATAAGTTAACTAAGTACAATTTCGAATCATTATCTATTAATCCACAGTAACGTCATAAGTCGTAATCTCATAGTCACTGATATATTGTAGATCTGCATTTTAAACGTAGATAAGCTTCAGAATGAATACGTTAGATCAAACCGTAATTCGCTTATAATTGGGGTTAACGACTTTGTAATGAGCTAAGCAATAGTAAAATCATTAGTTTAATTATGCTAAAGTCTTTGAGCCACTTGAATTTAGGTACTCGAGTTGTACAATTGAGTAATTAGACTGTGTAATCACTGGTCATGTAGTTAGTTAAATTTTAAAAGATCAGAAGTTCAGATTGGATTAAGTTTAAAAGGGGAAGATAACCAGATAAAGTAATAATCCAATTAGAATAGAATTTGTGATGGCAAAAGCTTAGCTCATAATAAGACCAGTGGAATAGTTGTGCATCTGTGAATAACTCGTTTTAGTTTATCTAGATACCATAAGTAGTTAGTTGAATCGTTTTAATTTGATAAAGTCTCACATATAATCGAACCGTTTTTCTTAGATTATTCAACTAGTAAATAACTCAGATGTTAGTGTAAACTCATTAGTAGAAGTCGAAATTAGAGATACTCTGTTAATTCAAGTCTTGTGTACGGTAGATAGTTGACTCATAATCAATGCTTTGTAAACTGATTTCCCTTTTCTGATAAATAAAACGTTCTGATTTCATTCTTATTTTGTATATTCGTTTTACTTACATTTCTGCTTTAATTACTTCAAATGGGTCTGGGCCTGGTAAATAGCGTGGGCCTGGACTATGTTCATATATCTGCTGGGCTAGCAAGTGAAAGCCCAGGTCGGATCTGGGTTTATAAAGACCTGGACGTGTTCATAATGCATTAAAAGTTCATTCTAGAGATCCAGGCCCAATAAACAATAGAAATAACACGGACCTGGAATATTCAGTACCAAAAACGGCTAAGGGAAGAACATGTATAGAAAATATAGTTAAACATTAATATTGAGCCTTAAAATATAAATGGGACGAGCCTCACACAACACTAAACAGTGGGGCCCCTGTTAGTAATGAAATAATTCATAAATAGACCCGGGAAGGCTACTAGTAAACTTCATAGCCTCTCCCAAAAGAATTAAAAGCCGATTGACTCTATTAGACACGATTTAATATACTTTCCCTATGAATGAGTGTGCACTTGGTGCAACTCAAATCCTAAATCCCGGCAAAGTCAAAATGTACCAAAAGTCACAGGCGTACTGGTTATGGTGTGACTTGAGGTGCGTTTTCGCGATGTCGCAATTCTGTAAAATATTAAAGTAAAAGCACATATGTATTGCTAAAACCTATGACAAGTCAAACAAGATTCGAGAACGATGATTGAGCAACCATGCTAAAACCACGGAATCCGGGAATGCCTAACACCTTCTCCCAAGTTAACTGATTTCCTTATCCATGTCTTTGTTTCGCGGACTATAATAATAGAGTCATAAATTTCCTCGGTTCGGGATTAAACCAGTGACTTGGGACACCATTATTTTCCCAAGTGGCGATTCTAAAAAAAATTAAAATTGATCCCGTTCCGACTGTCCTTTAAGTGGAAAAACTCCTTCCTCTTTGTTATTATATCCATCTCAGGTATTTGAACATTGAGGTATACCCTACGTGTCTTTCCAAACAGATCGATACAAAGTCCGTATGTGGGGTAGTAAAAAGGGAGGTGTGACAGCTCTGGCGACTCTGCTAGGGAATCCCAACCCAGAACTTCGGTTTCAGGGTTTAAGAACTCGAGCTCTTTAGAATTGCCATTCTTGATATTATTTGACTTTGTTATATGATTTGAACAACATGCTAAGTGTTTTACCGCTTTGATACTATGTGGATTGTATATAAAATTGTGTCGAAAACCCTTTTCTTCACCCCCGGGGATGTGCTTACTGGTGGAGACTCCCCTTTCTGTTAAGCTACACCAAAATTGGAAAAACAGAGGCCGGATAAGTTACAAAGCCGATTGACTACGCGAGTCACCGGTACGTAGCCCCCTCCACGATTCGAGTTGTCCGCTCGGGTACACGGTCTAGCACTCTATGCAACTATAAGATGTTGAACATAGGTCTAGGACGATTATTTGCATCATGTCTGACTTAGAGGACTCAACACAGGGGTTGGGTCCGTCTAGGACAGGTGACCCGGTAATTAAAAAGACCGAGCATATTATGTGTGGCATTTTATTGTCCTTGATCGCTATGTTGACCGGCAATATTCCTGAGGATAGAAAAGTGTTCAAAAGATAAGAGAGAGAAATAGGAACCAATGAAAAAGAGAGTGTATCCGGAAAATCTGAAAATCTGAAGAAATAAAATGGCTTTGTTGTTGAAATAATTGGTCAACTAATCTGACCGAACTACGCAGGTTTGATTCTCGCCATTAGGCAGGATACGTAGGCAACCCTTGAACGGGTCCAACCACATCTTTTAGAAAAGACCAAAAAGATTTTCTTTTCAAATAATCGAAGTGATCTCAATTTTTGGAAACGGCCGAACGTTCCGAAAGGACGCCGGAAGGCTGTTTTGGCAAAAATGGCCACTTCGAGAGTCTTGTCTCTTTCAAAAATGAAAATTTGCATTGAAAAAGATTTTTCTCTTTTCTGAATAAAATCGCCTTAAAAAATGTGCACGATGAGCACAATACAGAATGAACCTTTCGCCTTAATGAATAAAATCACTTTGGAGCTAAAACTCTAGTGGAATGACATGGGAATAGAAAGTCAAAACTGGATCAAAGGTTACCTAAAGGATCTCACGGGATTATTGGACATAATTCCCCGGGGCGACATAATCAGAGCACTGGTCACATATTGGGATCCTGCACACAATGTACTGCATCTTCCGGACTTTGAACTCACTCCCACTCTGGAGGAAATTGCTTTCTACATAGGGAAGAACGAGGTCCCCTTGCAAGGAAAATATCCGGTAGCCCCGAGAGCAGTAACGGTGCATCACTTCTTGGATTCTTTGAAAATTGCTAAGAATGTCCACAACGAGAATTTAGCCAACGGATTTTGCTCCCTGGACTTCATTTATAGCAGATATGGACATGTCGGGGGTTTCAACGACTCCACGAACAAGCTTTGCAGCAAGTCCAACCGAGCAAAATGGGAGGAGCATCGACGATTTGCATTCTTAGTGGCATTTCTCGGGGTTATCATATTTCCGAGAAAAGATGGGCACATCAATATAAAGGTTGCCGGGGTAGCAAGCACTTTGGTAGTACAAGATAATTATACTCTGGCTCCAATGATTTTAGCAGACATCTACCGTGCCTTGACTGCATGCAAAGCAGGGGCCAACTCCTTTGAGGGTTGCAACTTGATTTTACAAATATGGTTGATCGAACACCTAAGCCATCATCCTTCGTTCTCAAGTTATGGGCCGACTGGAAGAACGTTCCTTGAAGAACTTTACACGAGAACAAAAGAAGTTAGGTTGCCAGAGGGAGTAAAGGATTGGATTTTGCATCTACGATTATTAACCGACGGCCAGATTGATTGGACATATGATTGGTTACCTCTCGACGAGGTGGAAGGGTCACACTTTTTGATCATGGGTTTAAAAAGTATACAGCCTTACGCCCCGTACAGAGCATTGCGACAGCTTGGTAGATGTCAAGTTATACCAAAGGACGGGGACCTTATTTCACAAGTGATAGAGATTAGTCCGGACGGCCAATTCCCGGAAGCAAAAGTCCGTCAGATTTGGAATGAATGTCAGAACTTGAAGGTGGATACTTGTGTGCAGAACAGAGCTCGAGGTGACGTGTCGTCAAGGTATTCCGCATGGTATCGACGAGGTATTGAGCATGACAGGCCCTCGAAAAAAAATCATATGCAAGATCTGGTGGAGCAATCTAGTGAAAACAGGAATTGGGCGGCCAAAGAAAGTGAATATAAGGCCGAGATCAGCTTGATGGAAGAACAACTGAGAAATCTCCAGTTTGAGAGCGGTTTGCAAGAAACATCCGACGAGGGAGAGAAAAAGCAGCTGAGAAAAAAAAATGAAATACAGAAGGCTCAGGTTGCTAGAATGAAAATTGCATCTGAGACCCCTGTTCGCTTAGCCCGAGACGAGAAATTGATTGTAACTCTTCGGCGAAAGGTGAATGACTACAGCTTCGACGTAGACGAAGCAGAAAAGGAGTTAGTCAGGGCTCGGAAGCAAATGGCCAAAGATGCCGAGGAAAGAGCCAAGTTGGTTCAGCAGCAATAGGATAAGCATGAGTTTGAGGTAGCTCGACTGAGAAAGAAAATAGTTACAGCCACTATCAAAAGTAACAAGGTCATCAAAGATCTCGAAGAAGAAAGAGAACATTGTTACACGACTATGGCTCGGTTAGAGTTCGAGCTACAATAAATATTAAAGGAGAACCAGCGCACTTTAGATGCTCGCACCGAACAGATCGACCGATTGCTTCAGGAAAAAGGGATTATTCGAGAGAAAATTGTCCATATTGCTCAGTACATCACCCGGAAGAGCCAGCTCTGTGAAGACATGTCCCGGGCAACATTTGTGTCAGCAGTGAGGTTCTTTGTGCAGCAAGTCATGTCCGACCTGGATAGGCTCCAAAAGGGATTAGCATATAGGCCCGCGGCAAGACCGAACGATGTCTCGTTGGCACTAGGAGCATTGATGTATTCTTACGGAATGCATTCTTTATTTATATTTCTTTGCATTAGTAGCACAACACCATCTTGCAAACCGATGTTTTGAACTATCAATGAAAATCAAAAGTTGTTGTCAATCCTTTTGCTTTGTGTCAATTTTTATTTTTTGATAGGCAAATAAATAGGAACTCAAATCAATAAAGAGAAAGGAAAAAGAAAAAGAAAAAAAAGAAAAAGAAAAAAAAAGAGAAAAGAGGGAAAAGAAAGAAAAAAAAAAGAGAAGAAAAAGAGAAAAGAAAGAAGAAAAAAGAGAATGATGAGATTGGTTCAAAATAATAAGGCCGAGATGATGCATGACGATCAAAGGCAAAATGTGATTATTCCAAATCGTTTCATCTTATCTCTCTATATGCTAACCACTAACGGGTGTTCCTGTTTATGAGATTCAGATTCTACTTGGCAACTGGCATTCCGGCTACTCACCCATACAACACAAGATCTAAGACAATGACAAAGGCCGTGTCACAAGAAATTGAACCAACAGTCATGGATCCCGTCCAAGAGGAGGAAGTTGTGGACGTGACGGGGATGAAAGAGGAAATGTACAAGCTTAAACAGCAGATGGCTGAAATGTACCAGGCTTGGTCGAGGGGTCAACCCTTACCCACTTATCCCGCTAACCCAACATACGTCCCTCCAGCCCATCCCAACCCTGAGCCACCCAATATGAACTCATCCTCTATATATCCAGACTATCACCACTATTATGCCTCCACCTCTCAAGTGCCACCACTGTCAAAACAAGTGCCACCCCAGCCACCCTAGGTTGCCCCGGTATATTTAGCACCTCCACCCGCCGCCTTGCATAAGTCATCCAGTGAACTGTTGTTTCATGTACAAGACACCCACTATTACCCGCCTGAACCAACCTTTCGGCAACATGAATCTCACACTCCATTGATGGAGGCAATCGAAGAGAAACCTGTCAAGAATGCAGAACATGAGGAGATGGCCAGAAAAATAAAGAGTTTGGAGCATGCCTTTCGTAATATGCAAGGGTTAGGGGGACAAGTAAGTGTGGCGTACAAAGACCTATGTCTATTTCCAGAAGTGCAACTTCCTGTTGGGTTCAAGTTCCCAAAGTTTGACATGTACAGCGGACTTGGAGATCCAGTCGCCCATCTTAGAGGATACTGGAGCAAGATGCAGGGCGCAGGGGGAAGAGATGAGCTTCTGATTGCATACTTCAGCCAAAGTTTAAGTGGATCTGCACTGGAATGGTACACGCGCCAAGATCACACCAGATGGTTTATCTGGGATGATCTCGCACAAGCATTTGCTAACCATTTTACGTACAATTTGGATATCATACCGGATAGGTTGTCACTTACTAAAATGGAAAAGAAACCTGGTGAAAGCTTTAGAGAATACGACTTTAGATGGAGAGAGCAGGCGGCGAAGGTGGATCCGCCGATGAAAGAAAGTGAAATGGTAGACTGTTTCTTGCAGGCTTTGGAGCCTACCTACTATGGAAATCTAGTGTCAGCCATTGGAAAATTTTTTAATGAAGTTGTAAAAATGGGAAGTTTCATGGAAGAAGGATTGAAAACTAACAAGGTTATGAGTTTTTCAGCAATCAAGGCCACAAATTAGGCCATCCAGACAAGGAGTGGAGGAACCATTGGGAAGAAGAAGAAAGAGGAAGTGTCGGTTGTGGAGAGCAAACCCTGGAATCGTAGCCAATACCATCACCTACCTAGACCCTATCAGCCATACAACCCACCAACATCATACAACCCACCTCCACCATACTACCTACCTACTACCCCACACTACCATAATCCTCAAGCCCAAACTTATCCACCAGCACCACAGGTATGGCGAGCCCAGGCCCCACAGAATGTTTATCAAACACAAAATACCTACCCCTCTTCTAGAGCTTACAGAAACCCGAACAAACCCAACTTCAGGCCATACCCGGAGATGAGGAACAGAAATCAGACGAAGAAAACATTCACCCCGCTGGGGGAATCCTATACTAGCCTCTACCATCGATTAAAGGAATTGGGGATGTTAAGCCCAATCGAATCAAAGCTTCCGAACCCACCTCCAAAGAATATCGATCAGTCGGTCAGGTGCGAGTATTGCTCTGGCGCACCGGGACACGACACTGAGAAATGTTGTCATTTGAAGAACACTATTCAAGAGCTCATTGATAGCCGAAGGATTGAGGTACAGGCTCTAGAGGCCCCGAACATTACTCAAAACCCACTGTCGGCTCATCATGAAGCACATATGATAGAGTAGGCACAAGAGGAGAGCAGCTGGAAGCCATCCCAATCGGTCATGATGATAAAGGCCAGTAGCAAAACAGAAAAGGAAGTTAAGAAAAGGGAAGCAGTAGTTGAAGTACCAATGAAAAAGCAACCAGCGATGGATAATTTGAAAGTTGTAGTGCCAGGTGTAAAACTAGTGTTGACAGTGAAAGGTGCAAGCATGGAACCGGTAATTATAAGGCTAGTGGTACAGATGCCGGTGGTAGATACCAAGGCTGTACCTTGGAACTACAACAAGGTGGCAGTAGTGTACAAAGGGAAAGAAGTAACTGGAAAGATCAACTAGACGCACGGTCTAACTCGGTCCGGGTGGTGTTTTGCCCCGGAAGAGTTAAGGAAAATGAAGGTGGTGAAAGAGGGTCATATGAAGAAGCCTGTGTCCGAAGAAGAAGAAGAAGAGTTCCTCAAGAAGATAAAATCTCAGGATTACTCAATAGTGGAATATTTGAGGAAAACACCTGCACAAATCTCTTTGCTCTCGTTATTGATCCATTCGGAAGAACACAAAAAAGCATTGATGAAGATATTGAATGAGGCGCATGTCCCTGAAAAGATCTCGGTCTGTCATCTCGAAAAGATTACCAACAAGATCTTTGAATCCAACAAGATTACGTTCTCAGACAGTGAATTGCCCATTGAGGGGACCAAACATAACAGGGCGCTCTACCTTACTGTGAAAAGCGAGGAGTCAGTGGTCACTCGGGTGTTGATAGATAATGGCTCAAGTGCAAATATCTGTCTGCTTTCTACTCTTGGAAAGCTGAATATCAGTCCTGATAGAATCCGAAGAAATAGTGTGAATGTGAGAGGGTTTGACGGAGGAAGTAAGAACACTTCAGGGGATATCGTCTTGGAGGTCACCATTGGGCCATTGGACTTTGCGATGGAGTGTTAGGTGTTAGACATTGTTGTATCTTACAATCTATTGCTGGGTCGGCCATGGATCCATACAGCCAAGACCGTGCCATCGTCCTTGCACCAAATGGTCAAGTTTGAATGGGAGCAGCAAGAAATTGTGGTGCGCGGAGAGGGAGACACTTGCAACGCCATAATGCCATTCGAAGATGTTGATGGAGACAAAGGTCCCTAGGTATACCAGGTGACAGATACTGTAACAGTGAACAAGACTGCTGAGGGTGAGAAACTGCTACAGTGGCACCTACTGCTGTGATGGTAGCCCGGGAGATGATTAAGAATGGCTTTACGCCAGAGAAAGGGCTAGGGAAAGCTTTGAAAGGAATAACCCAACCAGTCCAGCTGCCAGTGAACAAAGACACCTTCGGCTTGGGATTCAAACCCACCTGCGCCGACATCCAAAAAGCCCAGAAACCAAAAAAAAAAACTGGACCCTTCCTAAACCCATCCCCAAACTACCCGACACCTTTTCCTACCCTGGTACGAAACATCTGACATCTACTTCATCTAGGTATGTTGAGACCAAACCTGATGAGGAGCTCTTGATGAGGTTTGAAATGTTATTTGGAGATGTGAACATGGTAGAAATGGGAGAAGGTACTAGCAGGATGGACGTTCAGTTCGTGGGATCTGGTGTTATGCTCAACAACTGGGAAGCCACTCCTTTCCCAATCTGGAAGGAGTCTTGGTAGTTAGCTTTTGAAATTCATCATCATTTCCCCGAAAAGCAATTTTACTTTCTGTAGTTCCCTACCCCCCCCCCCCATGGAAATAAAAAATGTACCCAAAAACTTTGTTCATCTTTGAAATATCAATAAAATGCAGTTTTTTTTCTTTCTTCATTTTTTGCCTTATTTTTATCTTTTCTTTTGTACAGTTCCATATGTGCTGATTCTGATGATATGTCATGCATGAAGAATTCCAGGCCCAGTTCTGACAATCGAATTATCATAGAACAAATTGAGAATGATAGTGATATAGAATATGAGGATGAGAAAACCCTGGAGGAAATAAGTAAGGACCTGAACCAATATGAGGAAAAACCCTAACCGAACTTGAGTGAGACAGAATCCATCAATTTGGGGAGTGAAGATAATGTCCGAGAAACGAAAATCAGTGTTCATTTGGAAACCTCTCTCAGAGAAGAGTTAATAAAATTGCTGCATGAATTCAAGGACATCTTTGCTTGGTCCTATGATGACATGTCCGCACTTAGCCCCGATTTGGTGGTACAAAAGTTGCCTATCTATCCTGAATGCCGGCCAGTGAAACAAAAGTTATGAAAGTTCAAAACGGACATCAGCGTAAAGATAAAAGAAGAGGTGAATAAGCAGTTTGAGGCAAAGGTCATACGAGTTACTAATTACCCCACCTGGTTAGAAAATGTTGTGCCTGTACTGAAGAAAGATGGAAAAACCAGGGTGTGTGTGGATTACAGAGACCTTAACAAAGCCAGTCCAAAGGATGATTTCCCATTGCCAAACGTCCACATATTGATCGACAATTGCGCCAAGCATGAGATCGGTTCATTCGTCGATTGCTATGCGGGTTATCACCATATCCTGATGGACGAAGAAGATGCGGAGAAAACTATTTTCATTACACCTTGGGGGACATATTGCTATAGTGTGATGCCGGATTAAAGAATGCTAGATCTACTTATATGAGGGCAATGACCACAATATTCCATGACATGATGCATCGAGAAATCGAAGTGTATATGGACGACGTCATCATAAAGTCCAAGAAGCAACATGATCATGTAAGGGATTTGAGGAAGTTTTTCCAGAGACTCCGGAGGTACAATCTTAAACTCAATCCTCCATAATGCGCTTTTGGAGTGCCTTCAGGGAAACTGTTGGGGTTCATAGTGAGTCGGCGGGGTATTGAACTAGATCCATCAAAGATCAAAGCCATCTAGAGTCTACCTCCACCGAAAAACAAGAAGGAAGTAATGAGCTTATTAGGAAGGCTGAATTATATTAGCCGGTTCATCGCTCAGTTGACATCAACATGTGAGCCGATCTTCAAGTTGTTAAAGAAAGATGCAGCAGTGAAATGGACCGATGAATGTCAGGAAGCCTTCGACAAAATCAAGGAATATTTTGCAAATCCTCCAGTGATAGTTCCTCCGGAGCCGGGAAGACCGTTGATCCTATATCTGACAGTGCTTGACAATTCCTTTGGTTGTGTGCTAGGGCAGCACGATGAGATGGGCAAGAAAGAGTAGGCTATATATTACCTTAGCAAGAAATTCACATCTTATGAGGTAAAGTATACTCAGCTAGAAAGAACTTGTTGTGAATTGACCTGGGTGGGTCAGAAACTAAAGCACTATCTGTCAGCATATACCACGTACTTGATATCATGGTTGGATCCTCTGAAGTATATATTCCAAAAGCCCATGCCTACAGGAAGACTTACTAAATGGCAGATTCTGCTCACGGAATTTGACATCATTTATGTAACTCGTACGACGATGAAGGCACAGGCAGTTGTAGATCACTTGGCAGAGAATCCAGTGGATAATGAATATGAGCCATTAAAGACATATTTTTCGGATGAGGAGGCAATGAATGTCGAAGAAATAGAACGGGGTGAAAAGCCAAGATGGAATATGTATTTCGACGGAGCCATCAACAGTAAAGGAGTTGGTACCGGAGTAGTACTCATTTCAGAAGCGGGTCAACACTATCCCGTTACAGCTCAGCTTCGATTTTTCTGTACCAACAATATGGCCGAATATGAGGCGTGTATATTGGGATTGAGGATGGCAATAGATATGGGTGTTCAAGAGATCTTGGTCATGGGTGACTTGGATCTTTTGATACACCAAATTCAGGGAGAATGGGAAACAAGGGATCTGAAATTGATACCTTACCAGCATTGTTTGCATGAGTTGTCCTAAAGATTCCAGTCCATAGAATTCAAACATATCCCAAGAATGCACAACGAAGTTGCAGATGCTTTGGCACACTGTCCTCTATGTTACATCATCCGGACAATGCCTATATAGATCCACTCCAGATCTAGGTGCGTGATCAGAATGCTTACTGTTTTGTTGTGGAAGGAGAATTGGACGGGAAACCATGGTATCATGACATCAGGGAATACTTGAAGGCAGTCAAATACCCGGAGCAAGCCACCGGATATCAGAAAAGAGCTGTGAGACGCTTGGCTAATAGCTTTTTCCTCAGTGGAGGAATCATATATAAAAGAACACCAGACCTAGGATTGTTGAGGTGTATGGATGCGCAACAAGCTGATAAGATTATGATTGAGGTGCATGCTGGAGCATGTGGACCCTATAGGAGCGGGTACATCTTAGCAAAGAAGATTCTGAGAGCCGGGTATTATTGGCTCACCATGGAGCGGGATTGTATAAGGTATGTGAGGAAATGCCACCAATGCCAAGTACATGGAGATCTAATTCACTCCCCACCTTATGAATTGCATACGATGTCTTCACCCTGGCCATTCGTTGCCTGGGGCATGGATGTTATCGGACCAATAGAGCCAGCAGCTTCTAATGTGCACATATTCATTTTGGTCGCGATTGATTACTTCACTAAGTGGGTTGAGGCAAAGACATTCAAGGTAGTGACAAAGAAAGCTGTGGTGGATTTTGTGTATGAAAATATCATATGCCGGTTTGGAAATCCCAAGGTAATCATCACAGATAACGGTGCCAATCTGAACAGTTATCTCATGGCGGAAGTTTGCCAGAGATTCAAGCTCACACATTGCAATTCTACACCGTATAGGCCAAAGGCAAATGGAGCAGTTGAAGCTGCAAACAAAAATATAAAGAAGATCCTCAGGAAAATGGTGGAGGAATCCAGACAATGGCATGAGAAGTTACCTTTTGCTCTTATGGGTTATCGCACAACAATGCGCACTTCTATCGGCGCCACACCTTATTCATTGGTGTATGGGACAGAGGCTGTTATACCCGCGGAAATAGAGATACCGTCATTACGAATCATAGTTGAAGCTGGAATAGATGACGAAGAATGGGTAAAAGCCCGGCTGGAACAATTAAGTCTGATTGACGAGAAGAGGTTGAACGCAGTTTGCCACGGGCAATTGTATCAACAGAGAATGGCCAGAACATATAATAAGAAGGTGCGTCCTTGGAAGTTTGAAGTTGGACAACTCGTATTGAGGCGTATCTTACCGCATTGGGCCTAAGCAAAGGGCAAATTTGCGCCAAACTGGTAGGGACCATTTGTGGTATCTCGGGTGTTGTCTAATGGGGCATTATATTTGACAGACGTTGAAGGAAAGTGCGTAGAGACTGCTATCAATTCAGATGAGGTCAAAATATACTATGTATGATTCCTTTTTAATTGTATGATTGTATTTTGTTGTGATTTTGGAATTGAAATGATGAAGGCATTTTATTCTCTATCCAAACACTTTATCCATTGACATCCCCTTTGAGCCATGTTCGATATATTCTTTCATACCCCTCTCTCGGAATTGCTTATGGCACAATAAAGGAAATGAAAAAAATGAAAATGAAAAATGAAAAATGAAGGAAAAAATGAAAAGAGAAATGAAAAAAAAAAGAAAGAAAAGAAAAAAAAAAGAAAAGAAAAGAAAAGACAAAGAAATCGGGAAAAAGTCAAAAGAAATTCATTAATTGATGGCGTAGTAATGAACTACGTTTGACGTGATCCCGAAAGGGTACGTAGGCAGCCTCACTGAGGTTCAGTCACAATAAAGGAAAAATCCAAAAATCCCCCACATATTGAAACTGGGGCAGAAGTTATGTTTTATAATTTCGAGAGTTGTAAATATTTTTAAACCCTCGTAAAATTTTTGAGCCTTTATACGTTTCTTTCTTAACCCATCCAAAAGCCACGTTACAGTCCAAAGAAAGACCTTCTGATCAATTTCAAGAGAATAACGAATGCAACGAAATAAAGGAAGAACGAAACATTGGACAACACCCGTGGTACAGAAAACAAAAGAAAAAAGAAAAAATGAAAAAATGAGAGAGTCTCATCGGTGAAAACTTTAACCGGCACCGTGAGGTGACTGTGAGGTTGAGAGAAAATAAAATGAGAGAGTCTTGTCAGTGAAAACCTTTAATTTCACTGCAGGGCGATTGTGAGGCTGAGAGAGAATAAATATGAGAGTCTTATTGGTGAAAACCTTTCAAGGCACCATAAGGCGATCGTGAGGATTATTATGGAAAAAGAAAAGGCAATAAAAAATAGTATCGGTTTGGGTCGAGAACAATCTGGAGTCAGAATAATGGGTTGAACGAACTGGGTCGGAGTTTAAATACATGACATGGTCAACGGAATCAGCCAACATACCCAGATAAGTTCTACCACTTCTCCGAAACATCCTTACCCTCTTTCATTTTTCTGCATTGCATTGTTTGTCTTTTGAGAGCTAACTACCAGCTCCTGATGATAAGAGCTGAAATAATACTGGATCAGAAAAGAAAAGAAAAGGAAAAGTTGGAAATAAATAAAGGAGTTTGGCAAACAGAGCCAAAAGAAAAGCAAACAAAAAGTGAAAAACAAGAAAATACAAAAAGAGCTTGCAAAAGATAGTCAACTAAAAGACCACACTGTGGGAGAAAAAACAAAAAGAGGAAAGCAATAAGAGGCAGGGACGGCAGATGCCAGTTGCCAGTAGCTTATATCTAATAAATTTTGCTTTGTGATCTAGACAGGAACAAATTGTCACTAATCACTTTAAAGTGAATGTGACCAATGTGGAAAGATAGAAAACACCAAAAAGAAAGTTCGGCAATAAGTGAAGGAATTCATGGTTGAAAGTCATTAAATCAAAGAAAATACGAAAAACAAAAGAAAGGTATCATCATTAAAATCCACTCCCCAGTTATCAAAGTGAGGGAATACATTTCTGCAATTTTAAATTTCATGCATCGGGCGCCCATCTGGATAATAAGAGAATACATTTATGCAATTTTTTATTTCTGTTCAGGCGCCCACCTGCATAACAAGGGAATACATTTCTGCAATTTTTAATTTCTGTTCAGGTGCCCACCTGGAAAATAAGGGAATACTTTTCTGCATTTTAAATTTCTGCATCAGGCGCCCACCTGGATAACAATGGAATAATTTTCTGCAAATTTTTAATTTCGTGCATCAGGCGCCCACCTGGATAACAAGGGAATACTTTTCTGCAAATTATTAATTTTATGCATCAGGCGTCCACCTGGATAACAAGGGAATACTTTTCTGCAAATTTTTAATTTCATGCATCAGGCGCCCACCTGGATAACAAGGGAATATTTTTCTACAAATTTTTAATTTCATGCATCAGGCGCCCACCTGGATAACAAGGGAATACTTTTCTGCTATTTTTAATTTCATGCATCAGGCGCCCACCTGGATAACAAAGGAATACTTTTCTGCAATTTTAATTTCTGCAACTTTGGTTTGTGTTAGCCAACATGAGTAATACCGTAACAATAAAAAGCCCATACTCGGGCAGAAAGAAAAGTTTGTTGTTTGGTTTTATTTTGAGCAGGTATCAGTTTGAAGCAAAAAAAGTATCATCGAAAATCAAAAAAAAAAAGAAAAAGAAAAAGGGGAAGCAAGAAAAAGAAAACCAACAAAAAGAGAGTCATCATCACAGAAAATCAAAGAAAAAGAGACAAAGAAGAGCAAGAGACAAGAAGCTAGATAGGAACAATTGTAATTGTAGAATCATAGCTTAGAATAGCTTCTTCATTTTATATTACCCCCTGGAGTAATAAGGAGTAAGTCAGCAAGTCTCAACAGTGTCAATGCAACAGTGAGTCTGGTAGTTTTAAACTGCCAGACCTTCCCGAACTACACTGACCTGATTCCTGTTTAGCCCAGGATATGTAGGCAACCTCTAAAGCAGAGTGCGGTCAAAAGGTTTTCCAAAATGCTTTCACGGAATATGCCAACGTGCAAAAATCTCTCATTACTTCTCACTTGTCTTTGCACTGAAACTCTTCGTGTTTCCGAGCAAAGAGGGGCAGCTGTGAGCACATGATTTTTGCATTAGGTAAACAAAATACCAAAATTAAAATAAAATAATATTTTTGAGTGTAATTGCATCTCTTGTTTGAAATTAATTGCATTTTTGTGTGTTTAAATAATTAAAATTAGAAAATCAAAAAATATAGGTTAAATACATGCATTTTAAATTAAGTAGTTAAAAGAAAATCAATAAAAAGAGCATTAATAGCGAAAAATTAGGAAAAAATAGTAGAAATTGCCAAAAAATATCAGAAAATTAGTGTAAGTAGGAAATTGAATAATTTAAATAATAAAAAAGAAAAGAAAACAAAAATACAAAAGAAAGTACATAAAAATAATTAAAACATTAGAAAGTACAAAAATACATGTGCGTATAATCACTTTGGGCCAAAAAGAATTAAATTGAGTGGCCAATACTTTAGCCCAAAGGGATCCGGTCCAGGCCACCAAGGGATTTGATCTCAGCCGTTCATAAGGTCTAATCTAACGGCTGAGAATCAATCCGGAGTTATTTGACTAATTGAGAAGTGAGATCAAATCTCATCCGTCCATTTGAAATGATCTGAGGGTCGATGTCTTTGGTCTCGTTAGTAACCAAACGACGTCGTTTTAGTAACGCTGCTAAGGGCCGTTGATCTTTACCAAACCAACGGCCCAGATCACCTCAAACCCCCCGACTATATAAGGGTTTGGTCTTGTGGAGACCAGTCATTCGATACTTTCCCAAACCCTAGCCGCCTTAGCTTCTTCTCCATCTTTGTCTTCTTTGCTCCATCTATCTTCTTCAAATCTCGATGGCCGTGGAGGCCACCACCCTCTACGGTGGTCTCCGGCCATCTCCTCGTCTCCCTTTCTCCTCTTCTCCTTCTTCTCCATCTCAAACACCCAAAACCCTAAAGAAAACCCTTCATTCTTGATAAGCCGGTCATCGGAACCTACCACCGGTGACCACCAAACTATGAATCCCTCCTCCAAACCAATGCCAAAAGGACCGCCTTGGTCCGATCTACCCACCCATAACACTGACCTCCCTCGAATCTCCCCAGAACTCTTCGAATATCCCAAATAAAGTCGCCGAAACCCTAACTCCGGCGACTCAAAACTCAAACCCTATAAAGATCTAACCTTTTACCCTCTCCAAACACCCCACCCAAACCAAAAAACCTTAAAGACTTTGTCTTGAAGTCTAGAAAAGAAAACCAGAACTAATAAGAAAAAGAAACAAAAGAAAAGGTCTGAAAGAGACCGGAAAAAGAAAGAAAAAAGTAAAAGGTGAAGCTCAGGGGACAGGCCCTGCAAGCTAACTACCCTCGCCCTCTTTTATGATTTTACTCCTTCCTTGTTTGCTTTATTTGCATGTTTTCATAGCTTTCATCTTGTTTGTTTCTGTCTGTTTCTTTCTATTTTAGATCTTGAAATCCTACGACTTCATCTGTTAGTATTAGGGTTTCTTAACTTGTCCATTTTTGTATCTCTTTCTGTTTTGTTTGTTTCGACTATGTTTAGTTTACTTAGCTTTAAAAGATCTATCTTTTCTTCTTCATCTCCTTGGTTTGTGGTTTCTGATTTGTTAGTTTCAACAGCATGACTATGATTCTTCACACGTTTAGTTGTTTAGTCATTTGCTATTCATCTCTTATACTATATATATCTCGCTTGTTTGGATTTTTGTTCTGATTTGAAGACTTGACTTGGATATCTTTCTTTTATCTTTGTCTTTTGTCTTCTGTTAGTATTGGGCCTCTCCATCTTGTTGGTCTTCGACATATCCTTTTGCATGTTTAAGCTTTGACTCTCATCCTGTATTAGTCTATCTTTATTAGCTCTCAATAAGTTTGAATGAGTTTTCTCTTCTGGTCTTTTTCATGTTCAGTCTTAGTGCTAGGACTAATTGTTGGTCTCCATATTGAGTTTGTTCTACTTCATCTTTCCCCTACATCTTCTGATTAAAACCATGATTGGTCTATACCACCTCTTCTGTTCCTAGAAGCATGTTAATCTGATTTTATTTCTTTCTCTGTTACTTGGCATGATAAATGTTGGGTTTCTTCTTCATTATTTTCCCATGACTCTTTTTATGCTTTATTATACACATCAAAGTTAGGGTTAATACTTGAAAAGGGATCCTGGCTACCTTGTTTTACTTATTCTGTTTTCCTTATGTCTAATTAAGCCATGTTTCATCTCTTACTGATTGTTTGTGAGAGTCTAGCTTCTGTGTATATCTATGCCATGAACCTTAAAGGTTTTGAGGTTTTTTTCAATATATTATCTGACATAAACTGCTTGTAACTAAGTCTAATTAATATTGATTGACACTTTGTCAGATGAAATTGGGTAATGTGAATTGATTGATTAAGATTCAACCCTATCAAATTTCCCCTTTCTGAGTGTTACTTGATTGATGCATTGTATTTGATCTCATGTGGCTATGTGTGCAATTACATGTTGAAAATGACTGAGTTTGCAGTAGTTTTTGTTAGTGTGAGCATATGATTAATACTCACTAACTTTAGGGGATTGGTTATAGCTGTTAGTGTTAAGTTCCATAAAAAGGGCTTGTTTTGAAATAGGTTTAAAACTGAAAGTTAAACAATCATAGGTTATAAGATAATAAGTGACCAAAGAGTGGTCAATTTTGCAAATTGACCAACTCTACAAGGTCCAACACATTGGCCCACCTTAAAAAGGCTAGTTGTGCAATAATTGGTTAAGTCTGTAAGTGCAGACTCACCAAGGCACATTTGAGCCTTGAAACACAGGTGGTTAGGTCTACAAACACCTTAGCCCAGCCTGTGTTTAGTTCAAATAGGCTAATTATGCAAAAGATTGGCTAAGTATGCAAGTTCAGACTTGCCAAGACTCATTTTGAGCCCTGAACCACAGGTGGCTAAGCCTGCCAAGCCTAGGGCCCAACTGTGTTCAGCAAATGGGTTCAATTACCCAAGCCAAGTCTCAACTTGAGACTGGCTAAAAATTAAATAGTTTAAATACAACAATAAAGCAGGATAGTCCTGCAATTAGTTTTAAAATGAAATAAAAGGTTAATTAACTGAAAATGAAGTAAAAGAGGCTAAGTTTGAAATAGTAGAATTGGCCAGTCCTTAAATACCAATGCAAGGACTGGCCAATAGTTAAATAACCCCAAAAATGCTGAAAACCTGACCTAGGTAGGTCGGGTAAATCAACAATGGCACTAAGGGCATAAAAGGAAGCTAAATAGGTAAAATAGTGAATTATTTAGAACATATAGGGTTAAGGAAGTCATTTGTACCCCCGATTTCTGTAATTTTGCAGAGGTTTAAGGGTATAATGGTCTCCCTAAAAAGGGAAATCTGTAAAAATCTTTAACCCTTAGGGATACTTTGGTAAAAAGCTTTAAAAGGGAATCTAATAGAACCTTCCAACACATGCTGGAAGGGATTTGATAACAGAAATTGGGGCCTTAGTGTAAGTTTCGTAATTTTAAAGGGGGAGAAGTGGGATTTAATCCCATTATTTCTCCCCAAGCCATCACCCCTTCTGAGAACTATAAATACCACCAAAAAAGAGTGTGATGGGGACTGGCTTTTGATAAGAAAAAGTTCAGAGTAAAAATAGCTAATAGCAAAGAAGTTTTCCTGCATTTTTGAGTGAAAACCTTTGAGTATTCATCTGTTCTTGTGTTTTTTGCGCGAATTTACGCTTGAACCTCTATTTGTTGTTGCTGTGGTTTTTCTGCTTAGTTGATATTCAATCCCTACTGTTGCATTGCTGTTCGAGTTTGTTGTTGTGCTTATTTGCTTAAATCCCCTAGACTCATTGGTTCCTCTTGCTGATTCAGGTATATTTCTGATCAATTGAAGCTGTAGTGATGATTAACTAAAATAAGAATGAAGTTCCAGTTCAAATTCCTGCGCTATTATGTATTTTTGTAGTTTGATATTGTCATTAGTTACTTAGTATTAGTATAGATCTATAGTTAATTGTAGTATAGTGTGTAATAGCACAAAAACAAAAAAAAACATTGTAATAGCTCAATAGTTGATAGTGTAGTGTAGATAGTACATCACCTAGTTTAGATAGGTAAAAAAAACTTTAAAACATAAGTTAACTAATTACAGTTTCGAATCGTTAACTATTCATCCACAGTAACGTCATAAGTCGTAATCACATAGTCACTCATATATTGTAGATCTGCATTTTAAACGTAGATAAGCTTCAGAATGAAAACGTTAGATCAAACCGTAATTCGCTTATAATTGGGGTTAACGACTTTGTATTGAGCTAAGCTGTAGTAAAATCAGTAGTTTAACTATGCTAAAGTCTTTGAGCCACTTGAATTTAGGTACTCGAGTTGTACAATCAAGTAATTAGACTGTGTAATCACTGCTCATGTAGTTAGTTAAATTTTAAAAGATCAGAAGTTCATATTGGATTAAGTTTTAAAGGGGAAGATAACCAGATAAAGTAATAATCCAATTAGAATCGAATTTGTGATGGCAAAAGCTTATCTCATAATGAGACTAGTGGAATAGTTATGCATATGTGAATAACTCGTTTTAGTTTATCTAGATACCATAAGTAGTTAGTTGAATCGTTTTAATTTGATCAAGTCTCACAAATAATCGAACCATTTTTTTTAGATTTTTCAACTAGTAAATAACTCAGATGTTAGTGTAAACTCATTAGTAGAAGTCGAAGTTAGAGATAGTCTGTTAATTCAAGTCTTGTGTACGGTAGATAGTTGACTCATAATCAATGCTTTGTATATTGATTTCCCTTTTCTGATAAATAAAATATTCTGATTTCATTCTTATTTTGTATATTCGTTTTACTTACATTTCTGCTTTAATTACTTCAAATGAGTCTGGGCCTGGTAAGTAGCGTGGGCCTGGACTATGTTCATATATCTGCTGGGCTATCAAGTGAAAGCCCAGGTCATATCAGGGTTGATAAAGACCTGGACGTGTTCATAATGCATTAAAAGTTCATTTTAGAGATCCTGGCCCAATAAACAACAGAAATAACACGGGTCTGGAATATTCAGTACCACAAACGGCTAAGGGAAGAACATGTATAGAAAATATAGTTAAACATTAAGATTGAGCCTCAAAATATAATTGGGACGAGCCTCACACAACACTAAATAGTGGGGCCCCCTTTAGTAATGAAATAATTCATAAATAGACCCGGGAAGGCTACTAGTAAACTTGAGCCTCACCTAAAAGAATTAAAAGCCGATACACTCTATTAGACACGATTTAATATACTTTCCCTATGAATGAGTGTGCACTTAGTGCAACTCAAATCCTAAATCCCGGCAAAGCCGAAATGTACCAAAAATCACAGGCGTACTGGTTACAGTGTGACTTGAGGTGCGTTTTCGCAATATCGCAATTCTGTAAAATATTAAAGTAAAAGCACATATGTATTGCTAAAACCTATGACAAGTCAAACAAGATTCGAGAACGATGATTGAGCGACCGTGCTAAAACCACGGAATCCGGGAATGCCTAACACCTTCTCCCGGGTTAACAGAGTTCCTTATCCAGGTCTTTGTTTCGTGGACTATAATAATAGAGTCATAAATTTCCTCAGTTCGGGATTAAACCGGTGACTTAGGACACCATTATTTTCCCAAGTGGCTACTCTAAAAAAAATTAAAATTGATCCCTTTCCGACTGTCCTTTAAGTGGAAAAACTCCTTCCTCTTTGTTATTATATCCATCTCGAGTATTTGAACATTGAGGTATACCCTACGTGTCTTTCCAAACGGATCGATACAAAGCCCGTATGTGGGGTAGTAAAAAGGGAGGTGTGACACCGGGTTTGGTAGATTTTTCTTTTTAGGATTAGAGGGATAGGTTAACATGTAACCCCAACTATGCACATTAGCAAAACTTAATTTAACTTGAGAATGTATTATCTAAGCTTGACTGTAGATTCTAGGATATGCCTTAAATTGCACAACACAACTTGCTTGAACATTGATAGGACTTTATAGATGAACCGGATTCTAAATGAGTTGCATGCTATATGTGTGTGAGATTTTACTTACATTATATGTTTTACATGATACCTACAACTTGCCATGTGTGTTTGCAAACCAAAATAGAAGTTGTTTAGTTGTAGAGATGATAGAGGCATTTCTTTGTGTAACCCCATAAATCAATAAGACATGAATTCACCTATACAAAATCTTATATTGTTCTACTTTACCTCCTAGAAGCACTTGTGTTGTAATAAATATGCAAAAGTCTTAGTGTGGGGTGAAGGGAAGTTGAAAAAGGGAAAATGAAGAATGAATGGTAGAAAATGGTGAACTTGCAAAATAATGTAAATGTGTTGCAAAGAAATGATAAAAAAAAAAGATGTATCAATATATATATATATATATATATATATATATATATATATATATATATATATATATATATATATATATATATATATATATATATATATATATATATATATATATATATATATATGTGTGTGTATATAAAATAGAAAGGGCAGTTACACCAACAAAACAAAATTGGGGATTAAGAGCAAATAAAAGTGAAGGAATGTTTAGGGAAGACATAAGGAAGAAAACTAAAAGGGAAGTTATAAAAAAAGAAAGAAAAGTGCTTGGGGAGGTTACCCACTATACCCAAAAGTATCCTATGCATCCCGTAGCCAACATTACAACCCTTAAAGACCTCTTGATCTATGATTGAATAACTCGATTAGTGTAGTATTACACTAGGGGAAAGCCTATGGTGTATCTGTATGCATATGAATGTTCTTTGTTGAGAGTGAGTGAAAGTTTTCCTATATCTATAAGTTCCATGTTCTGAATTGTTTATGTGTGGGAACTTCTCTCAATAAATTGTATGAGGGCATGTAACTCAAGAAGAAAACGGTAAATTTGCAAGTCTGTGATAATAACTAGAGTAAGCAATAATGTGTTGGCATGTGAGTTTACGGTTAGGTAAGGATTGTGCATGTCTTAGGTTAATCATGAAAGATAGCTTTTGTGACATATTTTGGAGGAGACATTAATAAAATTAGCCTAAAGTGTGATTAAGGTTGCTCGAGGACGAGCAAAGGCTTAAGTGTGGAGTATTGATAATAGGTGAATTTGACTACAATTATGCCCTAAATAATCACGCTTTATTGTTGAATTGATATTGTTTATGATGACAAAATGCTTTTATTAGTATTTATTGGCGTGTTATAGGTACACATGAACCATTGGAGACTAAAAGAGCCATTTTGGAGTCATAAGATGGTAAAAAGGCCAAGTGTAGAGCAAGAGTGAAGTTGGCATTAAAAAATATGATGAACAACCCGAGATACTGTTCATCCGCGGTCCATCCGCGACCGCGGACGAACCGTGGAAAAAGAGGCTCGTGGAACCTCTCAAACTTCAGAGGACATGATTTCTTGCGGTCCATCCGCGACAGCGGACGGACCGTGGACGCTGCCAAATTTCTGAAGGCCAAACTTGTAAAAACTCAATTTTTGTAACCTAAACCCTCTATATAAGTATAGATTTCTCCCAAGAGAGGCAAGCATTGTATTATTCCCTGCTTTTGCAAGATAATTAGTAAGAGAGAACTCTATCAACTTATTTCTTTCCTTTATATTGATTATTTGATTATGAATTCAATTATTATTCTTGTTTCTTTGATTATGAGTAGCTAATTCCTTATCTAAGGTTTTGATGGAACCTATTGAGTGATGAACTTCTAGTTTATATGATTACAAATTGTTAGCTAGATTTCTATTTGTTCAACTTCGTTCTTATTGTAGTTAATTGGTAGGATCCCCAATTAGCTGTGCCTATTCAGTGTCCATAACTTGGAAAAGAATGCATATTTAGGTATATTGTTGAACAACAACAAACCTAGATTATTGGAGGAATATATAATTGTAGGCGTAAAGGTGGGATTCGGAATAATGAAGCCTTGGGTGCAATCTAAAGTGAACTATTCAAATTAAAGCTAGCTAGGGTAGCTCGGGAGAGTGCACTAGTAAATTATTGTAGTTGCTAGGGAGAGAATTGCGGTAAAAATAGCGTTCATGATTGATAGAATAATATTGACAATTTGTATGACCATAAACATATGGGATTCCATCAATAGGGGAAATCAATACCTTAGTCTTTCTCTTTATTCTTTACCCAACATTCAATTCTTTCATTCAAGTCTTTAATTCTTGCAAAAGTTGATAGGTACACATGAACCATTGGTGACTAAAAGAGCCATTTTGGAGTCATAAGATGGTAAAAAGGCCAAGTGTAGAGCAAGACTGAAGTTGGCATTAAAAAATAGGATGAAGAACCCGAGATACTTTTCATCCGCAGTCCATCCGCGACCACGGATGAACCGCGGAAAAAGAGGCTCGCGGAACTTCTCAAACTTCAGAGGACATGATTTCTCGCGGTCCATCCGCGACCGCGGACGGACCATGGACGCTGCCGAATTTCTGAAGGCCAAACTTGTAAACTCAATTTTTGTAACCTAAACCCTATATATAAGTATAGATTTCGCCCAAGAGAGGCAAGCATTGTATTATTCCCTACTTTTGCAAGATAATTAGTAATAGAGAACTCTCTCAACTTATTTCTTTCCTTTATATTGATTATTTGATTATGAATTCAATTATTATTCTTGTTTATTTGATTATGAGTAGCTAATTCCTTATCTAAGGTTTTGATGGAACCTATTGAGTGATGAACTTCTAGTTTATGTGATTACAAATTGTTAGCTAGATTTCTATTTGTTCAACTTCGTTCTTGTTGTAGTTAATTGGTTGGATCCCCAATTAGCTGTGCCTATTTAGTGTGTATAACTTAGAAAAGAGTGCATATTTAGGTATATTGTTGAATAACACCACATCTAGATTATTGGAGGAATCTATAGTTGTAGGCGTAAAGGTGGGATTAGGAATAACGAAGCCTTGGGTGCAATCTAAAATGAACTATTCAAACTAAAGCTAGTTAGGGTAGCGCGGGAGAGTGCACTAGTAAATTAGTGTAGATGCTCGGGAGAGAATTACGGTAAAAATAGCGTTCATGATTGATAGAATAATATTGAGAATTTGTATGAGCATAAACAGATGGGATTCCATCAATAGGGGAAATCAATAACTTAGTCTTTCTCTTTATTCTTTACCGAACATTTAATTCTTTCATTCAAGTCTTTAATTCTTGCAAAAGTTAGTTGTTAGAAAACCTCTACAAAAATATATTCAAATTTTGGGAAGCTGCTTCAGAAGTGTTCTTGGGTTGTGGAAGTTGCAGTTGGTAGGTTAATTCCCTGTGGGATCGACTCTGAACTTAATTGACCAGGTTATATTGACTACGACCGTTGCTTGGACGTGAATCAATGTACTTTAGCCATAATTGTGTCAGTTTGCTGTGCATTTATGCATCTCGACAGACCTAAATCCGGCGTTCTTTTGTATACAACTCCTCCACTGAGGAATAATCCATTTGCTAATAGCCTTATGGCCCTTTTCTGGTCCCCTGTGGCCTGCTCTAGGTACACTCCTATCCTCAAATATTCTTTGATATCTTGATACAATGGCTCACCATCAAGTTCTTCTTCCATGACGAAACAATAAGCATTTTGATCACGAACTTACATCTGTAGTGGATCTACATAAGCTTTATCTAGATGGTGCAACATAGAGGAAAATTGTGACAACCCGGCCCGTCGTCACGGGAATTACCACCCCGCTATGTTGTAATTACATGTTTTATGCTTTTATATCAATGTTAGAGTCTATCGGGTGAGCTAGGAGTGAATTGGATTGAAAATGAGGCACATAGCCTTTTTGAAGGAAACTTGAATATGGAAAGTCAACCCGGAGTTGACTATTTAGTTAGAGGGCTCAGAATCAGATTCTAATGATTCGTTTAGTTCCGGGAGGTGATTTGTGACTTAGGGGAGCAATCGGAATTTAATTCGGAGGTCCGGTGTAGAAATAGGCTTGAATTTGCTAAGGTTGAATTTTGGCGAAATCTGAACGGTAAGTGAGAATTTGATCCGGGGGTCGGAATGGAATTCCGACAATTCTTGTAGCTTCGTTATGTGATTTTGGAGATGTCCGCAAAGTTTTAGGTCATTCGGACGTCGTTTGGTTGGGTTTTTGATTGAATGTTAGTTTCGGAAAGTTTTAAGGAATTTAGGCTTGAATTCGATGTGAATTATGGGTTTTGATGTTGTTAGACATGTTTTGAGTGTTGGAACAAGTTCGAATAAGGTATTAGGATGTATTGGTGTGTTTGGATGAGGTCCCGGGGGCCTCGGGGTGTTTTCGGATGGTCAAACAGGAGAAAATATGGAGAATTGCAGACTTTGTGCACTGGTTCTGTTGTTTTCGCTCCTGCGGAAATGGGGGCGCAGGAGCGAATCCGCAGGAGTGGACAAGGGGGCGCAGAGGCGCTTGGCTTCGTAGAAGCGGAAGCATGTCTGCTGAGGCAGCGTCGCAGGAGCGAGATTGAGACCGCAGAAGTGGCCAAGGGGCGAGATGGGGAAATCCGCAGAAGCGGATAGGTGATCGCATAGGCAAGTCCGCAGGAGCGGACTCTTGTCCGCAGAAGCAGGAAAGACCGCAGAGGTGGAGGATATTCCGCATGAGCGGACCCGTTGGAGCGGTCCGTGTATCACAGGTGCGGAAATGGCCAAATAGGCCTGGATTCGTAGAAGCGACCAATTGGTCGCAGAAGCGGTTCCGCAGAAGCAAAAATCGCAGAAGATTAATTGTATCAGAAGTTAGAAAATTTCAGAAACATTTCACACTTTTGGGTCTCGGCTTTAGAGGTGATTTGGGCGATTTTGAAGAGAACTCAAGGAAAATCATCAGGTAATCAACTATGGACTTAAACTATGATTAGTATTGATAATATTATGCAATTATATCATGAAAATGGAGGAATTTGGGTAATTTATGGATGATTTAGCCCTAGGCTTGAACTTTAGAAAAATCAAGGTTTTGAATGGACAAATAGAGTCCGAATTTGGTAAACCTTATATGCTTAGACTCGTATCGAGATGAGGGTTCCGAATATGTGACTTTCATGATTTTTCGAGAAGTGTACCGAAAGTCGGGTTTTGTCAACTTTTCCATTTTTGGTGTAAATCGAGTTGTAATGATTGGGTGTCATCCCATTAGCCTAATTTGTTGTGTTTCTACTATGTTTGATTAGATTCTACGCGTGCGGAGCTTGATTCTCGTGGCAAGGGCATTTCGGAGTAGTCGTCGCACTGTATTGAGGTGAGTAATAGATGTGGGTGATGACCAGCGGGTTCGAAACCCCGGTATACCACTTTGTGACGTTGTATAGCGGCGAGACACGTACTCTCATGTGAGTGCGGGGTCGATTGTGATTGGGGACTATGGCTTAGTCTGACTTGTTGGCACTGTGTTATGATATTAGCTATTTTTGAGCCGTCGAACCTCCTTCTCGGATGGTTGCATACTATATTGTGATATTAGCTACTCTTGAGCCGTTGAACCTCCTTCTTGGACGGTTGAGTATACTTGTGGGCTGTGAGCCAGTTATTGGATCCCGCGAGGATCGTTATCATTGTTTTGTGATATTCACATGCTAGTTTACTACCAGTCCGTAGATATTTCTGTTATCATGCTATTTCCAATCTCTAGAACTTGATATTACTGTTTTCAAACTGAAAAATGATAAAAGGGTTTTCAAAACTACTTTTGAGCTTGCGAGGCTGTATTTGCATATTAGTTGACTGGTAGTGGATCGGCTGCGCGCCGCAGCGGTATATATGTTGGATCGGACTGCACACCGCAGTAATATTGTGCTTGGGCTGTAGGAGCCCCTCCGGAGTCTGAACCCCCACAGTGAGCACGAGTACCTAAATTAGATCGGGCTACGCACCGTAGCGGTCATCTCATGCATTGCATTGCATTTAGCTACACCTGCTAGCTGTTATACTTGTTGTTGATATTGTTGGTTCTCTCTACTACTGGTATTGGACTGTTATATGGTATTGGTATAGCCTTACATTGTGCTTTACTGTGGATTTCTTATCTACGTTGTCTTACCCTTGTTTATTTCCACTGAGTCTGGCAGTACTCATTTTACTCCGTGCACCTTGAGTGCAGATCCAGGTACCTCTCAGCAGACCTAATTCGGCAGCCGTTTGGAGGCATAGTGCGGGATGGTCGAGGTAGATGCAGCGTCCGCAGGACCTGACTCCCCTTCTTACTGTCATTTCTTTTCATGTTTTCTTTTCATTCCGCACCGAGTTATGGTTGTAAACTTTATTACACTTATGTTCTTTAGAGGCTCTTGACTCTTGACCCTGCGGTCTATGGGAGTTGTTATATTTTGGGACTTGGTTCCCCGTTTTCGATATATATATCACTGTTGTTTCATGTTTTGATATGCTTAAATTGGATAAAGCGAGCTCCTAGCTCCGTTATTATTATTGATTGGTCAGGCTGGCCTAGCAATGTACTGGGCGCCATCACGACCAGATTTGGGGTCGTGACAAGTTGGTATCAGAGCCTAGGTTAACTAGGCCTCATGAGTCTTGAGCTGGTTGGTAGAGTCTTGTGGATCGGTACGGGGACGCCCGTAATTTTCCTCGGGAGGCTGCGAACCTTTAGGAAACACTTCACTTTTCTTGAACTCTGTCGTGCGATCTTGTTGATCTGAGAACTGAACTTCTATATTCTAATCTCTCGCAGATGGCGAGAACGCGAGCATCAGGACGAGGTGGACGACCTCCATGCCACCTGCTAGAGGATGTGGGCACGTTCGTGCTAGAGGTAGAGGTAGGGTAGCTGAGGCACTGCCAGCTGACCCACCCGTTGTACCAGTTCAGGAGCATCCCCCAGTGGTTGATGCTCCAGCAGCCCCAGTTCAGGGCCAGACTGTATCTATTGCTATTCCTGGTCTTCAGGAGACTCTTGCTCAGATATTATCGGTGTGTTCCGATTTGGTTCAGGTAGTTTCAGCTACCGCTACTATAGCAATATCTCAGACAGGGGGTTGTCAGCAGACCCCTGCAGCTCGCACACCTGAGCAGGTTGTTCAGGGACTTCAGACGCCAGAAGCGGTCCCCGCTCAGGTGGTTGCACCAGTTATTCCTCCAGTTGCACCAGCTCCAGCTCCAGAGCATATGGTTCAGGCTATGCCCGACGACGAGCAACGTCGTCTTGAGAGATTTGGTATACTTCAGCCACCCCATTTCAGTGGTGCTGAGGGCGAGGATGCCCAAGGTTTCTTGGATAAGTGTCTGAGGATGTTGCGTACGGCTGGTATTCTTGATTCCAGCGGAGTTTCATTTACTACCTTTCAGTTCGCTGGTCCCGCATTTGATTGGTGGGAGGAGTTTGAGAGGCGTAGGCCTGCAGGAGCAGTACCTCTCACATGGCAGCAGTTCTCTACTCTCTTCCTAGAGAAGTATGTACCACGGTCCCGTCGCGAGGAGCTTCGTCGCCAGTTTGAGTGGTTGGTTCAGGGCGACATGTCTGTGACTCAGTATGAGCTTAGATTCACACGGTTGGCTAGGCATGCCACATGGATGATCCCTAACTGATAGGGAGAGGATCAAGAGGTTCATTGATGGCCTCAACTACTCTATCCGCATTCTTATGACTAGAGAGCGAGTTTTATCATCATCTTTTGAGCCAGGTTGTTGATATGGCACGCTCCGTTGAGGCGGATCGTCGCGCGAGAGGGAGGAGCGAGGAGGCCGAAGGCCTCGTGGTTCGGTAGTTTCGGTGGTGCTCCATCCGAGAGGGCATTTCCGGCAGAGCCAGAGGTCGCTCATCTGGACCTTCTCATTCGAGCCGCCCAGAGCAGAGCGGAGGTTCTTACGGTCGTGGTCGATAGGGGTTTCGGCAGGGTCAGTCATCACTGAGTGCCCTCCCAGCCAGAGTGCGGCACCTACTTCTTCCGCCCGGGGTTCTTCCGCGGCGAGGGGTTCCCTTCGGTCCCCTTCTCCAACACTAGGTGCATGTTATTAGTGTGGTGAGTTTGGCCATATGAGGAGACGGTGCCCTCGACTCCGTAGGGATGGGACTCAGCGGAGGGATCCGCCCTCCTCTTCGGCACCATCTCGAGCTAGTAGAGGTGGAGGTCGGTCTTCTCGTGGTTGCCCCGAGGGCGAGAGAGATACGGTGGAGGCCGAGCACAATTCTATGCACTCGCCGACATGTGTGATGCGGCTTCCTCCGATGCGGTGATTACGGGTATCATTTATGTCTGTCAAAGAGATGCCTCTGTTCTATTTGATCCGGGGTCCACATATTCATATGTGTCCTCTTATTTTGCACATCATCTGGGTGCGCCTTGTGGTAGTCTTGATTTACCTGTTCATGTATCCACCCCGTGGGTGATACGATTGTTGTGGATCATGTCTATAGATCCTGTGTTATATCTATTGGGGGTCTGGAGACCCAGGCAGATCTGTTATTGTTGGGGATGGTAGACTTTGATGTTATATTGGGTATAAACTGGTTGTCTCCGTACCATGCTATATTGTATTGTCATGCTGAGACATTTACGTTGGCCATTCTTGGTATTTCTCAGATTGAGTGGCGGGGTTTGACTGATCTCGTCCCTAGCCGTGTCATTTCATTCCTGAAAGCTCATAAGATGGTTGAAAAGGGTGTTTATCGTACTTAGCTTTTGTGAGAGATGTGGGAGCGGAGTCTTCTAGCATTGAGTATGTACCTGCTGTGAGGGACTTTCCAGATGTATTCCCCTCAGACCTACCGGGCATGCCGCTGGACAGAGATATTGATTTTGGCATTGACTTGGTACCGGGCACTCAGCCCATATCCATTCCTTCTTATCGGATGGCACCAGCTGAGTTGAAAGAACTGAAAGAGCAACTTCAGGAGCTTCTGGATAAGGTTTTCATCCTCCCTAGTGTGTCCCCGTGGGGTGCACTCGTGTTGTTTATTAAAAAGAAAGATGGTTCCGTACGGATGTGTATTGATTATAGGCAATTGAACAAAGTGACAATGAAGAACAAGTACCCTCTACCGCGCATAGATGATTTGTTTGATCAGTTACAGGGTGCGAAGGTGTTTTCTAAGATTGATCTTCGTTCAAGCTATCATCAGCTAAAGATCAGGGACTCAGATATTATGAAGACTGCATTTAGGACCCGATATGGTCACTATGAGTTTCTTATGATGTCTTTTGTGCTGACCAACGCCCCAACAACATTTATGCATCTGATGAATAGTGTGTTCAGGCCCTATTTGGATTCATTTGTGATTGTATTCATTGATGACATTCTAGTCTACTCCCGTAGTCAGGAGGAGCATGCTCAGCATTTGAGTATTGTGTTGCAAAGATTGAGGGAGGAGAAGTTGTATGTATAATTCTCCAAGTGCGAGTTTTGGCTCGAGTCAGTAGCATTTCTGGGACATGTGGTGTCTCGTAATAGTATTCAGGTTGATCCGAAGAAGATAGAGGTGGTACAGAGTTGGCCTTGACCGTCCTCAGCTATAGAGATCAGGAGTTTTCTTGGCTTGGCGGGATATTATCGCCGGTTTGTTCAGGGATTTTCATCTATTGCTTCTTCATTGACTAAATTGACTCAGAAGGGTGCACCATTCGTGTGGTAGGATGAGTGCGAGGAGAGCTTTCAGAAGCTCAAGACAACTTTGACCACAGCTCCAGTGTTAGTATTGCCATCAGCTTCAGGTTCATATACTGTTTATTGTGATGCCTCGAGAGTGGGGATAGGTTGTGTGTTGATGCAGGAAGGTAAGGTGATTGCTTATGCTTCTCGGCAGTTGAAGCCACATGAGAAGAACTATCCTGTTCATGATTTGGAGCTAGCCGCCATTGTTCATGCCTTGAAGATTTGGAGGCACTATTTGTACGGCGTGTCTTGTGAGGTGTATACCGACCATCGTAGTCTCAAGCACTTGTTCAAACAGAAAGATCTTAATTTGACACAGCGGAAATGGTTTGATTTTCTTAAGGATTATGACATTACTATATTATATCATCCGGGGAAGGCGAATGTGGTGGCCGATGCTTTGAGCCGGAAGGCGATGAGTATGGGGAGTTTAGCATATATTCCAGCTGAGGAGAGGCCATTTGCTTATGATGTTCAGGTGCTAGCAAATCGGCTAGTAAGGTTAGATATTTCGGAGCCCAGCAGGGTGTTGGCTTGTGTTGTCTCTAGGTCATCTCTATATGATCGTATTCGTGAGTACCAGTTTGATGATCCATATTTGGCTGTCCTTAGGGACAAAGTTCAGCATGATGATGCTAGATATGTCACCATTAATAGTGACGGCGTACTAAGGATGCATGGCCGGATATGTGTGCCCAATGTTGATGGCCTTCATGAGTTGATTCTGGAGGAGGCCCATAGCTCGCGCTATTCAATCCATCCAGGAGCCGCGAAGATGTATCAAGATTTGAAATAGCACTATTGGTGGAGAAAGATGAAAATGGACATTGTCGGACATGTAGCACGGTGCCTCAACTGTCAGCAGGTTAAGTACGAGCATCAGAGGCCGGTGGCGTATTTCAGCGCATTGATATTCCTGAGTGGAAATGGAAGAGGGTCACTATAGACTTTGTTACTGGACTCCCTCGGACGGCGAGGAAGTTTGATTCGGTATGGGTGATTGTGGATAGACTGACCAAGTCAGCTCACTTCATTCCAGTTAGTACTACCTACTCATCGGAGCGGTTGGCGACGATCTTTATTCGAGAGATTGTTCGGTTGCATGGAGTCCCAGTGTCTATCATATCCGATAGGGGTACTCAGTTCACTTCTCAGTTTTGGAGAGCATTTCAGCGAGAGATGGGTACGCGGGTTGAGTTGAGCACCGCATTTCACCCCCAGACAGGCGGGCAGTCTGAGCGCACTATTCAGATTCTGGAGGATATGTTGCAAGCATGTGTGATTGACTTTGGTGGTTCGTGGGATAAGTTCTTACCACTTGCTTAGTTTTCCTGCAACAATAGTTATCAGTCGAGTATTTAGATGGCCCCGTACGAGGCATTGTATGGCGGACGGTGTAGATCCCCCGTGGGATGGTTTGAGCCTAGCGAGGATAGATTGATAGGGACTGAGTTAGTTCAGGATGCTCTGGATAGAGCAAAGTTGATCCAGGAGAGGCTTCGTACAGCACAGTCTCGCCAAAAGAGTTATGCAGACCGTAGAGTTCGAGAGTTGTCTTTCATGGTTGGTGACAGAATATTGTTGAAGGTTTCACTCGAGAGTTGTCTTTCATGGTTGGTGACAGAATATTGTTGAAGGTTTCACCCATGAAGGGTGTCATGAGGTTCGGGAAGAAAGGGAAGTTGAGTCCCAGGTACATTGGTCCTTTTGAGATACTCAGGAGAGTGGGAGAGGTGGCATATGAGTTGGCCTTGCCACCGAGGTTATCCAGCGTTCATCCGGTATTCCATGTGTCTATGCTCCGGAAATACATCGGGGATCCATCTCATGTATTAGACTTCAGTACCATTCAGCTTGATGGTGATCTATCCTATAATGTGGAGCCTATTGCTAGTTTGGGTCGTCCGGTGAGAAAATTGAGGTCTAAGGAGATTGCACAATTAAGGTTCAGTGGAGAGGTCGACCCATGGAGGAGGCCACTTGGGAGATCGAGCGTGAGATGTGGAGCAGATATCCTCACTTGTTTGAGACTTCAGGTATGTTTCTTGACCCGCTCGAGGACGAGCGTTTGCTTAAGAGGGGGTGAATGTGACGACCCGGCCCGTCATCACGGGAATTACCACCCCGTTATGTTGTAATTACATGTTTTATGCTTTTATATCAGTGTTAGAGTCTATCGGGTGAGTTACGAGTGAATTGGATTGAAAATGAGGCATATAGCCTTTTTGAAGTAAACTTGAATACGGAAAGTCAACCTAGAGATGACTATTTAGTTAGAGGGCTCGAAATCGGATTCTAATGATTCGGTTAGTTCCGGGAGGTGATTTGTGACTTAGGGGAGCAATCAGAATTTAATTCGGAGGTTCGGTGTAGAAATAGGCTTGAATTGGCTAAGGTTGAATTTTGGCGAAATCCGAACGGTAGGTGAGAATTTCATCCTAGCGTCGGAATGGAATTCCAACAATTCTTGTACCTTCGTTATGTGAGTTTGGAGATGTCCGCAAAATTTCAGATCATTCGGACGTCGTTTGGTCGGGTTTTTGATTGAATGTTAGTTTCGATGTTGAATTCGATGTGAATTATGGGTTTTGATGTTGTTAGACGTGTTTTGAGGGTTGGAACAAGATCGAATAAGGTATTAGGATGTGTTGGTGTGTTTGGATGAGGTCCCGGGGGCCTCGGGGTGTTCTCGGATGGTCAAACGGGAGAAAATATGGAAAATTGCAGACTTTGTGCACTGGTTCTGTTGTTTTCGCTCCTGCGGAAATAGGGACGCAGGAGCGAGTCCGCAGGAGTGGACAAGGGGGCGCCGAGGCGCTTGGCTTCGCAGAAGCGGAAGCATGTCCGCTGAGGCAGCGTCGCGGGAGGGAGGTTGAGACCGCAGAAGCGGCCAAGGGGCGAGATGAAGAAATCCGCATAAGCGGATTGGTGATCGCATAGGCGAGTTCACAGGAGCGGACTCTTGTCCGCAGAAGCGAGAAAGACCGCAGAGGCAGAGGATATTCCGCAGGAGCGGTCCGTGGATCACAGGTGCAGAAATGGCCAAATAGGCCTGGATTCGCAGAAGCGACCAATTGGTCGCAGAAGAGGTTCCGCAGAAGCGAAAAACGCAGAAGATTAATTGTATCAGAAGTTAGAAAATTTCAGAAACATTTCACACATTTGGGTCACGGCTTTAGAGGCGATTTGGGCGATTTTGAAGAGAAACTCAAGCGAAATCATCAGGTAATCAACTATGGACTTAAACTATGATTAGTATTGATAATATTATGCAATTATATCATGACAATAGAGGAATTTGGGGTAATTTATGGAGGATTTAGCCCTAGGCTTGAACTTTAGAAAAATCAAGGTTTTGAATGGACAAATGGAGTCCGAATTTGGTAAACCTTATATGCTTTGACTCGTATCGAGATGAGGGTTCCGAATATGTGAATTTCATGATTTTTTGAGAAGCGTACCGAAAGTCAAGTTTTGTCAACATTTCCGTTTTTGGTGTAAATCGAGTTGTAATGATTGGGTGTCGTCCCATTGGCCTAATTTGTTGTGTTTCTACTATGTTTGATCAGATTCTACGCGTGCAGATCTTGATTCTCGTGGCAAGGGCATTTTGGAGTAGTCGTCGCGTTGTATTGAGGTGAGTAATAGATGTGGGTGATAACCAGCGGGTTCGAAACCCCGGTATACCACTTTGTGACACTGTATAGCGGCGAGACACGTACTCTCATGTGAGTGCGGGGTCGATTGTGATTGGGGACTATGGCTTAGTCCGACTTGTTGGCACTGTGTTATGATATAAGCTATTCTTGAGCCGTCGAACCTCCTTCTCGGATGGTTGCATACTATATTGTGATATTGGCTACTCTTGTGTCGTTGAACCTCCTTCTTGGACGGTTGAGTATACTTGTGGGCTGTGAGCCAGTTATTGGATCCCGCGAGGATCGTTATCATTGTTTTGTGATATTGACATGCTAGTTTACTACCAGTCCGTAGCTATTTCTGTTATCATGCTATTTCCAATCTCTGGAACTTGATATTACTTTTTTCCAATAGAAAAATGATAAAAGGGTTTTCAAAACTACTTTTGAGCCTACGAGGCTGTATTTGCATATTAGTTGACTGGTAGTGGATCGGGCTGCGCGCCGCAGCGGTATATATGTTGGATCGGCCTGCACGCCGCAGTAATATTGTGCTTGGGTTGTAGGAGCCCCTCCGGAGTCTGAACCCCCACAGTGAACATGGGTACCCAAATTGGATCGGGCTACGTGCCGTAGCGGTCATCTCATGCATTGCATTGCATTTAGCTACACCTGCTAGCTATTATACTTGTTGTTGATATTGTTGGTTCTCTCTACTGCTGGTATTGGACTGTTACAAGGTATTGGTATATCCTTACATTGTGCTTTATTATGGATTTCTTATCTACGCTGTCTTACCCTTGTTTATTACCACTGAGTCTGGTAGTACTCATTTTACTCCCTGCACCTTGAGTGCAGATCCAGGTACCTCTCAGCAGACCTAATTAGGCAGCCGTTCGGAGGCATAATGCGCGATAGTCGAGGTAGCTGCAGCGTCCGCAGGACCTGACTCCCCTTCTTACTGTCATTTCTTTTCATGTTTTTTGTGACGACCCAAAGGGTCATCACTTATTTTATTAATCATTTCGACCTTCTGAGGCCTTGAAAACCTCATTCCATGTTGCCTCGATTTACGTGCACAATTCGAGCATGTAGGCGGAAAGATTTTGTGATAGAAAATATGAATTCTATGAGAAATGTGGATAAAAATGATATTAATATTGATATGGTTGACTTCGGTCAACATTTTTGGTAAACGGATCCGGACCGAGATTGGATGGTCCCGAGAGGTCCGTAGGAAAATATGGGACTTGGACATGCGTCCGGAGTCGAATTACGAGGCCGAGAGCCCAAGTTATGAATTTTTCTATGAAATTGTTTTTGATGTAATTGTTAAAGGAAATGAATTAATTGACCTTGGTATCGGGCTCGTATTTTGGTTCGGACGCCCGGTACAAGTCTTAAATATTATATATGTGATTTCCTGTAAAGTTTGGTGACATTCGGATGTCGTTTGAGATGTTTTGGACCTTGAGTTCCAAGTTTGAAAATTTAGAAAACCAAAAGTATGAAAATCATAAATTTGAGGCTTGATTTGATGAAAACGATGTGATATTGGCGATGTGATCGCACGAACAAGTTCATAATGTGTTTTTGAGGTTGTGTACATGTTTGGTTTGGAGCCGGGGGCTCGGGTAAAGATTTGATAGGCCGTTGGATTAAATTCTGAAATGTTGCACTGCTGGTTTTTCACCCAGCTGTTGGCTTCGCAATTGCGAAGTATTTCTCGCAATTGCGAAGGGGGCAGTACAAGGCAGGGCTTGCAAATGCGAACCCTGATCGCAAATGCGAACCCCTCATGACCTAGCCTTGTTCGCAAATGCAAACAATTGTTCGCAAATGCGAACATCCCCTTGTCCTGCCTATGTTCGCAAATGCGAACAATAGTTCGCAAATGCGAACAATGCCCTTTACTGCCTGTGTTCGCAAATGCAAACATTAGTTCGCAAATGCGAACTTCCCCATATTTAGCCTGTGTTCGCAATTGCGAACAATAGTTCGGAAATGCGAACTTCCCAGTTTTGCCTTGGCTTCGCAAATGCGAACAAAAGTTCGCAAATGCGAACTTCCCAACCTTAGCTTATTTTTCAAACTCTAGAAATTGGTCGGGGTTCGCAATTGCGAACCCATGTTCGCAAATGCGAACACAGAGACCTGTAAAACACGATTTTCAGTTCATTTCTTCACTTTTACAAAACAAAAACACCCATTTGCGATTCTTCACGGATTCCTTCTTCATCAAAACAATTGTAAGTCACTTTTTACTTAATTCTTTCAATTCCTAACATTATTAAACATGTTTTTCAATAGAAATCAAAGGTTTTCATGGTAGAATTTCTTGTTTTTGTTAGAATATAGGGTTTTTCATAAATTGGGAAATTGGACCTCGAATTGATGTCGATTTTGAAACAAATCATATACATGAACTCGTGGGGGGATGGGTAACCGGATTTCGGTCCTAACCCCGAGTTCCGACCATGTGGGCCCGGGGTTGAAATTCAATATTCCGTGCAGAATGTTGTAAAAGTTGTATTTGGTCTTAAGAATTAGTTTGTTGAGTAGTATTGATGATATTAAATCAATTGTGTATAGATACGATTGGATTGGAGCCAAATTTGAAAGAAAAAGACATTTCTACGGATTGAATTGTTCATAAACATTCGAGGTAAGTGTTTGTTCTATCCTAGCTTGAGGGAATAGGATTATGTGTTATGTGTTATGTGATCGAGTGCGGTGTATGGGTTGTGGTGATGAGCATCCATACACTGGCGTCTAGTATGACCGTGAGTCGTTGAAAATGCTTATTTTGAGATATATTTACAGATGAATTGTTGAACCTTTGTCAAGTTGTAGAATTGTTATGGTTCTCCCTTGTTGGGACTTGTTGTGAAGATAATTATTGATTGCCCTTGTTGGGACGGTTTATGAATTACTGTTTCTTTCTTTGCCCTTAACTGTGATTGTTATTTGGGTGAGGAAGAGTGATAATGCATGAAGGGTGATGCCGTGCCATGTTTTATTATTTATGCCCGAAGGTTAATGCCGTGCCATGTTTTATTATTTATGCACGAAGGTTAATGTCGTGCCCTGTTATTGAACCATGTATGAAGGATCATGCCGTACTATGGATGTGAGGATGAGAGTAAAAGCACGAAGGGTGATGGCGTGTACTTTATTTGCTTATTTGGTGAGGATGAGAGTAAAAGCACGAAGGGTGATGCCGTGCAACTGCTTGCTATTCCTTGACTTGATATTTCTTGTGTTTCCATTATACTTTGTTTTTCCTTGTGAATTTATTAACTCTTGTTAATTGTTGAATTCTTTGAGATATTCCTTATTGTGTTATTACCTGGTTATTTTTTTGTTATTCTGTGGTATACATATATATTGAATTGCACAGGTTTATGTGGGTGTCTGGTCCTAGGCTTGTCACTACTTCGGCGGGATAGGCCAGGCACTTACCAGCACATGGGGTCGGTTGTGCTGATACTACACTTCTGTGCGTTTTTGCACAGGTCCAGGTTACGATCAGGAGCAGCAACAATAATTCGATTGTGTGGGAGTTGATCACATTTGAGACCGAGGTAGCTTGCAGACGTCCGCAAGGCCCGGCGTCTCTCTCTTTATTTATGTTATTAGCTGTAGTCTCTTTGTTCCGAGACAAACGGAATTATGTTAATTTTCCTTCAGACTTTTATGTGTAGTATTCCATAGTAGTTCGTGAGTTGGTGACTCCACGTCTTGGGTAGAGGATTTCAAGTATGATTTTCATCTTGTAATTAGTTATTTCTATTTCGATAAAGTATTCCGCATTTATTTAATTAAAATTGTGTTAAAAACATGATAGTATGAATACAGTGGCTTGCCTAGCTACCACGAGTAGGCGGCATCACGATCCCGATGTTGGGTGAAAATCCGGGTCGTGACATTTTCTTTTCTTTCCGCACTGAGTTATGGTTGTAAACTTTATTACACTTATGTTCTTTAGAGGCTCTTGACTCTTGACCCTGCGGTCTATGGGAGTTGGTATATTTTGGGACTTGGTTCCCCGTTTTCGATATATATCACTGTTATTTCATGTTTTGATATTCTTAAATGGGATAAAGCAAGCTCCTAGCTTCGTTATTGTTATTGATTGGTCAGGCTGGCCTAGCAATGTGCTGGGCGCCATCACGACCAGATTTGGGGTCGTGACAATAATGTGGCTAAAGCATCTGTTACTTCGTTGTGCATTCTTGGTATGTGCTTGAACTCTATAGATTGAAATCTCTGAGACAGTTCATGTATACACTTGTCGATAAGGTATCAGCTTCAAATCCCTTGTCTCCCATTCTCCTTGAATCAGATGTATCAAGAGATCCGAGTCACCCATGACCAAAATCTCTTGAACACCCATATCTATTGCCATTCTCAATCCCAATATGCATGTTTCATACTCGGCCATGTTATTAGTACAGAAAAACCGAAGCTGAGCGGTAACGGGATAATTCTAACCCATTTCTGAAATGAGCACTTCTCTAGTTCCGACTCCCTTGCTATTGACGGCCCCATCAAAGTACATTCTCCAGCCAGGCTTATCATCTTGCTCTACTTCTTCAATGTTCATTGCCTCCTTATCAGGAAAATATGTCTTTAATGGTTCATACTCATCATCAACTGGATTTTATGCTAAATGATCTACAACTGCTTGCGCCTTTATTGTCGTGTGAGTTACATAAATGATGTCAAACTCTGTGAGTAGAATTTACCATTAAGCAAGTCTTTCAGTAGGCAAGTCTTCTAGAATATATACTTCATTGGATCCAACCGGGATATCAAATAAGTGGTATAGGCCGGCAAGTAATGTTTCAGTTTCTGAGCAACCCACGTTAAAGCACAACATGTTCTCTCCAACTGAGTGTATTTTACCTCATAAGATGTAAATTTCTTACTGAGATAATATATTGCTTGCTCTTTCTTCCTTGTTTCATCATGTTGCCCCAGTACACAGCCAAAAGAATTATCCAATACAATCAAATACAGGATCAGATGTCTTCCTGGTTCTGGAAGAACCAATACAGGAGGATTAGCCAGATATTCCTTAATTTTGTCAAATGCTTCTTGACATTCATCAGTCCAATTCATTGCTGAATCTTTCTTCAACAATTTGAAAATGGGCTCACAAGTTGACGTTAACTAAGCAATAAATCTACTGATATAATTCAACATGCCCAATAAACTCATCACTTCTTTCTTGTTCCTTGGTAGAGGCAAATTCTAGATTGCTTTTATCTTTGATGGGTCCAATTCAATACCACACCGGCTTACTATAAAACACAATAACTTTGCTGACGGTACCCCGTAAGCACATTTTGCTTGATTGAGCTTGAGATAATATCTTCGGAGACTCTGGAAAAACTTTCTTAAATCCTTGACATTGTCACTATCACGCCCCAAATCGAGGGACATGACCGGCGCCTGACTAGGTAGCCCCAGTCAAGCGGACCTAGGGTGCCTTTCTATCCTACGCGATACCCCTGTGTTGTTTATTACTCATAAGCCAAAGATCTTACCAATTATAACTGAATTCACATTGTACAAACATAACCACATTATTAACATTACTAACAAGTTACAATTTACAACGCCCGACATATACATATACATACATAGGCCATAGTCCCACAGTTTACTGTCTACGGAGCCTCTAGGATTACAAAGGAGGATACAATATTTGCCGGTAACAAGGCTCCGGCTATACCCTACACAAATCAAAATAAAGTCTAAACAAGAGTGGCATGAGCCACGTAGGGCCCTGAAAGGAAAGGGGCTCACCAAAACGGGCATAATGAAGGATGCTACTGCCGATGAGTTGAAGTACCTGCTATTGATTCACCTACAATCATAATACGAATGTAGCATCCCCGGCAAAAGGGACGTCAGTACACTGGAATTGTACTGGTATGTATGGACAAACTTTGTCCCAAGTAAACTCAAGCCATTAACAAGAAATCACGATGATAATACGGCCAATGAATTACATCAAGAATCAATTAAGCCAGCCAACCATGTTTTCCACATTTTTCCATCATTTCAGATAATTCTCAACACAAAGCACATTTAAGATCAACAAGTAGAACAACCAC
This sequence comes from Nicotiana noctiflora, assembly GCA_032618575.1. Taxonomy (NCBI): domain Eukaryota; kingdom Viridiplantae; phylum Streptophyta; class Magnoliopsida; order Solanales; family Solanaceae; genus Nicotiana; species Nicotiana noctiflora. Next base: position 328,778 of record JASVEL010008514.1, read on the forward strand.
AAATCAATAACGTAAAACACAAGTAGTCAAACAAAGGGGCAATCAGTGCCCCACAGGTTGCAAACTCTCCTGCTGTCTCCTTTCACAATTTCACATCAATAATTTTATATCATATTTCAATAGTCATTTCGATCGCTTTCCATCCTTATTACCCCTGACCACCCTTATTACCTCGGCCATCCTTATCACCCCAACCCACACCTTATTTCCTCATGTTGCGGCGCGCAACCCGATCCCACCTTACAGTTTA